>JAHQIY010000023.1:600000-1100608 GCA_019054805.1 Brachionus manjavacas
TTTATTAAATTAAGGCATTTATATAAATCATGCTTTCGAGTTAGATATGGTTTAAACATTTCATAACCTTTATGAGATAAGTGAAATTGTTTAACTATAGTTTTTTCGAAAGCCTTATTTTAATCGTAGGCTACAAATAACTTAACGCATTTATAAAAATAAGGCCTTTGAGTTGTTCAATATATAACAATCCTTTGAAAATTTTTAGATTGTTTTGCACCTATCTGAAGGATTTATGTGATAAAAAATAGATTTTAAGGAAATTTGTACATCCTTTGCAAAATGATGGAGTAAGCTGTGGTGTTTTTGTTTGTATGTTTTTCGAAAGCTTATTAAATGTTGATGTAAGAGAAAAAGAGCTAAAAATACGAGAAAAATGCCCATTTCGATTTAGAAAAGTGATTTTTGATGAATTATATAAAGAAAATTTGAAATATGTAGGGAAAGTGAATTTATGTTGTATCTGTGGTAAGAAAGATTCCGATCAAGAATTATTAGGTATTGATTGCATTCATTCTTATCATTCAAAATGCTTAAAAAAAAAACGAATGCTAGCAATGTGAAATTATTGATTGCTTACTCATAAAATAAAACCATTCTTAAAAATGTATTTTTAAAGATCAAATAAACTCTAAAAAATAATAATAATTTTGAAAAATAATAAAATTAAAAAATTTTTTTTTTTTTTTTTGCTTGCCATATTGTTGTCTTTATAAACAACTTTTTTTTATAATTCAATTTATAGTCAATTTTGATTTAAAAACTTGAAATTTAGATTTTAAAATATCTAAACCAACGAAAAAATGAACGGAAAATTCAGGAAGTCTAAGTCTAACGAAACCTTGGCTAGTTTGGCCAAGAAAATTACTGGAAATTCATTTGTAAGGAAATCGAGAAGTGAATTTAATATTGTGAGTTCAAAAATTCAGGAACAATACATAGAAGTTTTAAAGAAATTTTTCGCAAACTACCCAAAAAATCTTTTTAATAACTCGATCTATTGTTTAAAGGTTGTTTTATTTAAATTATAATTATAAATTTAATTATTTTTTTTAGAAATATGTTGATAAAAACCCTTTAGAAGCCTTTGCGAGCATCAAAGAGAAGATAATGAATTCTTTAAAAGGAAGTTCAGAAATAAATCAACAATCTCGTAACGATTTTCTTTGTTAAATTTTTTTTTAAAATGTTCAATAATTTTTGATAAAGAACATCAAACAACAACAGGACGAAAAAGAAAAGGGACAGTTATTTAATCCAATTCCGAAACACCTCTTTCACCAACTTTATTTTTTCAGAAAAAAAAGAGAGGTAGAAAGAGCATTTTTGATTAGAATGATTTGATTTATCTGAATACTTATTATGAGCGTAAAAACAAACCAAATCATTCAGATATAAATAATATAATTTTTTATTTGGAATGTCGATATCAAAAACAACAAATTCGTGTAAGTTAATTATTTAATAAATTAATTAAACTATAAAAAAATATCATTAATTATGTAAAAATTTTTTGTCCAGAATTGGTTTTCAAATAAAAGATTTAAAGAAAAATCTTTAATGAACATGCACAATCTTGAAATAAATATAGACATGAAAGAAGAAGCGGAACAAAATACTAGAAAAAGCAAAGAATTTTTCGAAACGATTGAAACAATAGATGATGGTAATTTAAGCACAAATTTAGATGAATTTAGCTCTGAGAAAACAGATGGTAAAATTTCAGATTCCGTGATGGAGGATAGTGAAATCTAATGCTCATAGTTAGATGAAGAAGACGTTATCAGCTCGGAGAAAGAAGATGGTGAAATTTCAGATTATGTGGAGGAGGACGGTGAAATTTTATGCTCACAGTTAGATGAAGAAGACGTTATCAGCTCGGAAAAAGAAGATGGTTAAATTTCAGATTCTGTGGAGGAGGACGGTGAAATCTCATGCTCACAGTTAGATGAAGAAGAAGTTATCAGATCGGAGAAAGAAGATGGTGAAATTTCAGATTATGTGGAGGAGGACGGTGAAATTTTATGCTCACAGTTAGATGAAGAAGACGTTATCAGCTCGGAAAAAGAAGATGGTTAAATTTCAGGTTCTGTGGAGGAGGACGGTGAAATCTCATGCTCAGAGATAGATGAAGAAGAAGTTATCAGATCGGAGAAAGAAGATGGTGAAATTTCAGATTATGTGGAGGAGGACGGTGAAATTTTATGCTCACAGTTAGATGAAGAAGACGTTATCAGCTCGGAGAAAGAAGATGGTTAAATTTCAGATTCCGTGATGGAGGATAGTGAAATCTCATGCTCAGAGTTAGATGATGAAGAAGTTATCAGATCGGAGAAAGAAGATGGTGAAATTTCAGATTCCGTGATGGAGGATAGTGAAATCTCATGCCCAGAGTTAGATGATGAAGAAGTTATCAGCTCGGAGAAAGAAGATGGTTAAATTTCAGATTCCGTGATGGAGGATAGTGAAATCTCATGCTCAGAAGTAGATGATGAAGAAGTTATCAGATCGGAGAAAGAAGATGGTTAAATTTCAGATTCCGTGATGGAGGATAGTGAAATCTCATGCTCAGAGTTAGATGATGAAGAAGTTATCAGATCGGAGAAAGAAGATGGTGAAATTTCAGATTCCGTGATGGAGGATAGTGAAATCTCATGCTCAGAGTTAGATGATGAAGAAGTTATCAGATCGGAGAAAGAAGATGGTGAAATTTCAGATTCTGTGGAGGAGGACGGTGAAATCTCATGCTCAGAGTTAGATGAAGAAGAAGTTATCAGATCGTTGAAAGAAGATGGTGAAATTTCAGATTATGTGGAGGAGGACGGTGAAATTTTATGCTCACAGTTAGATGAAGAAGACGTTATCAGCTCGGAGAAAGAAGATGGTTAAATTTCAGATTCCGTGATGGAGGATAGTGAAATCTCATGCTCAGAGTTAGATGATGAAGAAGTTATCAGATCGGAGAAAGAAGATGGTGAAATTTCAGATTCCGTGATGGAGGATAGTGAAATCTCATGCTCAGAGTTAGATGATGAAGAAGTTATCAGCTCGGAGAAAGAAGATGGTTAAATTTCAGATTCCGTGATGGAGGATAGTGAAATCTCATGCTCAGAAGTAGATGATGAAGAAGTTATCAGATCGGAGAAAGAAGATGGTGAAATTTCAGATTCCGTGATGGAGGATAGTGAAATCTCATGCTCAGAGTTAGATGATGAAGAAGTTATCAGATCGGAGAAAGAAGATGGTGAAATTTCAGATTCCGTGATGGAGGATAGTGAAATCTCATGCTCAGAGTTAGATGATGAAGAAGTTATCAGATCGGAGAAAGAAGATGGTGAAATTTCAGATTCTGTGGAGGAGGACGGTGAAATCTCATGCTCAGAGTTAGATGAAGAAGAAGTTATCAGATCGGAGAAAGAAGATGGTGAAATTTCAGATTATGTGGAGGAGGACGGTGAAATTTTATGCTCACAGTTAGATGAAGAAGACGTTATCAGCTCGGAGAAAGAAGATGGTTAAATTTCAGATTCCGTGATGGAGGATAGTGAAATCTCATGCTCAGAGTTAGATGATGAAGAAGTTATCAGATCGGAGAAAGAAGATGGTGAAATTTCAGATTCCGTGATGGAGGATAGTGAAATCTCATGCTCAGAGTTAGATGATGAAGAAGTTATCAGCTCGGAGAAAGAAGATGGTTAAATTTCAGATTCCGTGATGGAGGATAGTGAAATCTCATGCTCAGAAGTAGATGATGAAGAAGTTATCAGATCGGAGAAAGAAGATGGTTAAATTTCAGATTCCGTGATGGAGGATAGTGAAATCTCATGCTCAGAGTTAGATGATGAAGAAGTTATCAGATCGGAGAAAGAAGATGGTGAAATTTCAGATTCTGTGGAGGAGGACGGTGAAATTTTTAACTGACAGTTTGCTGAAGAAGTTTCCAGCTTAGTGAAAGACAACGGCGATATTTCATCCACGGTGAAAAAGGATAGTAATATATCAAGTCTATCTACAGAAGACGAAAAGATAAATTACATTGATATTTCAAAAATTGAACTAATAGAAGACCTTCCTTACGTCGAGTCAATTCTCCATTCAAATTACGTGCAATTAAATGAACAAATATCAATAAATCAGCATACATCTTTTAAAAACACTGATAATTTATTTAAAGTTGAAAACATGCTGAATGCAATGAAAATGAAGTTTGCTTTAGAAAAGTAGCAACTCGAAATCAAAATAAAAGATTTACAAGAGGAAATTAAAATTTTACTTGTTAGTTTTTGATAAATATTTAATTAATTGAACCTAAGTTTTCTACAAAAGGACAAGAATACTCAAAAACAAGTATTGTATAGGAATGTTTCAGAGGATTATGAAAAAGTTGTAATAGAACAGGAGTTATCAGAGCAAGAAACCTCAAATATTAAAAGACAACCTGAGATAAGCATAATTAGATTCAAAAATTTAGAAGATGATCATGAGGACCTAAAGAAGACAAATGCAGATATTCAAAAAGAAAATTCACTATTGCAGTCCACAATAAAGTATAATTCTTCGTTAATTGCTGAATTAAAAGATTCGTTATCAAAAGGTAAAATTAAAGTTTGTGAAAACTAATTTTTTAAATTAAATTTCTAGAATCAGAACAATTTACAGAAATTCATATCAAAAAAGAAAATTTATCTATAAACAATAAAAATGAACAAGGTATATTTTTAGAAAAATATTTTTATTCACTTTTGTTTGTTCATTTAATTTTTTCAAAGAAAAATCCGATTTGAGGGAACGACTAAATGAAGCAATAAAAAAATAATGAAAAACTAAAAAATTCAAATGAAACTGAGCTTAAGAAGACAGTTGAAGAATTCGAATCAAGTAATTAAGACAAAGCATCTTTACTTAGCATTTCAAAAATTTTAATGATAATTTTAAAAGTAATTTCTTGCAATCAGGAAAATTTTTCAAAAAATGTAGAAAAATTAAAAAGCGAATTTGAGGAAAATATGGTTATCCTAAATTCTGAATTTGAAATTAAAAATGACAACCATAACAAAATGCAGTCATCAAGCGATTCAGAAATACTGAAACTAAGAAAGCAGATTTCTGATCTCAAATCAGTGAATAAAACTCTAAAACAAAATTTTTCGTCATATAAATCAACAAGTAAAACAATTTAACTTCATTCTTTAATTCAATTTTAAATAAATCTTTAAATATAAATTAAGTTGTGAAAGAAAACAATGAAAAACTAAAAGCAAAAGATAAGCGTCTAAAAGAATTAGAGCAAAAAATGCAAGAAAATAAAAGTATGACGTCGAATTTCGAATCGGACCAGAAAGCCAGTTTTGAAAAATTACGAACGTCAAAAGATCAGGGTATAATCACATTTCGATGAATAATTGTTGAAATATTTATTTATTTTTTAAAATTTTTATTTTTAAGAGATCAAGCATAAAGATGATTTGCAACAGGTTCATAACTTGTGTCAAAGAAGTCAAATTGATTACCTATATTTTATTCGAAAGCCTATTAATCTTGAGCTTAATTTATTAAGTTAACGCATTTTTAAAAATCAAGCTTTTGAGAAGGAGATAGTTAAACAGTTTCACAACTAGTAAGAGAGAAGTGAAATTGTTTTACTTTATCTTATTCAAAAGCCTAATTAAAATCTAAAGCTTTATTTAATAACTTAACGCATTTATAAAAATCAAGCTTTTGAGTAGGATATAGTTTAACAATTTTAAAACTAAAACTAGAGAAATGAAATTGTTAAACTATATTTTATTCTTAAGCCTGGATTTTATCTTACCCTTGATTTATTAAGTGAAAGCAATTTAAAAAATAAAGCTTTTTATTAGGATATGGTTAAACAATTTCACAACCTGTACGAGTGAATTGAAGTGTTTAACTATAAATTATTCGAAAGCCCAATTTAAATCTAAAGCTTAATTCATTTACTTAACGCATTTATAAAAAACAGGCATTTGAGTAGGATATGGTTAAACAATTTTATTGTCTAAACGAGAGAAGTGAAATTGATTTAAAATATTTTATTCGAAAACCTAAATTTAATTTTGAGCTTAATTTTTTAAGTAAACGCATTTATAAAAATCAAGCTTTGGAGAAGGATATTGTTTAACAATTTTATAACTTAAACTAGAGAAGTGAAATTGTTAAACTATATTTTATTTAAAAAGCCTAGATTTTATCTTACCTTTAATTTATTTTTTAACGCGTTTGTAAAAATCAGGCTTTAGAGAAGGAAATGGTAAAATAATTTCATAACTGGCATTAGAAAAGTGAAATTATTAAACTTTATTTTATTCAAAAGCCTTGGTTTAATCTTAAGCTTAATTTATTAACTAAACGCATTTAAAAAAATAAGGCTTTCGAGTAGACTATGGTTTAACAATTTCATAATTTGTATCAAAGAAGTGAAATTGTTTATCTTTATTTAATTCGAAAGCCTGATTTAAATCCTAAGCTTTATTTATTAAATTAAGGCATTTATATAAATCATGCTTTCGAGTTAGATATGGTTTAAACATTTCATAACCTTTATGAGATAAGTGAAATTGTTTAACTATAGTTTTTTCGAAAGCCTTATTTTAATCGTAGGCTACAAATAACTTAACGCATTTATAAAAATAAGGCCTTCGAGTTGTATATGGTTATACTTTTTCTTAACTTGTAAGAGAGAAGTGAAATTGTTTTACTTTATCTTATTCAAAAGCCTAATTTAAATCTTAAGCTTAATTTATTAAATTTAGGCATTTATATAAATCATGCTTTCGAGTAAGATATGGTTTAACAATTTTATAACCTTTATGAGATAAGTGAAATTGTTTAACTATATTTTAATCTAAAGCCCAGACTTAATCTAACCCTTGATTTATTAAGTTAACGCAATTATAAAAATATAGCTTTTGAGTAGGAAATGGTTAAACAATTTCATAATTTGTATCAAGGAAGTGAAATTGTTTATCTTTATTTAATTCGAAAGCCTCATTTGAATCATTAGCTTTATTCAATCACTTAACGCATTTACAAAAATCAGACTTTTGAGTAGTAAATGTTTAAACTTTTTCTTAACTTGTATGAGAGAAGTGATTTGTTTAACTTAATTAATGTAAAAGCTTAGATTAAATCTTAAACTTTATCTATTAAATTTAGGCATTAATATAAATTATGCTTTCGAGTTAGATATTGTCTAACAATTTGATAACCTTTATTAGATAATTCTCTTTTTTATTATCTATCATTTACTAATAAATGGGTTCACTTGGCTCTTTTGAGTATGGCACTAAGCCTTTCAAGAGAATTGAAATAAAGCTTTTGAGTAGGATATGGTTTAACTATTTTATAACTTAAATTAGAGAGCTTTAATTGTAAAACTATATTTTATTCAAAAGCCTAGATTTTATCTTACCCTTAATATATTTTGTTAACGTGTTTTTAAAAATCAGGCTTTAGAGAAGGAAATGGTTAAATAATTTAATAACTGTCATTAGATAAGTGAAATTGTTTAATTATATTTTATTCTAAAGGCCAGATTTAATCTTGCCCTTGATTTATTAAGTTAACGTAATTTTAAAAATAAAGTTTTTAGTAGGATTTGGTTAAACAATTTCACAACCTTTACGAGAGAATTGAAATTGTTTAACTATTATTTAATTCGAAAGCCTAATTTAAATCATAAGCCTAAATTCATTTACTAAACGCATTAACAAAAATCAGGCTTTTGAGTAGGTTATGGTTAAATTATTTCATAATTTGTATCAAAGAAGTGATTTGTTTAACTTTATTTATTCAAAAGTTTAGATTAAATCTTAAGCTTTATTAATTAAATTAAGGCATTTATTTAAATCATTCTTTCGAGTAAGATATGGTTTAACAATTTCATAACCTTTATGAGATAAGTGAAATTGTTTAACTATATTTTTTTCGAAAGCCTTATTTTAAATCTTAGGCTTAATAGTTAAACAATTTCACTTATCTCTTTCAAGTTATGAAATTGATTGACCATATCCTACTCAAAAGCCTGTTCTCTTTTAATGCGTTTAGTTTTTAAATTAAGCTTGAGATTTGAATTAGGCTTTCGAATAAAGTAAAGTAAACAATTTCACTTAACTCATTCAAGATATGAAACTGTTTACCTATATCCAACTCGAAAGCTTGATTTTTATAAATGCGTAAACTTAACTAAGCTCAAGATTTAAATTAGGCTTTCAAATAATATATTGTTGGGTCAGATAAGTGAAATTTTTTGACTATATTTTTTTCGAAAGCCTTGATTTTACTTTCCCCTTAATTTATTTAGTTAACGCGTTTATAAAAATCAGGCTTTATAGAAGGAAATGGTTAAATAATTTCATAACTTAGATAAGTAAAATTGTTTGACTAAATTTTTTTCGTAAGCCTAATTTTTAATTAATGCGTTAGTAAGGTTTCTATTAATGCGTTAACTTAATAAATTAAGATCAAGATTTAAATTAGGCTTTCGAATAAAATATAGTTAAACAATTTAACTTATCTCTTTCAAGTTATGAAATTGTTTAACCATATACTTCTCAAAAGCCTGTTATCTATTAATGCGTTTAGTTTTTAAATTAAGCTAAAGATTTGATTAAGGCTTTCGAATAAAATATAGTTAAACAATTTCTTTTCTCTCTTACAATTTAAGAAAAAGTTTAACCCTTTTTCGACTCGAAACCCTGATTTTAATTATTGCGTTTACTTAATAAATTAATCTCAAGATTTAAATAAGGCTTTCGAAAAAAATTTAGTCATACAATTTCACTTATCTGACCCAAGTAAAGAAAAAGTTTAACCATATCCAACTCGAAAGCTTGATTTTTATAAATGCGTCAACTTAATAAATTAAGCTCAAGATTTAAATAAGGCTTTCGGATAAAATATAGTTTATCAATTTCACTTATCTGACACAAGTTATGAAACTGTTAAACCATATCCTACTCAAAAGCCTGTTCTCTTTTAATGCGTTAAGTTATTAAATTAAGCTTAAGATTTGATTTAGGCTTTCGAATAAAATAAAGTTAAACAATTTCTTTTCTCTCTTACAATTTAAGAAAAAGTTTGACCCTTTTCAACTCGAAAGCCTGATTTTATTTAATGCGATTACTTAATAAATTAAGCTCAAGTTTTAAATTAGGCTTTCGAATAAAAGATAGTTAAACAATTTTACTTCTTTCATTCAAGTTCTGAAATTGTTAAACCATATCCTACTCGAAACCTTGATTTTTATGAATGCGATAGTTTGATAAATTAAGCTTTAGATTTGAATTAGGCTTTCGAATATAGTTAAGTAAACAATTTTACTTCTCTCCTACAAGTTAAGAAAAAGTTTAACCATATCCTTCTCGAAAGCTTTATTTTTTTTAAAGCGTTAAGTTATTCATACTTAGCCTAAGATTAAAATTAGGCTTTTGAATAAGATAAAGAAAAACAATTTTTACTTCTTTCATACAGGTTATAAAATTGTTAAACCATTTCCTTCTCGAAAGCCTAATTTTTTTAAATGAGTTTACTTAATAAATTAAATGAGATAAGTGAAATTGTTTACTTTACTATATTCGAAAGCCTGATTCAAATCTCAAGCTTAATTTAAAAACTAAACGCATTAAAAGAGAACAGGCTTTTGAGTAGGATATGGTTAAACAAGTTCATTACTTGAAAGAGATAAAGGAAATTGTTTAACTTTAATTTATTCGAAAGCCTAATGAAAATCTTGATCTTAATTTATTAAATTAACGCATTCATAAAAATATGGTTTAACAGTTTCATATCATGAATGAGATAAGTGAAATAATTTCTTTACTATATTCGAAAGCCTGATTTCAAATCTTGAGCTAAGTTAATTAAGTTAACGCATTCATAAAAATCAAGGTATCGATTTGGATATAGGTTAACAGTTTCATATCTTGAATGAGATAAGTGAAATTGTTACTTTACTTTATTCGAAAGCCTAATTCAAATCTTAAGCTTGATAACAATTTCAGAAATTGTATGAGATAAGTGAAATATTTTCTGTACTATATTCGAAAGCCTAATTCAAATCTTAAGCTTAATTTAAAATTTTAACGCATTAATAGAAAAAACAGGCTTTTAAATAGGATATGGTTAAAAAATTTCATAATTTGAGAGGGATAAGTGAAATTGTTTAACGAAATTTTATTCGAAAGCCTAATTCAAATCTTAAGCTTAATAACAATTTCAGAAATTGTATGAGATAAGTAAAATTGTTTACCTTACTAAATTCGTAAGCCTAATTCAAATGTTAAGCTTAATTTAAAAACTTAACGCATTAATAGAAAACACGCTTTTGAGTAGTATATGGTTAAACAATTTCAGAACTTGAGAGAGAAAAGAAATTGTTTAACTTTATTTTATTCCAAAGCTTAATTTCAAATCTTGAGCTTAATTTATTAAGTTAACGCATTCATAAAAATCAAGGTTTCGAGGAGGAAATGGTTTAATAGTTTCATATCTTGAATGAGATAAGTGAAATATTTTCTTTACTATATTCCAAAGCCTAATTCAAATCTTAAGCTTAATTTAAAATTTCAACGCATTAATAGAAAAAACTGGCCTTTAAATAGGATATGGGTAAAAAATTTCATAATTCGAGAGGGATAAGTGAAATTGTTTACATATATTTTATTCGAAAGCCTTATTCAAATCTAAAGCTAAATAACAATTTCAGAAATTGTATGAGATTAGTGAAATTATTTGCTTTACTATATTCGAAAGCCAAATTAATATCTTTAGCTTAATTTAATAACTTAAAGCATTAATAGAAAACAGGCTTTTGAGTAGTATATGGTTACATTTTTTCTTAACTTGTAAGAAAGAAAAGAAATTGTTTAACTTTATTTTATTCGAAAGCCTAATTTAAATCTTGAGCTTAATTTTTTAAGTTAACGCATTCATAAAAATCAAGGTTTCGAGTAGGATATGGTTTAACAGTATCATGTCTTGATTGAGATAAGTGAAATTGTTTACTTTACTGAATTCGAAAGCCTAATTCAAATGTTAAGCTTAATTCAAAAACTTAACGCATTAATAGAAAACACGCTTTTGAGTAGGATATGGTTAAACAATTTCAGAACTTGAGAGAGAAAAGAAATTGTTTAACTATAATTTATTCGAAAGCCTAATTTCAAATCTTGAGCTTAATTTATTAATTTAACGCATTTATTTAAATTTAGCTTTCGAGTTGGATATGGTTTAACAGTTTCATGTCTTGATTGAGATAAGTGAAATTGTTTACTTTATTTTATTCGAGAGCCTAATTTAAATCTTGAGCTTAATTTATTAAGTTAACGCATTCATAAAAATCAAGGTTTCGAGTTTGATATGGTTTAACCTTTTCTTAACTTGTAAGAAAGAAAAGAAATTGTTTAACTATATATTATTCGAAAGCCTGATTTCAAATCTTGAGCTTAATTTATTAAGTTAACGCATTCATAAAAATCAAGGTATCGAGTTGTATATAGGTTAACAGTTTCATATTTTGAATGATAAACGTGAAATTGTTTACTTTACTTTATTCGAAAGCCAAATTCAAATCTTAGGCTAAATAACAATTTCAGAAATTGTATGAGATAAGTGAAATTATTTGCTTTACTATATTCGTAAGCCAAATTAATAACTTAAGCTTAGTTTAATAACTTAACGCATTAACAGAAAACAGGCTTTTGTGTAGGAGATGGTTAAACAATTTCATTACTTGTATGAAAGAAGTGAAATTGTTTAACTATATTTTATTTGAAAGCCTTTTTTAAATCTTGAGCTTAGTTTATTAAGTAAACGCATTTATTTAAATTTAGCTTTCGAGTTGGATATGGTTTAACTGTTTCATGTCTTGATTGAGATAAGTGAAATTGTTTACTTTACTAAATTCGAAAGCCTAATTCAAATCTTTAGCTTAATTTAATAACTTAACGCATTAAAAGAAAACAAGCTTTTGAGTAGTATATGGTTACACTTTTTCTTAACTTGTAAGAAAGAAAAGAAATTGTTTAACTTTATTTAATTCGAGAGCCTAATTTAAATCTTGAGCTAAATTTATTAAGTTAACGCATTCATAAAAATCAAGGTTTCGAGTTTGATATGGTTTAACCTTTTCTTAACTTGTAAGAAAGAAAAGAAATTGTTTAACTATATCTTATTTGAAAGCCTAATTTAAATCTTGAGCTTATTTTATTAATTTAATTCATTCATAAAAATCAAGGTTTCGAGTTTGACATGGTTTAACCTTTACTTAACTTGTAAGAAAGAAAAGAAATTGTTTTAACTATATTTTATTCGAAAGCCTAATTTAAAATCTTGAGCTTAATTTATTAAGTTCACGCATTCATAAAAATCAAGGTTTCGAGTTTGATATGGTTTAACCTTTTCTTAACTTGTAAGAAAGAAAAGAAATTGTTTAAATATATCTTATTCGAAAGCCTAATTTAAATCTTGAGCTTATTTAATTAAGTTAATTCATTCATAAAAATCAAGGTTTCGAGTAGGATATAGTTTAACAGTTTCATATCATGAATGAGATAAGTGAAATATTTTCTTTACTATATTCGAAAGCCTAATTCAAATCTTGATTTAAGTTATTAAGTTAACGCATTCATAAAAATCAAGGTTTCGAGTTTGATATGGTTTAACCTTTTCTTAACTTGTAAGAAAGAAAAGAAATTGTTTAACTTTATTTGATTCGAGAGCCTAATTTAAATCTTGAGCTTATTTAATTAAGTTAATTCATTCATAAAAATCAAGGTTTCGAGTAGGATATAGTTTAACAGTTTCATATCATGAATGAGATAAGTGAAATATTTTCTTTACTATATTCGAAAGCCTAATTCAAATCTTGATTTAAGTTATTAAGTTAACGCATTCATAAAAATCAAGGTTTCGAGTTTGATATGGTTTAACCTTTCCTTAACTTGTAAGAAAGAAAAGAAATTGTTTAACTATATCTTATTTGAAAGCCTAATTTAAATCTTGAGCTTATTTTATTAATTTAATTCATTCATAAAAATCAAGGTTTCGAGTAGGATATGGTTTAACAGTCTCATATCATGAATGAGATAAGTGAAATATTTTCTTTACTATATTCGAAAGCCTAATTCAAATCTTGATTTAATTTATTAAGTTAACGCATTCATAAAAATCAAGGTTTCGAGTTTGATATGGTTTAACCTTTTCTTAACTTGTAAGAAAGAAAAGAAATTGTTTTAACTATATTTTATTCGAAAGCCTAATTTAAAATCTTGAGCTTAATTTATTAAGTTCACGCATTCATAAAAATCAAGGTTTCGAGTTTGATATGGTTTAACCTTTTCTTAACTTGTAAGAAAGAAAAGAAATTGTTAAAATATATCTTATTCGAAAGCCTAATTTAAATCTTGAGCTTATTTAATTAAGTTAATTCATTCATAAAAATCAAGGTTTCGAGTAGGATATAGTTTAACAGTTTCATATCATGAATGAGATAAGTGAAATATTTTCTTTACTATATTCGAAAGCCTAATTCAAATCTTGATTTAAGTTATTAAGTTAACGCATTCATAAAAATCAAGGTTTCGAGTTTGATATGGTTTAACCTTTTCTTAACTTGTAAGAAAGAAAAGAAATTGTTTAACTTTATTTGATTCGAGAGCCTAATTTAAATCTTGAGCTAAATTTATTAAGTTAACGCATTCATAAAAATCAAGGTTTCGAGTTTGATATGGTTTAACCTTTCCTTAACTTGTAAGAAAGAAAAGAAATTGTTTAACTATATCTTATTTGAAAGCCTAATTTAAATCTTGAGCTTATTTTATTAATTTAATTCATTCATAAAAATCAAGGTTTCGAGTAGGATATGGTTTAACAGTCTCATATCATGAATGAGATAAGTGAAATATTTTCTTTACTATATTCGAAAGCCTAATTCAAATCTTGATTTAATTTATTAAGTTAACGCATTCATAAAAATCAAGGTTTCGAGTTTGATATGGTTTAACCTTTTCTTAACTTGTAAGAAAGAAAAGAAATTGTTTAACTATATTTTATTCGAAAGCCTAATTTAAATCTTGAGCTTATTTTATCAAGTTAATTCATTCATAAAAATCAAGGTTTCGAGTAGGATATGGTTTAAAAGTTTCATATCTTGAATGAGATTAGTGAAATATTTTCTTTACTATATTCGAAAGCCTAATTCAAATCTTGATTTAAGTTATTAAGTTAACGCATTCATAAAAATCAAGGTTTCGAGTTTGATATGGTTTAACCTTTTCTTAACTTGTAAGAAAGAAAAGAAATTGTTTAACTTTATTTGATTCGAGAGCCTAATTTAAATCTTGAGCTAAATTTATTAAGTTAACGCATTCATAAAAATCAAGGTTTCGAGTTTGATATGGTTTAACCTTTCCTTAACTTGTAAGAAAGAAAAGAAATTGTTTAACTATATCTTATTTGAAAGCCTAATTTAAATCTTGAGCTTATTTTATTAATTTAATTCATTCATAAAAATCAAGGTTTCGAGTAGGATATGGTTTAACAGTCTCATATCATGAATGAGATAAGTGAAATATTTTCTTTACTATATTCGAAAGCCTAATTCAAATCTTGATTTAATTTATTAAGTTAACGCATTCATAAAAATCAAGGTTTCGAGTTTGATATGGTTTAACCTTTTCTTAACTTGTAAGAAAGAAAAGAAATTGTTTAACTTTATTTGATTCGAGAGCCTAATTTAAATCTTGAGCTAAATTTATTAAGTTAACGCATTCATAAAAATCAAGGTTTCGAGTTTGATATGGTTTAACCTTTCCTTAACTTGTAAGAAAGAAAAGAAATTGTTTAACTATATCTTATTTGAAAGCCTAATTTAAATCTTGAGCTTATTTTATTAATTTAATTCATTCATAAAAATCAAGGTTTCGAGTAGGATATGGTTTAACAGTCTCATATCATGAATGAGATAAGTGAAATATTTTCTTTACTATATTCGAAAGCCTAATTCAAATCTTGATTTAATTTATTAAGTTAACGCATTCATAAAAATCAAGGTTTCGAGTTTGATATGGTTTAACCTTTTCTTAACTTGTAAGAAAGAAAAGAAATTGTTTAACTATATTTTATTCGAAAGCCTAATTTAAATCTTGAGCTTATTTTATCAAGTTAATTCATTCATAAAAATCAAGGTTTCGAGTAGGATATGGTTTAAAAGTTTCATATCTTGAATGAGATTAGTGAAATATTTTCTTTACTATATTCCAAAGCCTAATTCAAATCTTAAGCTTAATTTAAAATTTCAACGCATTAATAGAAAAAACAGGCTTTTAAATAGGAAATGGTAAAAAAATTTCAGAACTTGAGAGAGAAAAGAAATTGTTTAACTATAATTTATTCGAAAGCCTAATTTCAAATCTTGAGCTTAATTTATTAATTTAACGCATTTATTTAAATTTAGCTTTCGAGTTGGATATGGTTTAACAGTTTCATGTCTTGATTGAGATAAGTGAAATTGTTTAACTATATATTAATCGAAAGCCTAATTTAAATCTTGAGCTTAGTATATTAAGTTAACGCATTTATAAAAATCAAGGTTTCGAGTTTGATATGGTTTAACCTTTTCTTAACTTGTAAGAAAGAAAAGAAATTGTTTAACTATATATTATTCCAAAGCCTAATTCAAATCTTGATTTAATTTATTAAGTTAATGCATTCATAAAAATCAAGGTTTCGAGTTTGATATGGTTTAACCTTTTCTTAACTTGTAAGAAAGAAAAGAAATTGTTTAACTATATTTTATTCGAAAGCCTAATTTAAATCTTGAGCTTATTTTATCAAGTTAATTCATTCATAAAAATCAAGGTTTCGAGTTTGACATGGTTTAACCTTTACTTAACTTGTAAGAAAGAAAAGAAATTGTTTTAACTATATTTTATTCGAAAGCCTAATTTAAAATCTTGAGCTTAATTTATTAAGTTCACGCATTCATAAAAATCAAGGTTTCGAGTTTGATATGGTTTAACCTTTTCTTAACTTGTAAGAAAGAAAAGAAATTGTTAAAATATATCTTATTCGAAAGCCTAATTTAAATCTTGAGCTTATTTAATTAAGTTAATTCATTCATAAAAATCAAGGTTTCGAGTAGGATATGGTTTAACAGTCTCATATCATGAATGAGATAAGTGAAATATTTTCTTTACTATATTCGAAAGCCTAATTCAAATCTTGATTTAATTTATTAAGTTAACGCATTCATAAAAATCAAGGTTTCGAGTTTGATATGGTTTAACCTTTTCTTAACTTGTAAGAAAGAAAAGAAATTGTTTAACTTTATTTGATTCGAGAGCCTAATTTAAATCTTGAGCTAAATTTATTAAGTTAACGCATTCATAAAAATCAAGGTTTCGAGTTTGATATGGTTTAACCTTTCCTTAACTTGTAAGAAAGAAAAGAAATTGTTTAACTATATCTTATTTGAAAGCCTAATTTAAATCTTGAGCTTATTTTATTAATTTAATTCATTCATAAAAATCAAGGTTTCGAGTAGGATATGGTTTAACAGTCTCATATCATGAATGAGATAAGTGAAATATTTTCTTTACTATATTCGAAAGCCTAATTCAAATCTTGATTTAATTTATTAAGTTAACGCATTCATAAAAATCAAGGTTTCGAGTTTGATATGGTTTAACCTTTTCTTAACTTGTAAGAAAGAAAAGAAATTGTTTAACTATATTTTATTCGAAAGCCTAATTTAAATCTTGAGCTTATTTTATCAAGTTAATTCATTCATAAAAATCAAGGTTTCGAGTAGGATATGGTTTAAAAGTTTCATATCTTGAATGAGATTAGTGAAATATTTTCTTTACTATATTCCAAAGCCTAATTCAAATCTTAAGCTTAATTTAAAATTTCAACGCATTAATAGAAAAAACAGGCTTTTAAATAGGAAATGGTAAAAAAATTTCATAATTTGAGAGGGATAAGTGAAATTGTTTAACTATATATTATTCGAAAGCCTTATTTCAAATCTTGAGCTTAATTTATTAAGTTAACGCATTCATAAAAATCAAGGTATCGAGTTGGATATAGGTTAACAGTTTCATATTTTGAATGAGATAAGTGAAATTGTTTACTTTACTTTATTCGAAAGCCAAATTCAAATCTTAAGCTTAATAACAATTTCAGAAATTGTATGAGATAAGTGAAATTATTTGCTTTACTATATTCGTAAGCCAAATTAATAACTTAAGCTAAGTTTAATAACTTAACGCATTAATAGAAAACAGGCTTTTGTGTAGGAGATGGTTAAACAATTTCATTACTTGTATTAAAAAAAGAAGTGAAATTGTTTTACTTTATATTATTTGAAAGCCTAATTTAAATCTTGAGCTTATTTTATCAAGTTAATTCATTCATAAAAATCAAGGTTTCGAGTAGGATATGGTTTAATAGTTTCATATCTTAAATGAGATAAGTGAAATATTTTCTTTACTATATTCCAAAGCCTAATTCAAATCTTAAGCTTAATTTAAAATTTTAACGCATTAATAGAAAAAACAGGCTTTTAAATAGGATATGGTTAAAAAATTTCATAATTTGAGAGGGATAAGTGAAATTGTTTAACTATATTTTATTCGAAAGCCTGATTTCAAATCTTGAGCTTAATTTTTTAAGTTAACGCATTCATAAAAATCAAGGTATCGAGTTGGATATAGGTAAACAGTTTCTTATCTTGAATGATATACGTGAAATTGTTTACTTTACTTTATTCGAAAGCCAAATTCAAATCTTAAGCTTAATAACAATTTCAGAAATTGTATGAGATAAGTGAAATTATTTGCTTTACTATATTCGTAAGCCAAATTAATAACTAATATCTTAAGCTTAATTTAATAACTTAACGCATCAATAGAAAACAGGCTTTTGTGTCGGAGATGGTTAAACAATTTCATTACTTGTATGAAAGAAGTGAAATTATTTAACTATAAATTATTTGAAAGCCTTTTTTTAAATCTTGAGCTTTGTTTATTAAGTTAGCGCATTTATAAAAACCGAGCTTTCGAGTATTAAATGGTTAAACTTTTTCTTTACTTATGAAAGAGAAAAGAAATTGTTTAACTATATATTATACGAAAGCCTAATTTAAATCTTGAGCTTATTTTATTAAGTTAATTCATTCATTAAAATCAAGGTTTCGAGGAGTAAATTGTTAAAAAATATCATAATTTGAGAGATTAAGTGAAATTGTTTAACTATATTTTATTCGAAACCCTAATTTAAACCTTTAGCTTAGTTTATTAAGTTAATGCATTCATAAAAATCAAGGTTTCTAGTTTGATATGGTTTAACCTTTTCATAACTTGTAAGAAAGAAAAGAAATTGTTTAACTATATTTTATTCGAAAGCCTAATTTAAATCTTGAGCTTAGTTTTATTAAGTTAATTAATTCATAAAAATCAAGGTTTCGAGTAGGATATGGTTTAATAGTTTCATATCTTGAATGAGATAAGTGAAATATTTTCTGTACTATATTCGAAGGCCAAATTAATATCTTAAGCTTAATTTAAAAGTTCAACGCATTAATAGAAAAAACAGGCTTTTGAATAGGATATGGTTAAAAAATTTCATAATTTGAGAGGGATAAGTGAAATTGTTAAACTATATTTTATTCGAAAGCCTGATTTCAAATCTTGAGCTTTATTTATTAAGTTAACGCATTCATAAAAATCAAGGTTTCGAGTTCGATATGGTTTAACAATTTCAGAACTTGAATGAAAGAAGCGAAATTGTTTAATTATATATTATTTGAAACCCTAATTTAAATCTTGAGCTTAGTTTATTAAGTAAATGTATTCATAAAAATCAAGGTATCGAGTTGGATATAGGTTAACAGTTTCTTATCTTGAATGAAACAAGTGAAATTGTTTACTTTACTTTATTCGAAAGCCTAATTCAAATCTTAAGCTTAATAACAATTTCAGAAATTGTATGAGATAAGTGAAATTTTTTGCCTTACTATATTCGGAAGCCAAATTAATATCTTAAGCTTATTTTAATAACTTAACGCATTAATAGAAAACAGGCTTTTGTGTAGGTAATGGTTAAACAATTTCATTACTTGTATTAAAGAAGTGAAATTTTTTTTCCTTTATATTATTTGAAAGCCTTTTTAAATCTTGAGCTTAGTTTATTAAGTTAGCGCATTTATAAAAATCGAGCTTTCGAGTAGTAAATGGTTAAACATTTTCAGAACTTGAAAGAGAAAAGAAATTGTTTAACTATATATTATTCGAAAGCCTAATTTTAATCTTGAGCTTAATTTATTAAGTTAAGGCATTCATAAAAATCAAGGTTTCGAGTAGGATATGATTTTACAATTTCAGAAATTGTATGAGATAAGTGTAATTATTTGCTTAACTATATTCGTAAGCCAAATTAATAACTTAAGCTAAGTTTAATAACTTAACGCATTAATAGAAAACAGGCTTTTGAGTAGGAGATGGTTAAACAATTTCATTACTTGTATGAAAGAAGTGAAATTTTTTAAATAAAAATTATTTGAAAGCCTTTTTTAAAACTTGAGCTTAGTTTATTAAGTTAGCGCATTTATAAAAATCGAGCTTTCGAGTAGTAAATGGTTAAACTTTTTCTTTATTATGAAAGAGAAAAGAAATTGTTTAACTATATATTATTCGAAAGCCAAATTTTAATCTTGAGCTTGATTTATTAAGTTAAAGCATTCATAAAAATCAAGGTTTCGAGGAGGATATGATTTTACAATTTCAGAAATTGTATGAGATAAATGAAATTGTTTGCTTTACTAAATTCGAAAACCTAATTAATATCTTAAGATTAATTTAATAACTTAAGCATTAATAGAAAACAGGCTTTTGAGTAGGAGATGGTTAAACAATTTCATTACTTGTATGAAAGAAGTGAAATTGTTTGACTATATATTATACGAAAGCCTAATTTAAATCTTGAGCTTATTTCATTAAGTTAATTCATTCATAATAATCAAGGTTTCGAGGAGTAAATTGTTTAAAAGTTTCATAACTTGTGTGAGATAAGTGAAATTGTATAACGAAATTTTATTCGAAAGCCTAATTCAAATCTTAAGCTTGATAACAATTTCAGAAATTGTATGAGATAAGTGAAATATTTTCTGTACTATATTCGAAAGCCTAATTCAAATCTTAAGCTTAATTTAAAATTTCAACGCATTAATAGAAAAAACAGGCCTTTAAATAGGATATGGTTAAAAAATTTCATAATTTGAGAGGGATAAGTGAAATTGTTAAACTATATTTTATTCGAAAGCCTGATTTAAAATCTTGAGCTTAATAACAAATTCAGAAGTTGTATGAGATAAGTGAAATTATTTGCTTTACTATATTCGAAAGCCAAATTAATAACTAATATCTTAAGCTTAATTTAATAACTTAACGCATTAATAGAAAACAGGCTTTTGTGTAGGAGATGGTTAAACAATTTCATTACTTGTATGAAAGAACTGAAATTTTTTAAATATAAATTATTTGAAAGCCTTTTTTAAAACTTGAGCTTAGTTTATTAAGTTAGCGCATTTATAAAATCGAGCTTTCGAGTAGTAAATGGTTAAACTTTTTCTTTATTATGAAAGAGAAAAGAAATTGTTTGACTATATATTATTCAAAAGCCTAATTTTAATCTTGAGCTTAATTTATTAAGTTAACGCATTCATAAAAATCAAGGCTTCGAGTAGGATATGGTTTAACAATTTCAGAAATTGTATGAGATAAATGAAATTGATTGCTTTCCTAAATTCGAAAACCTAATTAATATCTTAAGATTAATTTAAAATTTCAACGCATTAATAGAAAAAACAGGCTTTTGAATAGGATATAGTTAAAAAATTTCATAATTTGAGAGGGATAAGTGAAATTGTTTAACTATATTTTATTCGAAACCCTAATTTAAACCTTGAGCTTAGTTTATTAAGTTAATGCATTCATAAAAATCAAGGTTTCTAGTTTGATATGGTTTAACCTTTTCATAACTTGTAAGAAAGAAAAGAAATTGTTTAACTATATTTTATTCGAAAGCCTAATTTAAATCTTGAGCTTAGTTTTATTAAGTTAATTCATTCATAAAAATCAAGGTTTCGAGTAGGATATGGTTTAATAGTTTCATATCTTGAATGAGTTAAGTGAAATATTTTCTGTACTATATTCGAAGGCCAAATTAATATCTTAAGCTTAATTTAAAAGTTCAACGCATTAATAGAAAAAACAGGCTTTTGAATAGGATATGGTTAAAAAATTTCATAATTTGAGAGGGATAAGTGAAATTGTTAAACTATATTTTATTCGAAAGCCTGATTTCAAATCTTGAGCTTTATTTATTAAGTTAACGCATTCATAAAAATCAAGGTTTCGAGTTCGATATGGTTTAACAATTTCAGAACTTGAATGAAAGAAGTGAAATTGTTTAATTATATATTATTTGAAACCCTAATTTAAATCTTGAGCTTAGTTTATTAAGTTAATGTATTCATAATAATCAAGGTATCGAGTTGGATATAGGTTAACAGTTTCTTATCTTGAATGAAACAAGTGAAATTGTTTACTTTACTTTATTCGAAAGCCTAATTCAAATCTTAAGCTTAATAACAATTTCAGAAATTGTATGAGATAAGTGAAATTTTTTGCCTTACTATATTCGGAAGCCAAATTAATATCTTAAGCTTATTTTAATAACTTAACGCATTAATAGAAAACAGGCTTTTGTGTCGGAGATGGTTAAACAATTTCATTACTTGTATTAAAGAAGTGAAATTTTTTTTCCTTTATATTATTTGAAAGCCCTTTTAAATCTTGAGCTTAGTTTATTAAGTTAATTCATTCATAATAATCAAGGTTTCGAGGAGTAAATTGTTTAAAAGTTTCATAACTTGTGTGAGATAAGTGAAATTGTATAACGAAATTTTATTCGAAAGCCTAATTCAAATCTTAAGCTTGATAACAATTTCAGAAATTGTATGAGATAAGTGAAATATTTTCTGTACTATATTCGAAAGCCAAATTAATATCTTAAGCTTAATTTAAAATTTCAACGCCTTAATAGAAAAAACAGGCTTTTGAATAGGATATGGTTAAAAAATTTCATAATTTGAGAGGGATAAGTGAAATTGTTAAACTATATTTTATTCGAAAGCCTGATTTCAAATCTTGAGCTTAATAACAATTTCAGAAGTTGTATGAGATAAGTGAAATTATTTGCTTTACTAAATTCGAAAGCCAAATTTATAACTAATATCTTAAGCTTAATTTAATAACTTAACGCATTAATAGAAAACAGGCTTTTGTGTCGGAGATGGTTAAACAATTTCATTTCTTGTATGAAAGAAGTGAAATTGTTTAACTATAATTTATTCGAAGGCCTAATTTCAAATCTTGAGCTTATTTTATTAAGTTAATTCATTCATAAAAATCAAGGTTTCGAGTAGGATATGGTTTAATAGTTTCATATCTTGAATGAGAAAAGTAAAATTGTTTAACGAAATTTTATTCGAAAGCCTAATTCAAATATTTAGCTTAACAACAATTTCAGAAATTGTATGAGATAAGTGAAATTATTTGCTTTACTTTATTCGAAAGCCAAATTAATATCTTTAGCAAAATTTTATAACTTAACGCATTAATAGAAAACAGGCTTTTGTGTAGGAGATGGTTAAAAAATTTCATTACTTGTATGAAAGAAGTGAAATTGTTTAACTATATATTATTTGAAAGCCTTATTTAAATCTTGAGCTTAGTTGATTAAGTTAACGCATTTATAAAAATCAAGCTTTCGAGTAGTAAATTGTTTTAAAGTTTCACAATTTGTGTGAGATAAGTGAAATTGTTTATCGAAATTTTATTCGAAATCCAAATATAAATCTTGAGCTTAGTTTATTAAGTTAACGGATTCATAAAAATTAAGGTTTCGAGTTCGATATGGTTTAACAATTTCAGAACTTGAATGAAAGAAGTGAAATTGTTTAATTATATATTATTTGAAACCCTAATTTAAATCTTGAGCTTAGTTTATTAAGTTAATGTATTCATAAAAATCAAGGTATCGAGTTGGATATAGGTTAACAGTTTCTTATCTTGAATGAAACAAGTGAAATTGTTTACTTTACTTTATTCGAAAGCCTAATTCAAATCTTAAGCTTAATAACAATTTCAGAAATTGTATGAGATAAGTGAAATTATTTACTTATATATTGTTCGAAAGCCTTATTTAAATCTAAGGCTTAATTTATTTAGTTAACGCATTTATAATAATCAAGCTTTCAAGTAGTATATTGTTAAATTTTTTCTTAACCACTATGAAAGAAGTGAAATTGTTTAACTATATATTAATCGAAAGCCTAAATTAAATCTTGAGCTTAGTTTATTAAGTTAACGCATTCATAAAAATCAAGGTTTCGAGTTTGAAATGGTTTAACCTTTTCTTAACTTGTAAGAAAGAAAAGAAATAGTTTAACTATATTTTATTCGATAGCCTAATTTAAAAGAGCTTATTTTATTAAGTTAATTCATTCATAAAAATCAAGGTTTCGAGTAGGATATGGTTTAATAGTTTCATATCTTGAATGAGATAAGTGAAATATTTTCTTTACTATATTCCAAAGCCTAATTCAAATATTAAGCTTAATAACAATTTCAGAAATTGTATGAGATAAGTGAAATTATTTGCTTTACTATATTCGAAAGCCAAATTAATATCTTAAGCTAAATTTAATAACTTAACGCATTAATAGAAAACAGGCTTTTGTGTAGGAGATGGTTAAAAAATTTCATTACTTGTATGAAAGAAGTGAAATTGTTTAACTATATATTATTTGAAAGCCTTATTTAAATCTTGAGCTTAGTTGATTAAGTTAACGCATTTATAAAAATCAAGCTTTCGAGTAGTAAATTGTTTTAAAGTTTCACAATTTGTGTGAGATAAGTGAAATTGTTTATCGAAATTTTATTCGAAATCCAAATATAAATCTTGAGCTTAGTTTATTAAGTTAACGGATTCATAAAAATTATGGTTTCGAGTTCGATATGGTTTAACAATTTCAGAACTTGAATGAAAGAAGTGAAATTGTTTAATTATATATTATTTGAAACCCTGATTTAAATCTTGAGCTTAGTTTATTAAGTTAATGTATTCATAAAAATCAAGGTATCGAGTTGGATATAGGTTAACAGTTTCTTATCTTGAATGAAACAAGTGAAATTGTTTACTTTACTTTATTCGAAAGCCTAATTCAAATCTTAAGCTTAATAACAATTTCAGAAATTGTATGAGATAAGTGAAATTATTTACTTATATATTGTTCGAAAGCCTAATTTAAATCTTGAGCTAAATTTATTTAGTTAACGCATTTATAATAATCAAGCTTTCAAGTAGTATATGGTAAAAATTTTTTCTTAACCGCTATGAAAGAAGTAAAATTGTCTAACTATATATTATTCGAAAGCATAAATTAAATCTTGAGCTTAGTTTATTAAGTTAACGCATTAATAAAAATCAAGGTTTCGAGTTTGAAATGGTTTAACCTTTTCTTAACTTGTAAGAAAGAAAAGAAATAGTTTAACTATATATTAATCGAAAGCCTAATTTAAATCATGAGATAATTTTATTAAGTTAATTCATTCATAAAAATCAAGGTTTCGAGTAGGATATGGTTTAATAGTTTCATATCTTGAATGAGATAAGTGAAATATTTTCTTTACTATATTCCAAAGCCTAATTCAAATATTAAGCTTAATAACAATTTCAGAAATTGTATGAGATAAGTGAAATTATTTGCTTTACTATATTCGAAAGCCAAATTAATATCTTAAGCTAAATTTAATAACTTAACGCATTAATAGAAAACAGGCTTTTGTGTAGGAGATGGTTAAAAAATTTCATTACTTGTATGAAAGAAGTGAAATTGTTTAACTATATATTATTTGAAAGCCTTATTTAAATCTTGAGCTTAGTTGATTAAGTTAACGCATTTATAAAAATCAAGCTTTCGAGTAGTAAATTGTTTTAAAGTTTCACAATTTGTGTGAGATAAGTGAAATTGTTTATCGAAATTTTATTCGAAATCCAAATATAAATCTTGAGCTTAGTTTATTAAGTTAACGGATTCATAAAAATTATGGTTTCGAGTTCGATATGGTTTAACAATTTCAGAACTTGAATGAAAGAAGTGAAATTGTTTAATTATATATTATTTGAAACCCTGATTTAAATCTTGAGCTTAGTTTATTAAGTTAATGTATTCATAAAAATCAAGGTATCGAGTTGGATATAGGTTAACAGTTTCTTATCTTGAATGAAACAAGTGAAATTGTTTACTTTACTTTATTCGAAAGCCTAATTCAAATCTTAAGCTTAATAACAATTTCAGAAATTGTATGAGATAAGTGAAATTATTTACTTATATATTGTTCGAAAGCCTAATTTAAATCTTGAGCTTAATTTATTTAGTTAACTCATTTATAATAATCAAGCTTTCAAGTAGTATATGGTAAAAATTTTTTCTTAACCGCTATGAAAGAAGTAAAATTGTCTAACTATATATTATTCGAAAGCATAAATTAAATCTTGAGCTTAGTTTATTAAGTTAAGGCATTTATGAAAATCAAGGTTTCGAGTTTGAAATGGTTTAACCTTTTCTTAACTTGTAAGAAAGAAAAGAAATTGTTTAACTATATATTATTCGAAAGCCTAATTTAAATCTTGAGCTTATTTTATTAAGTTAATTCATTCATAAAAATCAAGGTTTCGAGTAGGATATGGTTTAATAGTTTCATATCTTGAATGAGATAAGTGAAATATTTTCTTTACTATATTCCAAAGCCTAATTCAAATATTAAGCTTAATAACAATTTCAGAAATTGTATGAGATAAGTGAAATTATTTGCTTTACTATATTCGAAAGCCAAATTAATATCTTAAGCTAAATTTAATAACTTAACGCATTAATAGAAAACAGGCTTTTGTGTAGGAGATGGTTAAAAAATTTCATTACTTGTATGAAAGAAGTGAAATTGTTTAACTATATATTATTTGAAAGCCTTATTTAAATCTTGAGCTTAGTTGATTAAGTTAACGCATTTATAAAAATCAAGCTTTCGAGTAGTAAATTGTTTTAAAGTTTCACAATTTGTGTGAGATAAGTGAAATTGTTTATCGAAATTTTATTCGAAATCCAAATATAAATCTTGAGCTTAGTTTATTAAGTTAACGGATTCATAAAAATTATGGTTTCGAGTTCGATATGGTTTAACAATTTCAGAACTTGAATGAAAGAAGTGAAATTGTTTAATTATATATTATTTGAAACCCTGATTTAAATCTTGAGCTTAGTTTATTAAGTTAATGTATTCATAAAAATCAAGGTATCGAGTTGGATATAGGTTAACAGTTTCTTATCTTGAATGAAACAAGTGAAATTGTTTAACTTTACTTTATTCGAAAGCCTAATTTAAATCTTAAGCTTAATAACAATTTCAGAAATTGTATGAGATAAGTGAAATTTTTTGCCTTACTATATTCGGAAGCCAAATTAATATCTTAAGCTTATTTTAATAACTTAACGCATTAATAGAAAACAGGCTTTTGTGTAGGTAATGGTTAAACAATTTCATTACTTGTATTAAAGAAGTGAAATTGTTTAACTTTATATTATTTGAAAGCCTTATTTAAATCTTGAGCCTAGTTAATTAAGTTAACGCATTTATAAAAATCAAGCTTTCGAGTAGTAAATTGTTTAAAAGTTTCACAACTTGTGTGAGATAAGTGAAATTGTTTAACTATATATTATTCGAAAGCCAAATATAAGTCTTGAGCTTAGTATATTAAGTTAACGAATTTATAAATATCAAGGTTTCGAGTAGGATATGGTTTAACCTTTTCTTAACTTGTAAGAAAGAAAAGAAATTGTTTAACTTTATTTTATTCGAAAGCAAAATTTAAATCTTGAGCTAAGTTTATTAAGTTAACGCATTTGAAATTTTTGGTATCGAGTAGGATATGGTTTGACAATTTCGGAACTTGTATGAAAGAAGTGAAATTGTTTAACTATATATTAATCGAAAGCCTAAATTAAATCTTGAGCTTAGTTTATTAAGTAAACGCATTCATAAAAATCAAGGTTTCGAGTTTGATATGGTTTAACCTTTTCTTAACTTGTAAGAAAGAAAAGAAATTGTTTAACTATATTTTATTCGATAGCCTAATTTCAAATCGTTAGCTTTATTTATTAAGTTAACGCATTCATAAAAATCAAGGTTTCGAGTTTGATATGGTTTAACCTTTTCTTAACTTGTAAGAAAGAAAAGAAATTGTTTAATTATTTTTAATTCGAAAGCCTAATTTAAATCTTGAGCTTATTTTATTAAGTTAATTCATTCATAAAAATCAAGGTTTCGAGTAGGATATGGTTAAATAGTTTCATATCTTGAATGAGATAAGTGAAATATTTTCTTTACTATATTCCAAAGCCTAATTCAAATCTTAAGCTTAATTTAAAATTTTAACGCATTAATAGAAAAAACAGGCTTTTAAAAAGGATATGGTTAAAAAATTTCATAATTTGAGAAGGATAAGTGAAATTGTTTAAATATATTTTATTCGAAAGCCTGATTTCAAATCTTGAGCTTAATTTATTAAGTTTATGCATTCATAAAAATCAAGGTATCGAGTTGGATATAGGTTAACAGTTTCATATCTTGAATGAGATAAGTGAATTTGTTTATTGAAATTTTATTCGAAAGCCTAATTCAAATCTTAAGCTTTATAACAATTTCAGAAATTGTTTGAGATAAGTGAAATTATTTGCTTTACTAAATTCGAAAACCTAATTATTATCTTAAGCTTAATTTAATAACTTAACGCATTAATAGAAAACAGGCTTTTGTGTAGGAGATGGTTAAATGATTTCATTACTTGTATGAAAGAAGTGAAATTGTTTAAATATCTATTATTCAAAAGCATAATTTAAATCTTGAGCTTAATTTATTAAGTTAACGCATTCATAAAAATCAAGGTTTCGAGTAGGATATGGTTTAACAATTTCAGAAATTGTATGTGATAAATGAAATTGTTTGCTTTACTAAATTCTAAAACCTAATTAATATCTTAAGATTATTTTAATAACTTAAGCATTAATAGAAAACAGGCTTTTGAGTAGTATATGGTTAAACATTTTCTTAACTTGTAAGAAAGAAGAGAAATTGTTTTACTTTTTTTATTCGAGAGCCTAATTTAAATCATGAGCTTAGTTAATTAAGTTTACCCATTTATAAAAATCAAGCTTTCGAGTAGTAAATTGTTTAAAAGTTTCATAACCTGTGTGAGATAAGTGAAATTGTTTATCGAAATTTTATTCGAAAGTCTAATTTAAATCTTGAGCTTAGCTCAATAGGTTAAGGCAATTATGAAAATCAAGCTTTCGAGTAGGATATGGTTCAACTTTTTATTAAATTGTGTGAGATAAGTGAAATTGTTTAACCATTTTTATTCGAAAGCCAAATATAAATCTTGAGCTTAGTTTATTAAGTTAACGGATTCATAAAAATTAAGGTTTCGAGTAGGATATGGTTAAACATTTTCTTAACTTGTATAAAAGAAGTCAAACTGTTTAACCATATTTTATTCGAAAGCCAAATATAAATCTTGAGCTTAGTTTATTAAGTTTACGCATTTATAAAAATCAAGCTTTCGATTTGGATATGGTTTAACAGTTTCATATCTTGAATGAAATAAGTGAAATTGTTATCTTTACCCTATTCCAAAGCCAAATTCAAATCTTAAGCTTAATTTAATAAATTAACGCATTAATAGAAAATAGGCTTTTAGTAGGAAATGTTTAAAACAATTTCATAACTTGAGAGGAATAAGTGAAATTGTTTAACTTTATTTTATTCGAAAGCCTAATTTAAATCATGAGCTTAGTTTATTAAGTTAACGCATTTATAAAAATTAAGGTTTCGAGTAGTAAATTGTTTAAAAGTTTCATAACCTGTGTGAGATAAGTGAAATTGTTTATCGAAATTTTATTCGAAAGTCTAATTTAAATCTTGAGCTTAGCTCAATAGGTTAAGGCAATTATGAAAATCAAGCTTTCGAGTAGGATATGGTTCAACTTTTTATTAAATTGTGTGAGATAAGTAAAATTGTTTAACCATATTTTATTCGAAAGCCAAATATAAATCTTGAGCTTAGTTAATTAAGTTAACGCATTCATAAAAATCAAGTTTTCGAGTAGGATATGGTTAAACATTTTCTTAACTTCTTTGAAAGTAGTGAAATTGTTTAACTATATATTATTCGAAAGCCAAATTTAAATCTTGAGTTTAGTTTTATTAAATTAACGCATTTATAAAAATCAAGCTTTCGATTTGGATATGGTTTAATAGTTTCATATCTTGAATGAAATAAGTGAAATTGTTTACTTTACTGTATTCCAAAGCCTAATTCAAATCTTAAGCTTAAATTAATAACTTAACGCATTAATAGAAAACAGGCTTTTAGCAGGATATGGTAAAACAATTTCATAACTTGAGAGAGATAAGTTAAATTGTTTAACTATATTTTATTCGAAAGCCTAATTTAAATCTTGAGCTTAGTATATTAAGTTAACGCATTTATAAAAATTAAGGTTTCGAGTAGTAAATTGTTTAAAAGTTTCATAACTTGAGTGAGATAAGTGAAATTGTTTAAATATATATTATTCAAAAGCATAATTTAAATCTTGAGCTTAGTTTAAAATTTTAACGCATTAATAGAAAAAACAGGCTTTCGAGTAGGATATGGTTAAAAAATTTCATAATTTGAGAGGGATAAGTGAAATTGTTTAACTATATTTTATTCGAAAGCCTGATTTCAAATCTTGAGCTTAATTTTTTAAAGTTAATGCATTCATAAAAATCAAGGTATCGAGTTGGATATAGGTTAACAGTTTCATATCTTTAATGAGATAAGTGAAATTGTTTAACGAAATTTTATTCGAAAGCCTAATTCAAATCTTAAGCTTAATAACAATTTCAGAAATTGTATGAGATAAGTGAAATTATTTGCTTTACTATATTCGAAAGCCAAATTAATATCTTAAGCTTAATTTAATAACTTAACGCATTAATAGAAAACAGGCTTTTGTGTAGGAGATGGTTAAACAATTTCATTACTTGTATGAAAGAAGTGAAATTGTTTTACTATATATTATTTGAAAGCCTTTTTTTAATCTTGAGCTTTATTTATTTAGTTAACGCATTTATAATAATCAAGCTTTCAAGTAGTATATGGTTAAATTTTTTCTTAACCACTATGAAAGAAGTGAAATTGTTTAACTATATATTAATCGAAAGCTTAATTTAAATCTTGAGCTTAGTTTATTAAGTTAACGCATTTGTAAAAATTTAGGTATCGAGTAGGATATTGTTTGACAATTTCGGAACTTGAATGAAAGAAGTGAAATTGTTTAACTATATATTATTCAAAAGCATGATTTAAATCTTGAGCTTAGTATATTAAGTTAACGCATTTATAAATATCAAGGTTTCGAGTTTGATATGGTTTAACCTTTTCTTAACTTGTAAGAAAGAAAAGAAATTGTTTAACTATATTTTATTCGAAAGCCAAATTTAAATCTTGAGCTTAGTTTATTAAGTTAACGCATTTATAAATATCAAGGTTTCGAGTTTGATATGGTTTAACCTTTTCTTAACTTGTAAGAAAGAAAAGAAATTGTTTAATTATTTTTAATTCGAAAGCCTAATTTAAATCTTGAGCTTAGTTTATTTAGTTAACGGATTCATAAAAATTAAGGTTTCGAGTAGGATATGGTTAAACATTTTCTTTACTTGTATAAAAGAAGTTAAATTGTTTAACTATATATTATTTGAAAGCCTTTTTTAAATCTTGAGCTTAGTTTTATCAAGTTAACGCATTTGTAAAAATCGAGCTTTCGATTTGGATATGGTTTAACAGTTTCATATCTTAAATGAAATAAGTGAAATTGTTTAACTTTATATTATTCAAAAGCAAAATTTAAATCTTGAGCTTAAATTATTAAGTTAACGCATTAATAGAAAATAGGCTTTTAGTAGGAAATGTTTAAAAGTTTCATAACTTGTGTGAGATAAGTGAAATTGTTTAACTATCTTTTATTCAAAAACCTCATTTAAATCTTGAGCTTAGTATATTAAGTTAACGCATTTATAAAAATTAAGGTTTCGAGTAGTAAATTGTTTAAAAGTTTCATAACTTGTGTGAGATAAGTGAAATTGTTTAACTATCTTTTATTCAAAAACCTCATTTAAATCTTGAGCTTAGTATATTAAGTTAACGCATTTATAAAAATTAAGGTTTCAAGTAGGATATGGTTAAACTTTTACTTAACTTCTTTGAAAGAAGTTAAAATGTTTAACTATATATTATTCGAAAGCCAAATTTAAATCTTGAGCTTAATTTATTAAGTTAACGCATTTATAAAAATCACGCTTTCGAGTAGGATATGGTTAAACATTTTCTTAACTTGTATAAAAGAAGTTAAATTGTTTAACTATATATTATTTGAAAGCCTTTTTTAAATCTTGAGCTTAGTTTTATTAAGTTAACGCATTTATAAAAATCGAGCTTTCGATTTGGATATGGTTTAACAGTTTCATATCTTGAATGAAATAAGTGAAATTGTTATCTTTACCCTATTCCAAAGCCAAATTCAAATCTTAAGCTTAATTTAATAAATTAACGCATTAATAGAAAATAGGCTTTTAGTAGGAAATGTTTAAAACAATTTCATAACTTGAGAGGAAGAAGTGAAATTGTTTAACTATATTTTATTCGAAAGCCTAATTTAAATCTTGAGCTTAGTTTATTAAGTTAACGCATTTATAAAAATTAAGGTTTCGAGTAGTAAATTGTTTAAAAGTTTCATAACTTGAGTGAGATAAGTGAAATTGTTTAACTATCTATTATTCAAAAGCATAATTTAAATCTTGAGCTTATTTTAAAATTTTAACGCATTAATAGAAAAAACAGGCTTTTAAATAGGATATGGTTAAAAAATTTCATAATTTGAGAGGGATAAGTGAAATTGTTTAACTATATTTTATTCGAAAGCCAAATTTAAATTATGAGCTTAATTTTTTTAGTAAACGCATTCAAAATATTAAGGTTTCGAGTTGGATATAGGTTAACAGTTTCTTATCTTGAATGAGATAAGTGAAATTGTTTAACGAAGTTTATTCGAAAGCCTAATTCAAATCTTTAGCTTAGTTTATTAAGTTAACGGATTCATAAAAATCAAGGTTTCGAGTAAATTGTATGAGATGAAAGAAGTGAAATTGTTTAACTATTATTCGAAAGCCAAATTAATATCTTAAGCTTAATTTAATACTTTAACGCATTAATAGAAAACAGGCTTTTGTGTAGGAGATGGTTAAACAATTTCATTACTTGTATGAAAGAAGTGAAATTGTTTAACTATATATTATTTGAAAGCCTTTTTTAAATCTTGAGCTTAGTTTATTAAGTATAGGCATTTATAATAATCAAGCTTTCAAGTAGTATATGGTTAAATTTTTTCTTAACCACTATGAAAGAAGTGAAATTGTTAAACTATATATTAATCGAAAGCCTAAATTAAATCTTGAGCTTAGTTTATTAAGTAAACGCATTTGTAAAAATTTAGGTATCGAGTAGGATATGGTTTGACAATTTCGGAACTTGAATGAAAGAAGTGAAATTGTTTAATTATATTTTATTCAAAAGCATAATTAAAATCTTGAGCTTAGTATATTAAGTTAACGAATTTATAAATATCAAGGTTTCGAGTTTGATATGGTTTAACCTTTTCTTAACTTGTAAGAAAGAAAAGAAATTGTTTAACTATATTTTATTCGAAAGCCTAATTTCAAATCTTTAGCTTAATTTATTAAGTTAACGCATTCATAAAAATCTAGGTTTCGAGTTTGATATGGTTTAGCCTTTTCTTAACTTGTAAGAAAGAAAAGAAATTGTTTAATTATTTTTAATTCGAAAGCCTAATTTAAATCTTGAGCTTATTTTATTAAGTTAACGCATTCATAAAAATCAAGGTTTCGAGTAGGATATGGTTAAACATTTTCTTAACTTGTATAAAAGAAGTGAAATTGTTTAACTATATATTATTCGAAAGCCTAATTAAAATCTTGAACTTGGTTTATTAAGTAAACGCATTTATAAAAATCAAGCTTTCGATTTGGATATGGTTTAACAGTTTCATATCTTAAATGAAATAAGTGAAATTGTTATCTTTACACTATTCCAAAGCAAAATTCAAATCTTAAGCTTAATTTAATAACTTAACGCATTAATAGAAAATAGGCTTTTGGTAGGATATGTTTAAAACAATTTGATAACTTGAGAGAGATAAGTGAAATTATTTAACTTTATTTTATTCGAAAGCCAAATTTAAATCTTGAGCTTAGTTTATTAAGTTAACGCATTTGTAAAAATTATGGTATCGAGTAGGATATGGTTTGACAATTTCTGAATTTGTTTGAAAGAAGTGAAATTGTTTAACTATATATTATTAGAAAGCCTAAATTAAATCTTGAGCTTAGTTTATTAAGTTAAAGCATTTATAAAAATCAAGGTTTCGAGTTGTAAATAGTTAAACTTTTTCTTAACTTGTATGAAAGAAGTGAAATTGTTTAACTTTATATTATTCGTGAGCCTAATTTAAATCTTGAGCTTAGTTTTATTAAGTTAACGCATTTATAAAAATCAAGCTTTCGATTTGGATATGGTTTAATAGTTTCATTTCTTGAATTAAATAAGTGAAATTGTTTAACTATATATTATTAGAAAGCCTAATTTAAATCTTGAGCTTAGTTTATTAAGTAAACGCATTTATGAAAATCAAGGCTTTTAGTAGGAAATGTTTAAAACAATTTCATAACTTGAGAGGAAGAAGTGAATTGTTTAACTATATTTTATTCGAAAGCCTAATTTAAATCTTGAGCTTAGTTTATTAAGTTAACGCATTTATAAAAATTAAGGTTTCGAATAGTAAATTGTTTAAAAGTTTCTTAACTTTTTTGAAAGAAGTGAAATTGTTTAACTATATATTAATCGAAAGCCTAAATTAAATCTTGAACTTAGTTTATTAAGTTAACGCATTAATAGAAAAATCAGGCTTTCGAGTAGGATATGGTTAAAAAATTTCATAATTTGAGAGGGATAAGTGATATTTTTTAATTTTATTTAATTCGAAAGCCTAATTTAAATCTTGAGTTTAGTTTATTAAGTTAATGCATTCATAAAAATCAAGGTATCGAGTTGGATATAGGTTAACAGTTTCTTATCTTGAATGAGATAAGTGAAATTGTTTAACGAAGTTTATTCGAAAGCCTAATTCAAATCTTTAGCTTAATAACAATTTCAGAAATTGTATGAGATAAGTGAAATTATTTGCTTTACTATATTCGAAAGCCAAATTAATATCTTAAGCTTAATTTAATAACTTAACGCATTAATAGAAAACAGGCTTTTGTGTAGGAGATGGTTAAACAATTTCATTACTTGTATGAAAGAAGTGAAATTGTTTTACTATATATTATTCAAAGCCAAATTTAAATCTTGGGCTTTATTTATTAAGTTAACGCATTTATAAATATCAAGCTTTCGAGTATTATATGGTTAAATTTTTTCTTAACCACTATGAAAGAAGTGAAATTGTTTAACTATATTTTATTCGAAAGCCAAATTTAAATCTTGAGCTTAGTTTATTAAGTTAACGCATTTGTAAAAATTTAGGTATCGAGTAGGATATGGTTTGACAATTTCGGAACTTGTATGAAAGAAGTGAAATTGTTTAACTATATATTATTCAAAAGCATAATTTAAATCTTGAGCTTAGTATATTAAGTTAACGCATTTATAAATATCAAGGTTTCGAGTTTGATATGGTTTAACCTTTTCTTAACTTGTAAGAAAGAAAAGAAATTGTTTAACTATATTTTATTCGAAAGCCTAATTTCAAATCTTTAGCTTAATTTATTAAGTTAACGCATTCATAAAAATCAAGGTTTCGAGTTTGATATGGTTTAACCTTTTCTTAACTTGTAAGAAAGAAAAGAAATTGTTTAACTATATATTATTAGAAAGCCTAATTTAAATCTTGAGCTTAGTTTATTAAGTTAACGCATTTATAAAAATCAAGGTTTCGAGTAGGATATGGTTAAACTTTTTCTCATCTTGTATGAAAGAAGTGAAATTGTTTAACTTTATTTTAATCGTGAGCCTAATTTAAATCTTGAGCTTAATTTATTAAGTTAACGCATTTATAAAAATCAAGCTTCCGATTTGGATATGGTTTAACAGTTTCATATCTTAAATGAAATAAGTGAAGTTGTTTACTTTACTTTATTCCAAAGCCTTATTCAAATCTTAAACTTAATTTAATAACTTAACGCATTAATAGAAAACAGGCTATTGAGTAGGAAATGGTTAAACAATTTCGTTACTTGAAATTGATAAGTGAAATTGTTTAACTATATTTTATTCGAAAGCCTAATTTAAATCTTGAGCTTAGTTTATTAAGTTAACGCATTTATAAAAATTAAGGTTTCGAGTAGGATATGGTTTGACAATTTCGGAACTTGTATGAAAGAAGTGAATTGTTTAAATATATATTATTCAAAAGCATAATTTAAATCTTGAGCTTAAATTATTAAGATAACGCATTTATAAATATCAAGGTTTCGAGTAGTAAATGGTTAAACTTTTTCTTAACCACTATGAAAGAAGTGAAATTGTTTAACTATATATTATTCGAAAGCATAATTTAAATCTTGAGCTTAGTTTATTAAGTTAAAGCATCTATAAAAATTAAGTTTTCGAGTAGTAAATTGTTTAAAAGTTTCTTAACTTGTTTGAAAGAAGTGAATTCGTTTAACTATATTTTATTCGAAAGCCTAATTTAAATCTTGAGCTTAGTTTATTAAGTTAAAGCATCTATAAAAATTAAGTTTTCGAGTAGTAAATTGTTTAAAAGTTTCATAACTTGTTTGAGATAAGTGAAATTGTTTAACTATATATTAATCGAAAGCCTAAATTAAATCTTGAGCTTAGTTTATTAAGTTAACGCATTTATAAATATCAAGGTTTCGAGTAGTAAATTGTTTAAAAGTTTCATAACTTGATTGAGATAAGTGAAATTGTTTAACTATCTATTATTCAAAAGCATAATTTAAATCTTGAGCTTATTTTATTAAGTTAATGCATTCATAAAAATCAAGGTATCGAGTTGGATATAGGTTAGTGAAATTGTTTAACGAAGTTTATTCGAAAGCCTAATTCAAATCTTAAGCTTAATAACAATTTCAGAAATTGTATGAGATAAGTAAAATTATTTGCTTTACTATATTCGAAAGCCAAATAAATATCTTAAGCTTAATTTAATAACTTAACGCATTAATAGAAAACAGGCTTTTGAGTAGGATATGGTTAAACTTTTTCTTAACTTGTCTGAAAGAAGTGAAATTGTTTAACTATATATTATTAGAAAGCCTAATTTAAACTTTGAGCTTAGTTGTTTAAGTAAAAGCATTTATAGTTATCAAGGTTTCGAGTAGTATATGGTTAAACTTTTTCTTAACTTGTATGAAAGAAGTGAAATTGTTTAACTTTATATTAATCGAAAGCCTAATTTAAATATTGAGCTTAGTTTATTAAGTTAACGCATTTATAAAAATCAAGGTTCTGAGTAGAAAATGCTAAAACTTTTTCTTAACTTTGTGAAAGTAGTGAAATTGTTTAACTATATATTATTCAAAAGCATAAATTAAATCTTGAGCTTAGTATATTAAGTTAACGCATTTATAAAAATCAAGCTTTCGATTTGGATATGGTTTAATAGTTTCATATCTTGAATGAAATAAGTGAAATTGTTTACTTCACTAAATTCGAAAGCCTAATTTAAATCTTGAGCTTAGTTTTATTAAGTTAACGCATTTATAAAAATCAAGCTTTTGAGTAGTAAATGGTTAAACCATTTCTTAACTTGTATGAAAGTAGTGAAATTGTTTAACTATATATTGTTCGAAAGCCTAATTTAAATTTTGAGCTTAGTTTATTAAGTTAACGCATTTTTAAAAATCAAGGTTTCGAATTGTAAATGGTTAAACTTTTTCTAAACTTGTATGAAAGAAGTGAAATTGTCTAACTATATATTATTCGAAAGCCTAATTTAAATCTTGAGCTTAGTTTATTAAGTTAACGCATTTATAAAAATCAAGGTTTCGAATTGTAAATAGTTAAACTTTTTCTTAACTTGTTCGAAAGAAGTGAAATTGTTTAACTATATATTATTAGAAAGCCTAATTTAAATCTTGAGCTTAGTTTATTAAGTTAACGCATTTATAAAAATTAAGGTTTCGAGTATTATATGGTTAAATTTTTTCTTAACCACTATGAAAGAAGTGAAATTGTTTAATTATATATAAATCGAAAGCCAAATTAAATCTTGAGCTTAGTTTATTAAGTTAACGCATTTATAAATATCAAGGTTTCGAGTAGTATATGGTTAAATTTTTTTTTAACCACTATGAAAGAAGTGAAATTGTTTAACTAAATTTTTTTCGAAAGCCTAATTGAAACTTTAAGCTTAGTTCATTAAGTAAAAGCATTTATAAAAATCAAGGTTTCGATTTGGATATGGTTTAATAGTTTCATAACTTGTGAGAGATAATTGAAATTGTTTAACGATATTTTATTCGAAAGCCTAATATAATTCTTGAGCTCAGTTTATTAAGTTAACGCTTTTATAAAAATCACGCTTTCGATTTGGATATGGTTTAACAGTTTCATATCTTGAATGAAATAAGTGAAATTGTTATCTTTACCTTATTCCAAAGCCAAATTCAAATCTTAAGCTTAATTTAATAACTTAACGCATTAATAGAAAATAGGCTTTTAGTAGGATATGTTAAAACAATTTCATAACTTGTGTGAGATAATTGAAATTGTTTAACGATATTTTAATCGAAAGCCTAATTTAAATCTTGAGTTTAGTTTATTAAGTTAACGCATTTATAAAAATCAAGGTTTCGAGTTGTATATTGTTAATTTTTTTCTTAACTACTATGAAAGAAGTGTGATTGTTTAACTATATATTATTCAAAAGCCAAATTTAAATCTTGAGCTTAATTTATTAAGTTAACGCATTTATAAATATCAAGCTTTCGAGTATTATATGGTTAAATTTTTTCTTAACCACTATGAAAGAAGTGAAATTGTTTAATTATATATTAATCGAAAGCCTAAATTAAATCTTGAGCTTAGTTTATTAAGTTAAAGCATTTATAAAAATCAAAGTTTCGAGTTGTAAATAGTTAAACTTTTTCTTAATTTGAATGAAAGAAGTTAAATTGTTTAACTATATATTATTCAAAAGCCTAATTCAAATCTTAAGCTTAATTTATTAAGTTAACGCATTCATAAAAATCAAGGTTTTGAGTAGTATATGGTAAAACTTTTTCTTAACTTGTGTTAGATAAGTTAAATTGTTTAACTATATTTTATTCGAAAGCCTAATTTAAATCTTGAGCTTAGTTAATTAAGTAAACGCATCTATAAAAATCAAGGTTTCGAGTAGTAAATTGTTTAAAAGTTTCTTAACTTGTTTGAAAGAAGTGAATTCGTTTAAATATAAATTAGTCAAAAGCATAATTAAAATCTTGAGCTTAGTTTAAAATTTTAACGCATTTATAAAAAACAAGGTTTCGAGTAGGATATGGTTAAAAAATTTCATAATTTGAGAGGGATAAGTGAAATTGTTTAACTATATTTTATTCGAAAGCCAAATTTAAATTATGAGCTTAATTTTTTTAGTAAACGCATTCAAAATATTAAGGTTTCGAGTAGGATATGGTTTAACAATTTCATTTCTTGAATTAAATAAGTCAAATTGTTTACTTTACTAAATTCCAAAGCCTAATTCAAATCTTAAGCTTAAATTAATAACTTAACGCATTAATAGAAAACAGGCTTTTAATAGGAAATAGTAAAACAATTTCATAACTTGAGAGGAATAAGTGAAATTGTTTAACTTTATTTTATTCGAAAGCCTAAATTAAATCTTGAGCTTAGTTTATTTAGTTAACGCATTTATAAAAATTAAGGTTTCGAATAGTAAATTGTTTAAAAGTTTCTTAACTTTTTTGAAAGAAGTGAAATTGTTTAACTATATATTAATCGAAAGCCTAAATTAAATCTTGAGCTTAGTTTATTAAGTTAACGCATTTTTAAAATCAAGGTTCCGAGTAGAAAATGGTTAAAAAATTTCATAATTTGAGAGGGATAAGTGAAATTGTTTAACGAAATTTTATTCGAAAGCCAAATTTAAATTATGAGCTTAATTTTTTTAGTAAACGCATTCAAAATATTAAGGTTTCGAGTAGGATATGGTTTAATAGTTTCATCTCTTGAATGAAATAAGTGAAATTGTTTACTTTACTAAATTCCGAAGCCTAATTCAAATCTTAAGCCAAATTTAATAACTTAACGCATTAATAGAAATCAGACTTTTGAGTAGGAAATGGTTAAACAATTTCATAACTTGTATGAAAGAAGTGAAATTGTTTAACTATATTTTATTCGAAAGCCTAATTTAAATCTTGAGCTTAGTTTATTAAGTTAAAGCATCTATAAAAATTAAGTTTTCGAGTAGTAAATTGTTTAAAAGTTTCATAACTTGAGAGAGAAAAGTGAGATTGTTTAACTATATTTCATTCGAAAACCTTATTTAAATCTTGAGCTTAGTATATTAAGTTAACGCATTAACAGAAAACAGGCTTTTAGCAGGATATGGTAAAACAATTTCATAACTTGAGAGAGATAAGTTAAATTGTTTAACTATAGATTATTCAAAAGCCTAATTTAAACTTTAAGCTTAGTTTATTGAGTAAAAGCATTTATAAAAATCACGCTTTCGATTTGGATATGGTTTAACAATTTCATTTCTTGAATTAAATAAGTCAAATTGTTTACTTTACTAAATTCCAAAGCCTAATTCAAATCTTAAGCTTAAATTAATAACTTAACGCATTAATAGAAAACAGGCTTTTAATAGGATATAGTAAAACAATTTCATAACTTGAGAGAGATAAGTTGAATTGTTTAACTATATTTTATTCGAAAGCCTAATTTAAATCTTGAGCTTAGTTTATTTAGTTAACGCATTTATAAAAATTAAGGTTTCGAGTAGGATATGGTTTGAAAATTTCGGAACTTGTACGAAAGAAGTGAAATTGTTTAAATATATATTATTCAAAAGCATAATTTAAATCTTGAGCTTAAATTATTAAGTTAACGCATTTATAAATATCAAGGTTTCGAGTAGTATATGGTTAAACTTTTTCTTTACTTTGTGAAAGGAGTGATATTGATTAACTATATTTTATTCAAAAGCATAATTTAAATCTTGAGCTTAGTAAATTAAGTTAACGCATTTATAGTTATCAAGGTTTCGAGTAGTATATGGTCAAACTTTTTCTTAACTTTGTGAAAGTAGTGAAATTGTTTAACTATATATTGTTCGAAAGCCTAATTTAAATTTTGAGCTTAGTTTATTAAGTTAACGCATTTATAAAAATCAAGCTTTCGAGTAGTAAATGGTTAAACTTTTTCTTAACTTGTATGAAAGAAGTGAAATTGTTTAACTATATATTATTCGAAAGCATAAATTAAATCTTGAGCTTATTTTATTTAGTTAATGCATTTATAAAAATCAAGCTTTCGATTTGGTTTGGTTTAACAGTTTCATATCTTGAATGAAATAACTGAAATTGTTATCTTTACCATATTCTAAAGCCTAATTCAAATTTTAAGCTTAATTTAATAACTTAACGCATTAATACAAAACAGGCTTTTAATAGGATATGGTAAAACAATTTCATTACTTGTGTGAGATAATTGAAATTGTTTAACGATATTTTAATCGAAAGCCTAATTTAAAACTTGAGTTTTGTTTATTAAGTTAACGCATTTAAAAAAAACAAGGTTTCGAGTTGTAAATGGTTAAACTTTTTCTAAACTTGTATGAAAGAAGTGAAATTGTTTAACTATATATTATTCGAAAGCCTAATTTAAATCTTGAGCTTAGTTTATTAAGTTAACGCATTTATAAAAATCAAGGTTTCGAGTTGTAAATAGTTAAACTTTTTCTTAACTTGTATGAAAGAAGTGAAATTGTTTAACTTTATATTAATCGAAAGCCTAATTTAAATCTTGAGCTTAGTTTATTAAGTTAACGCATTTATAAAAATCAAGGTTTCGAGTAGTATATTGTTAATTTTTTTCTTAACTACTATGAAAGAAGTGAAATTGTTTAACTATATATTATTCAAAAGCATAATTTAAACTTTGAGCTTAGTTGTTTGAGTAAAAGCATTTATAAATATCAAGGTTTCGAGTAGTATATGGTTAAACTTTTTCTTAACTTGTATGAAAAAAGTGATATTGTTTAACTATATACAATTCGAAAGCCTAATTTAAATCTTGAGCTTAGTTTATTAAGTTAACGCATTTATAAAAATTAAGGTTTCGAGTAGGATATGGTTTAATAGTTTCATTTCTTGAATTAAATAAGTGAAATTGTTTACTTTACTAAATTCCAAAGCCTAATTCAAATCTTGAGCTTAGTTTATTAAGTTAACGCATTAATAGAAAACAAGGTTTTTAATAGGATATGGTAAAACAATTTCATAAGTTGTGAGATAAGTTAAATTGTTTAACTATATATTATTCGAAAGCCTAATTTAAATCTTGAGCTTAGTTTATTAAGTTAACGCATTTATAAAAATTAAGGTTTCGAGTATGATATGGTTTGACAATTTCGGAACTTGTTAGAAAAAAGTGAAATTGTTTAACTATATATTATTCAAAAGCATAATTTAAACTTTGAGCTTAGTTGTTTAAGTAAAAGCATTTATAAATATCAAGGTTTCGAGTTTGATATGGTTTAACCTTTTCTTAACTTGTAAGAAAGAAAAGAAATTGTTTAACTATATATTATTCAAAAGCATAATTTAAATCTTGAGCTTAGTATATTAAGTTAACGCATTTATAAATATCAAGGTTTCGAGTAGTATATGGTTAAACTTTTTCTTAACTTTGTGAAAGTAGTGAAATTGTTTAACTATATATTGTTCGAAAGCCTAATTTAAATCTTGAGCTTAGTTTATTAAGTTAACGCATTTATAAAAATCAAGGTTTCGAGTAGTAAATGGTTAAACTTTTTCTTAACTTGTATGAAAGAAGTGAAATTGTTTAACTTTATATTATTCGAAAGCCTAATTTAAATCTTGAGCTTAGTTTATTAAGTTAACGCATTCATAAAAATCAAGCTTTCGAGGAGTTAATGGTTAAACTTTTTCTTAACTTGTATCAGATAAGTACAATTGTTTAACTATTTATTATTCGAAAGCCTAATTTAAATCTTGAGCTTAGTTTTATTAAGTTAATGCATTTATAAATATCAAGCTTTCGATTTGGATTTGGTTTAACAATTTCATAACTTGAGAGAGATAAGTGAAATTGTTTAACTATATTTTATTCGAAAGCTTAATTCAAATTTTAAGCTTAATTTAATAACTTAACCAATTTATAGAAAACAGGTTTTTAGTAGGATATGTTTATACAATTTCATAACTTGAGAGAGATAAGTGAAATTGTTTAACTATATATTATTAGAAAGCCTAAATTAAATCTTGAGCTTAGTTTATTAAGTTAAAGCATTTATAAAAATCAAGGTTTCGAGTTGAAAATAGTTAAACTTTTTCTTAATTTGAATGAAAGAAGTTAAATTGTTTAACTATATATTATTCAAAAGCCTAATTTAAATCTTGAGCTTAGTTTATTTAGTTAACGCATTTATAAAAATCAAGGTTTCGAGTAGTATATGGTTAAACTTTTTCTTAACTTTGTGAAAGTAGTGAAATTGTTTAACTATATATTGTTCGAAAGCCTAATTTAAATCTTGAGCTTAGTTTATTAAGTTAACGCATTTATAAATATCAAGGTTTCGAGTAGTATATGGTTAAACTTTTTCTTAACTTGTTTGAAAGAAGTAAAATTGTCTAACTATATATTATTCGAAAGCATAAATTAAATCTTGAGCTTAGTTTATTAAGTTAAGGCATTTATGAAAATCAAGGTTTCGAGTTGAAAATGGTTAAACTTTTTCTTAACTTGTGTGAAAGAAGTGAAATTGTTTAACTATATATTATTCGAAAGCATAAATTAAATCTTGAGCTTAGTTTATTTAGTTAATGCATTTATAAAAATCAAGCTTTCGATTTGGATATGGTTTAACAGTTTCATATCTTGAATGAAATAAGTGAAATTGTTTACTTTACTAAATTCTAAAGCCTAATTCAAATTTTAAGCTTAATTTAATATTTTAACGCATTAATAGAAAACAGGCTTTTAATTGGATATGGTAAAACAATTTCATTACTTGTGTGAGATAATTTAAATCATTTAACGATATTTTATTCGAAAGCCTAATTTAAAACTTGAGTTTTGTTTATTAAGTTAACGCATTTAAAAAAAACAAGGTTTCGAGTTGTAAATGGTTAAACTTTTTCTTAACTTGTATGAAAGAAGTGATATTGTTTAACTATATACAATTCGAAAGCCTAATTTAAATCTTGAGCTTAGTTTATTAAGTTAACGCATTTATAAAAATCAAGGTTTCGAGTTGTAAATAGTAAACTTTTTCTTAACTTGTTCGAAAGAAGTGAAATTGTTTAACTATATATTATTAGAAAGCCTAATTCAAATCTTGAGCTTAGTTTATTAAGTTAACGCATTTATAAAAATCAAGGTTTCGAGTAGTAAATGGTTAAACTTTTTCTTAACCACTATGAAAGAAGTGAAATTGTTTAACTATTTATTATTCGAAAGCCTAATTTAAACTTTGAGCTTAGTTTATTAAGTAAACGCATTTATAAAAATCAAGGTTTCGAGTTGTATATTGTTAATTTTTTTCTTAACTACTATGAAAGAAGTGTGATTGTTTAACTATATATTATTCAAAAGCCAAATTTAAATCTTGAGCTAAATTTATTAAGTTAACGCATTTATAAATATCAAGCTTTCGAGTATTATATGGTTAAATTTTTTCTTAACTTGTATGAAAGAAGAGAAATTGTTTAACTTTATATTATTCGAAAGCCTAATTTAAATCTTGAGCTTTGTTTATTAAGTTAACGCATTTATGAAAATCAAGCTTTCAAGTAGTATATGGTTAAACTTTTTCTTAACTTGTATGAAAGAAGTGAAATTGTTTAACTATATATTATTCAAAAGTATAATTTAAATCTTGTGCTTAGTATATTAATTTAACGCATTTATAAATATCAAGGTTTCGAGTAGTATATGGTTTAACCTTTTCTTAACTTGTAAGAAAGAAAAGAAACTGTTTAACTATATATTATTCCAAAGCCTAATTCAAATTTTAAGCTTAATTTAATAACTTAACCAATTTATAGAAAACAGGTTTTTAGTAGGATATGTTAAAACAATTTCATAACTTGAGAGAGATAAGTGAAATTGTTTAACTATATATTATTCAAAAGCCAAATTTAAATCTTGAGTTTAGTTTATTAAGTTAACGCATTTATAAAAATCAAGGTTTCGAGTAGTATATGGTTAAACTTTTTCTTAAACTTGTGAAAGTAGTGAAATTGTTTAACTATATATTATTCAAAAGCATAATTTAAACTTTGAGCTTAGTTGTTTAAGTAAAAGCATTTATAAAAATCAAGGCTCTGAGTAGAAAATGCTAAAACTTTTTCTTTACTTTGTGAAAGTAGTGAAATTGTTTAACTATATATTTTTCGAAAGCCTAATTTAAATCTTGAGCTTAATTTATTAAGTTAACGTATTTATAAATATCAAGGTTTCGAGTAGGATATGGTTTTACAATTTCGGAACTTGCATGAAAGAAGTGAAATTGTTTAACTATATATTGTTCGAAAGCCTAATTTAAGTCTTGAGCTTAGTTTATTAAGTTAACGCATTTATAAAAATCAAGGTTTCGAGTAGGATATGGTTAAAAAATTTCTTAACTTGAGAGAAAGAAGTGAAATTGTTTAACTATATATTTTTCGAAAGCCTAATTTAAATCTTGAGCTTAATTTATTAAGTTAACGTATTTATAAATATCAAGGTTTCGAGTAGGATATGGTTAAACAATTTCATAACTTGAGAGAGATAAGTGAAATTATCTAACTATATTTTATTCGAAAGCCTAATTTAAATCTTGAGCTTAGTTTATTAATTTAACAAATTTATAAAAATCAAGGTTTTGAGTGGGAAATGGTTAAACAATTTCATAACTTGAAAGAGATAAGTGAAATTGTTTAACTATATTTTATTCGAAAGCCTAATTTAAATCTTGAGCTTAGTTTATTAAGTTAACGCATTTATAAAAATTAAGGTTTCGAGTAGGATATGGTTTGACAATTTCGGAACTTGTATGAAAGAAGTGAAATTGTTTAACTATATATTATTAGAAAGCCTAATTTAAATCTTGAGCTTAGTTTATTAAGTTAACGCATTTATAAATATCAAGGTTTCGAGTAGAAAATGGTTAAACTTTTTCTTAACTTGTCTGAAAGAAGTGAAATTGTTTAACTATATATTATTCAAAAGCATAATTTAAACTTTGAGCTTAGTTGTTTAAGTAAAAGCATTTATAAATATCAAGGTTTCGAGTAGTATATGGTTGAACTTTTTCTTAACTTTGTGAAAGTAGTGATATTGTTTAACTATATATTATTCGAAAGCCTAATTTAAATTTTGAGCTTAGTTTATTAAGTTAACGCATTTATAAAAATCAAGGTTTCGAGTAGTAAATGGTTAAACTTTTTCTTAACTTGTGAAAGTAGTGAAATTGTTTAACTATATATTGTTCGAAAGCCTAATTTAGATCTTGAGCTTAGTTTATTAAGTTAACGCATTTATAAAAATCAAGGTTCCGAGTAGAAAATGGTTAAACTTTTTCTTAACTTGTATGAAAGAAGTGAAATTGTTTAACTATATATTATTCGAAAGCCTAATTTAAATCTTGAGCTTAGTTTATTAAGTAAACGCATTTATAAAAATCAAGCTTTCTATTTGGTTATGGTTAAACTTGTTCATAACTTGTATTAAAAAGTGAAGATGTTAACTTAACTTTTTTCCAAAGCCTAATTCAAATCTTAAGCTTAATTTAATAACTTAACGCATTAGTAGAAAACAGGCTTTTAGTAGGATATGGTTAAACAATTTCATAACTTGTATGAAAGAAGTGAAAATGTTTAACTATATATTATTCGAAATCCAAATTTAAATTATGAGCTTAGTTTTTTAAGTAAACGCATTTATGAAAATCAAGCTTTCGAGTAGTAAATGGTTTAACATTTTCTTAACTTGTATGAAAGAAGTGAAATTGTTTAACTATATATTATTCGAAAGCCTAATTTAAATCTTGAGCTTAGTTTATTAAGTTAACGCATTTATAAAAATCAAGGTTTCGAATTGTAAATAGTTAAACTTTTTCTTAACTTGTTCGAAAGAAGTGAAATTGTTTAACTATATATTATTCAAAAGCATAATTTAAATCTTGAGCTTAGTATATTAAGTTAACGCATTTATAAATATCAAGGTTTCGAGTAGTATATGGTTAAACTTTTTCTTAACCACTATGAAAGAAGTGAAATTGTTTAACTATATTTTATTCGAAAGCCTAATTTAAATCTTGAGCTTAGTATATTAAGTTAACGCATTTATAAATATCAAGGTTTCGAGTAGTATATGGTTAAACTTTTTCTTAACCACTATGAAAGAAGTGAAATTATTTTAACGATATTTTATTCGAAAGCCTAATTTAAATCTTGGGCTTAGTTTATTGAGTAAAAGCATTTATAAAAATCACGCTTTCGATTTGGATATGGTTTAACAATTTCATAACTTGAGAGAGATAAGTGAAATTGTTTAACTATATTTTATTCGAAAGCTTAATTTAAATCTTGAGCTTAGTTTATTAAGTTAACGCATTTGTAAAAATCAAGGTTTCGAGTTTGATATGGTTTAACCTTTTCTTAACTTGTAAGAAAGAAAAGAAATTGTTTAACTATATATTATTCCAAAGCCTAATTCAAATTTTAAGCTTAATTTAATAACTTAACGCATTAATAGAAAACAGGTTTTTAGTAGGATATGTTAAAACAATTTCATAACTTGAGAGAGATAAGTGAAATTGTTTAACAATATTTTATTCGAAAGCCTAATTTAAATCTTGAGCTTAGTTTATTTAGTTAACGCATTTATAAAAATCACGCTTTTAATTTGGATATGGTTTGACAGTTTCATATCTTGTATGAAAGTAGTGAAATTGTTTAACTATATATTGTTCGAAAGCATAAATTAGATCTTGAGCTTAGTATATTAAGTTAACGCATTTATAGTTATCAAGGTTTCGAGTAGTATATGGTTAAACTTTTTCTTAAACTTGTGAAAGTAGTGAAATTGTTTAACTATATATTATTCAAAAGCATAATTTAAACTTTGAGCTTAGTTTATTGAGTAAAAGCATTTATAAAAATCAAGCTTTTGAGTAGGATATGGTTAAACAATTTCATAACTTGCATGAAAGAAGTGAAATTGTTTAACTATATATTATTCAAAAGTATAATTTAAATCTTGAGCTTAGTATATTAATTTAACGCATTTATAAAAATCAAGGTTTCGAGTAGTAAATGGTTAAACTTTTTCTTAACTTGTATGAAAGAAGTGAAATTGTTTAACTTTATATTATTCGAAAGCCTAATTTAAATCTTGAGCTTAGTTTATTAAGTTAACGCATTTATGAAAATCAAGCTTTCGAGTAGTATATGGTTAAACTTTTTCTTAACTTGTATGAAAGAAGTGAAATTGTTTAACTATATATTATTCAAAAGCATAATTTAAATCTTGAGCTTAGTATATTAAGTTAACGCATTTATAAAAATCAAGCTTTCGATTTGGATATGGTTTAACAGTTTCATATCTTGAATGAAATAAGTGAAATTGTTTACTTTACTGTATTCCAAAGCCTAATTTAAATCTTGAGCTTAGTTTATTAAGTTAACGCATTTATTAAAAATTAAGGTTTCGAGTAGGATATGTTAAAACAATTTCATAACTTGAGAGAGATAAGTTGAATTGTTTAACTATATTTTATTCGAAAGCCTAATTTAAATCTTGAGCTTAGTTTATTTAGTTAACGCAATTATAAAAATTAAGGTATCGAGTAGGAAATGGTTTGACAATTTCGGAACTTGTATGAAAGAAGTGAAATTGTTTAACTATATATTATTCAAAAGCATAATTTAAATCTTGAGCTTAGTTTATTAAGTTAACGCATTTATAAAAATCAAGGTTTCGAGTAGTAAATGGTTAAACTTTTTCTTAACTTGTTCGAAAGAAGTGAAATTGTTTAACTATATATTATTAGAAAGCCTAATTTAAATCTTGAGCTTAGTTTATTAAGTTAACGCATTTATAAAAATCAAGGTTCCGAGTAGTATATGGTTAAACTTTTTCTAAACTTGTATGAAAGAAGTGAAATTGTTTAACTATATTTTATTCGAAAGCCTAATTTAAATCTTGAGCTTAGTTTATTAAGTTAACGCATTTATAAATATCAAGGTTTCGAGTAGTATATGGTTAAACTTTTTCTTAACCACTATGAAAGAAGTGAAATTGTTTTACGATATTTTATTCGAAAGCCTAATTTAAATCTTGAACTTAAATTAATAAGTTAACGCATTTATAAAAATCAAGCTTTCGAGAAGTAAATGGTTAATCTTTTTCTTTACTTGTATGAAAGAAGTGAAAATGTTTAACTATATATTATTCGAAAGCCAAATTTAAATTATGAGCTTAATTTTTTTAGTAAACGCATTCAAAATATTAAGGTTTCGAGTAGGATATGGTTTAATAATTTCAGAACTTCAAAAAAGGAAGTTAAATTGTTTAACTATATTTTATTCGAAAGCCTTATTTTAACCTTGAGCTTAGTTTATTAAGTTAACGCATTCAAAAGAATTATGGTTTCGAGTAGGTTATGGTTAAACTTTTTCTTAACTTGTATGAAAGAAGTGATATTTTTTAACTTTATTTTATTCGAAAGACTTTTTTAAATCTTGGGCTTATTTTATTAAGTTAACGCATTTATAAAAATCAAGCTTTTGATTTGGATATGGTTTAACAGTTTCATATCTTGAATGAAATAAGTGAAATTGTTTACTTTACTATATTCCAAAAGCTAATTCAAATATTAAGCTTAAATTAATAACTTAACGCATTAATAGAAAACAGGCTTTTAGTAGGATATGGTAAAACAATTTCATAAGTTGAGAGAGATAAGTTAAATTGTTTAACGATATTTTATTCGAAAGCCTAATTTAAATCTTGAGCTTAGTTTATTAAGTTAACGCATTTATAAAAATCAAGGTTTCGAGTAGTATATTGTTAATTTTTTTCTTAACTACTATGAAAGAAGTGAAATTGTTTAACGATATTTTATTCGAAAGCCTAATTTAAATCTTGAGCTTAGTTTATTAAGTAAACGCATTTATAAAAATCAAGCTTTCGATTTGGATATGGTTTAATAGTTTCATTTCTTGAATTAAATAAGTGAAATTGTTTACTTTACTAAATTCCAAAGCCTAATTCAAATCTTAAGCTTAAATTAATAACTTAACGCATTAATAGAAAACAGGCTTTTAATAGGATATGGTAAAACAATTTCATTACTTGTGTGAGATAATTGAAATTGTTTAACGATATTTTAATCGAAAGCCAAATTTAAAACTTGAGTTTTGTTTATTAAGTTAACGCATTTATATAAATCAAGGTTTCGAATTGTAAATAGTTAAACTTTTTCTTAACTTGTTCGAAAGAAGTGAAATTGTTTAACTATATATTATTCGAAAGCCTAATTTAAATCTTGAGCTTAGTTTATTAAGTTAACGCATTTATAAAAATCAAGGTTTCGAATTGTAAATAGTTAAACTTTTTCTTAACTTGTTCGAAAGAAGTGAAATTGTTTTACTATATATTATTTGAAAGCCTTTTTTTAATCTTGAGCTTAGTTAAATAAGTTAACGCATTTATAATAATCAAGCTTTCAAGTAGTATATGGTTAAATTTTTTCTTAACCACTATGAAAGAAGTGAAATTGTTTAACTATATATTAATCGAAAGCCTAAATTAAATCTTGAGCTTAGTTTATTAAGTTAACGCATTTATAAAAATTAAGGTTTCGAGTAGTAAATTGTTTAAAAGTTTCATAACTTGAGTGAGATAAGTGAAATTGTTTAACTTTCTTTTATTCAAAAGCATAATTTAAATCTTGAGCTTAGTATATTAAGTTAACGCATTTATAAATATCAAGGTTTCGAGTTTGATATGGTTTAACTTTTTCTTAACTTGTAAGAAAGAAAAGAAATTGTTTAACTATATATTATTCAAAAGCATAATTTAAATCTTGAGCTTAGTTTATTAAGTTAACGCATTTATAAAAATCAAGGTTTCGAGTAGAAAATGGTTTAACTTTTTCTTAACTTGTATGAAAGAAGTGATATTGTTTAACTATATATAATTCGAAAGCCTAATTTAAATCTTGAGCTTAGTTTATTAAGTTAACGCATTTATAAAAATCAAGGTTCCGAGTAGAAAATGGTTAAACTTTTTCTTAACTTGTCCGAAAGAAGTGAAATTGTTTAACTATATATTATTAGAAAGCCTAATTTAAATCTTGAGCTTAGTTTATTAAGTTAACGCATTTATAAAAATCAAGGTTTCGAGTTGTAAATAGTTTAACTTTTTCTTAACTTGTATGAAAGAAGTGAAATTGTTTAACTTTATATTAATCGAAAGCCTAATTTAATCTTTGAGCTTTATTTATTAAGTTAACGCATTTATAAAAATCAAGCTTTCGAGGAGTATATGGTTAAACAATTTCATAACTTGTATGAAAGAAGTGAAAATGTTTAACTATATATTATTTGAAAGCCAAATTTAAATCTTGAGATTAATTTATTAAGTTAACGCATTTATAAAAATCAAGGTCTCGAGTAGGATATGGTTAAACTTTTACTTAACTTCTTTGAAAGAAGTGAAATTGTTTAACTATATATATTAATCGAAGGCCTAAATTAAATCTTGAGCTTAGTTTATTAAGCTAACGCATTTATAAAAATCAAGGTTTCGAATTGTAAATAGTTAAACTTTTTCTTAACTTGTTCGAAAGAAGTGAAATTGTTTAACTATATATTATTAGAAAGCCTAATTTAAATCTTGAGCTTAGTTTATTAAGTAAACGCATTTATGAAAATCAAGGTTTCGAGTTGTAAATGGTTAAACTTTTTCTAAACTTGTATGAAAGAAGTGAAATTGTTTAACTATATATTATTCGAAAGCCTAATTTAAATCTTGAGCTTAGTTTATTAAGTTAACGCATTTATAAAAATTAAGGTTTCGAGTAGGATATGGTTTCACCATTTCGAAACTTGTATGAAAGAAGTGAAATTGTTTAAATATATATTATTCAAAAGCATAATTTAAATCTTGAGCTTAGTATATTAAGTTAACGCATTTATAAATATCAAGGTTTCGAGTAGTAAATGGTTAAACTTTTTCTTAACTTGTATGAAAGAAGTGAAATTGTTTAACTTTATATTATTCGAAAGCCTAATTTAAATCTTGAGCTTAGTTTATTAAGTTAACGCATAAATGAAAATCAAGCTTTCGAGTAGTATATGGTTAAACTTTTTCTTAACTTGAATGAAAGAAGTGAAATTGTTTAACTATATATTATTCAAAAGCCTAATTTAAATCTTGAGCTTAGTTTATTTAGTTAACGCATTTATAAAAATTAAGGTTTCGAGTAGAAAATGGTTAAACTTTTTCCTAACTTGTTTGAAAGAAGTGAAATTGTTTAACTATATATTATTAGAAAGCCTAATTTAAATCTTGAGCTTAGTTTATTAAGTTAACGCATTTATAAAAATCAAGGTTTCGAGTAGGATTTGGTTAAACTTTTTCTTAATTTGAATGAAAGATGTGAAATTGTTTAACTATATATTATTAGAAAGCCTTATTTAAATCTTAAGCTTAGTTTATTAAGTTAACTATTTATTATTCGAAAGCCTAATTAAAATCTTGAGCTTGGTTTATTAAGTAAACGCATTTATAAAAATCAAGCTTTCGATTTGGATATGGTTTAATAGTTTCATATCTTGAATGAAACAAGTGAAATTGTTTACTTCACTAAATTCCAAAGCCTAATTTAAATCTTGAGCTTAGTTTTTTAAGTTAACGCATTTATAAAAATCAAGCTTTTGAGTAGGATATGGTTAAACAATTTCATAACTTGTATGAAAGAAGTGAAATTGTTTAACTATATTTTATTCGAAAGCCTAATTTAAATCTTGAGCTTAGTTTTTTAAGTTAACGCATTTATAAAAATCAAGCTCTTGAGTAGGATATGGTTAAACAATTTCATAACTTGTATGAAAGAAGTGAAAATGTTTAACTATATATTATTCGTGAGCCTAATTTAAATCTAAAGCTTAAATTAATAACTTAACTCATTAATAGAAAACAGGCTTTTAGTAGGATATGTTAAAACAATTTCATAACTTGAGAGAGAAAAGTGAGATTGTTTAACTATATTTCATTCGAAAACCTTATTTAAATCTTGAGCTTAGTATATTAAGTTAACGCATTTATAAATATCAAGGTTTCGAGTTTGATATGGTTTAACTTTTTCTTAACTTGTAAGAAAGAAGTGAATTGTTTAAATATATATTAGTCAAAAGCATAATTTAAATCTTGAGCTTAAATTATTAAGATAACGCATTTATAAATATCAAGGTTCCGAGTAGAAAATGGTTAAACTTTTTCTTAACTTGTTTGAAAGAAGTGAAATTGTTTAACTATATATTATTCAAAAGCCTAATTTAAATCTTGAGCTTAGTTTATTAAGTTAAAGCATTTATAAAAATTAAGTTTTCGAGTAGTATATGGTTCAAATTTTTCTTAACTTGAATGAAAGATGTGAAATTGTTTAACTATATATTATTAGAAAGCCTTATTTAAATCTTAAGCTTAGTTTATTAAGTTAACTATTTATTATTCGAAAGCCTAATTTAAATCTTGAGCTTAGTTTATTTAGTTAACGCATTTATAAAAATTAAGGTTTCGAGTAGGATATGGTTTGAAAATTTCGGAACTTATATGAAAGAAGTGAAATTGTTTAACTATATTTTATTCGAAAGCCTAATTTAAATCTTGAGCTTAGTTTATTAAGTTAACGCATTTATAAAAATTAAGTTTTCGAGTAGTAAATTGTTTAAAAGTTTCATAACTTGTTTGAAAGAAGTGAAATTGTTTAACTATATATTAATCGATAGCCTAAATTAAATCTTGAGCTTAGTTTATTAAGTTAACGCATTTATAAAAATTAAGGTTTCGAGTAGAAAATGGTTAAACTTTTTCTTAACTTGTTTGAAAGAAGTGAAATTGTTTAACTATATATTATTAGAAAGCCTAATTTAAATCTTGAGCTTAGTTTTTTAAGTAAACGCATTTATGAAAATCAAGCTTTCGAGTAGTAAATGGTTAAACCATTTCTTAACTTGTATGAAAGAAGTTAAAATGTTTAACTATATATTATTCGAAAGCCAAATTTAAATCTTGAGCTTAGTTTATTAAGTTAACGCATTTATAAAAATTAAGGTTTCGAGTAGAAAATGGTTAAACTTTTTCTTAACTTGTTTGAAAGAAGTGAAATTGTTTAACTATATATTATTAGAAAGCCTAAATTAAATCTTGAGCTTAGTTTATTAAGTTAACGCATTTATAAAAATCAAGCTTTTGAGTAGTAAATGGTTAAACCATTTCTTAACTTGTATGAAAGAAGTTAAAATGTTTAACTATATATTATTCGAAAGCCAAATTTAAATCTTGAGCTTAATTTATTAAGTTAACGCATTTATAAAAATCAAGCTTTTGAGAAGTAAATGGTTAAACTTTTTCTTAACTTGTTTGAAAGAAGTGAAATTGTTTAACTATATATTATTAGAAAGCCTAATTTAAATCTTGAGCTTAGTTTATTAAGTTAACGCATTTATAAAAATCAAGGTTTCGAGTAGAAAATGGTTAAACTTTTTCTTAACTTGTTTAAAGAAGTGTGATTGTTTAACTTTATATTGTTCGAAAGCCTAATTTAAATCTTTGAGCTTAGTTTATTAAGTTAACGCATTTATAAAAAACAAGGTTCCGAGTTTGATATGGTTTAACCTTTTCTTAACTTGAATGAAAGATGTGAAATTGTTTAACTATATATTATTAGAAAGCCTTATTTAAATCTTAAGCTTAGTTTATTAAGTTAACTATTTATTATTCGAAAGCCTAATTTAAATCTTGGGCTTAGTTTATTAAGTTAACGCATTTATAAATATCACGCTTTCGATTTGGATATGGTTTGACAGTTTCATATCTTGAATGAAAAAAGTGAAGATGTTTACTTTACTATATTCCAAAGCCTAATTTAAATCTTAAGCTTTATTTAGTAAGTTAACGCATTTATAAAAATCAAGCTTTTGAGTAGGATATGGTTAAACAATTTCATAACTTCAAAAAAAGAAGTAAAATTGTTTAACTTTATATTAATCGAAAGCCTAATTTAAATCTTGAGTTTAGATTATTAAGTTAACGCATTTATAAAAATCAAGGTTCCGATTTGGATATGGTTTAACCTTTTCTTAACTTGTAAGAAAGAAAAGAAATTGTTTAACTATATTTTATTCGAAAGCCAAATTTAAATCTTGAGCTTAATTTAATAACTTAACGCATTAATAGAAAACAGGTTTTTAGTAGGATATGTTAAAACAATTTCATTACTTGAGAGAGATAAGTGATATTGTTTAACTATATATTATTAGAAAGCCTAATTTAAATCTTGAGCTTAGTTTATTTAGTTAACGCATTTATAAAAATCAAGGTTTCGAGTAGTAAATGGTTAAACTTTTTCTTAACTTGTATGAAAGAAGTGAAATTGTTTAACTATATATTATTCGAAAGCCTAATTTAAATCTTGAGCTTAATTTAATAAGTTAACGCATTTATAAAAATCAAGCTTTCGAGTAGTAAATGGTTAAACTTTTTCTTAACTTGTATGAAAGAAGTGAAATTGTTTAACTATATATTATTCGAAAGCCTAATTTAAATCTTGAGCTTAGTTTATTAAGTTAACGCATTTATAAAAATCAAGGTTTCGAGTAGAAAATGGTTAAACTTTTTCTTAACTTGTATGAAAGAAGTGAAATTGTTTAACTATATATTAATCGAAAGCCTAATTTAATCTTTGAGCTTAGTTTATTAAGTTAACGCATTAAAAAAATAAAGGTTTCGAGTAGAAAATGGTTAAACTTTTTCTTAACTTGTTTGAAAGAAGTGAAATTGTTTAACTTTATATCATTAGAAAGCCTAATTTAAATCTTGAGCTTAGTTTATTAATTTAACGCATTTATGAAAATCAAGCTTTCGAGTAGTATATGGTTCAACTTTTTCTTAACTTGAATGAAAGATGTGAAATTGTTTAACTATATATTATTAGAAAGCCTTATTTAAATCTTAAGCTTAGTTTATTAAGTTAACTATTTATTATTCGAAAGCCTAATTTAAATCTTGGGCTTAGTTTATTAAGTTAACGCATTTATAAATATCAAGGTTTCGATTTGGATATGGTTTAATAATTTCATAACTTGAATGAAAGAAGTGATATTGTTTAACTTTATTTTATTCAAAAGCATAATTTTAATCTTGAGCTTAAATTAATAACTTAACGCATTAATAGAAAACAGGCTTTTAGTAGGATATGATAAAACAATTTCATAAGTTGAGAGAGACGAGTGAAATTGTTTAACAATATATTATTCGAAAGCCTAATTTAAATCTTGAGTTTAGTTTATTAAGTTAACGCATTTATTAAAAATTAAGATTTCGAGTAGGATATGGTTTAATAGTTTCATTTCTTGAATGAAATAAGTGAAATTGTTTACTTTACTGTATTCCAAAGCCAAATTCAAATCTTAAGCTTAAATTAATAACTTAACGCATTATTAGAAAACAGGTTTTATGAGGATATGGTAAAACAATTTCATTACCTTACAGACATAAGTTTAATTGTTTTACTATTTATTATTCGAAAGCCTATTATAAATCTTGAGCTCAGTTTATTAAGTTAACGCATTTATAAAAATCAAGGTTTCGAGTAGTAAATGGTTTAACTTTTTCTTAACTTGTTCGAAAGAAGTAAAATTATTTAAATATATATTATTCAAAAGCATAATTTAAATCTTGAGCTTAGTATATTAAGTTAACGCATTTATAGTTATCAAGGTTTCGAGTAGTATATGGTTAAACTTTTTCTTAACTTGTATGAAAGAAGTGAAATTGTTTAACTATATATTATTCAAAAGCCTAATTAAAATCTTGAGCTTAACTTATTTAGTTAACGCATTTATAAAAATCAAGCTTTCGAGTATTATATGGTTAAATTTTTTCTTAACCACTATGAAAGAAGTGAAATTGTTTAATTATATATTAATCGAAAGCCTAATTTAAATCTTGAGCTTAGTTTATTAAGTTAACGCATTTATAAAAATCAAGGTTTCGAGTAGTATATTGTTTAAAAGTTTCTTAACTTGTTTGAAAGAAGTGAAATTGTTTAACTATATTTTATTCGAAAGCCTAATTTAAATCTTGAGCTTAGTTTATTAAGTTAAAGCATCTATAAAAATTAAGGTTTCGAGTAGTAAATTGTTTAAAAGTTTCATAACTTGAGTGAGATAAGTGAAATTGTTTAAATATATATTATTCAAAAGCATAATTTAAATCTTGAGCTTAGTTTATTAAGTTAACGCATTTATAAAAATCAAGGTTTCGAATTGTAAATAGTTAAACTTTTTCTTAACTTGTTCGAAAGAAGTGAAATTGTTTAACTATATATTATTAGAAAGCCTAATTTAAATCTTGAGCTTAGTTTATTAAGTTAACGCATTTATAAAAATCAAGGTTCCGAGTAGAAAATGGTTAAACTTTTTCTTAACTTGTTTGAAAGAAGTGAAATTGTTTAACTATATATTATTAGAAAGCCTAATTTAAATCTTGAGCTTAGTTTATTAAGTTAACGCATTTATAAAAATCAAGGTTCCGAGTAGAAAATGGTTAAACATTTTCTTAACTTGTATGAAAGAAGTGAAATTGTTTAACTATATATTAATCGAAAGCCTAAATTAAATATTGAGCTTAGTTTATTAAGTTAACGCATTTATAAAAATCAAGGTTCTGAGTAGAAAATGGTAAAACTTTTTCTTAACTTTGTGAAAGTAGTGAAATTGTTTAACTATGTATTGTTCGAAAGCCTTATTTAGATCTTGAGCTTAGTTTATTAAGTTAACGCATTTATAATAATCAAGGTTCCGAGTAGTATATGGTTAAACTTTTTCTTAACTTTGTGAAAGTAGTGAAATTGTTTAACTATGTATTGTTCGAAAGCCTTATATAGATCTTGAGCTTAGTTTATTAAGTTAACGCATTTATAGAAATCAAGGTTCCGAGTAGTATATGGTTAAACTTTTTCTTGACTTGTAAGAAAGAAAAGAAATTGTTTAACTATATTTTATTAGAAAGCCTAATTTAAATCTTGAGCTTAGTTTATTAAGTTAACGCATTTATAAAAATTAAGGTTTTATGGTTAAACTTTTTCTAAACTTGTATGAAAGAAGTTAAATTGTTTAACTATTTATTATTCGAAAGCCTAATTTAAATCTTGGGCTTAGTTTATTAAGTTAACGCATTTATAAATATCACGCTTTCGATTTGGATATGGTTTTATGTTTACTTTACTATATTCCAAAGCCTAATTTAAATCTAAAGCTTAAATTAATAACTTAACTCATTAATAGAAAACAGGCTTTTAGTAGGATATGTTAAAACAATTTCATAACTTGAGAGAGAAAAGTGAGATTGTTTAACGATATTTTATTCGAAAGCCTAATATAAATCTTGAGCTCAGTTTATTAAGTTAACGCTTTTTTAAAAATCACGCTTTCGATTTGGATATGGTTTGACAGTTTCATATCTTGAATGAAAAAAGTGAAGATGTTTACTTTGTTAAGCATTCAAGTAGTATATTGTTAAATTTTTTCTTAACCACTTTGAAAGAAGTGAAATTGTTTAACTATATATTAATCGAAAGCCTAAATTAAATCTTGAGCTTAGTTTATTAAGTTAACGCATTTATAAAAATTAAGGTTTCGAGTAGTAAATTGTTTAAAAGTTTCATTACTTGTTTGAAAGAAGTGAAATTGTTTAAATATATATTATTCAAAAGCCTAATTTAAATCTTCAGCTTAGTTTATTAAGTTAAAGCATCTATAAAAATTAAGTTTTCGAGTAGTAAATTGTTTAAAAGTTTCATAACTTGTTTGAGATAAGTGAAATTGTTTAACTATATATTAATCGAAAGCCTAATTTAAATCTTGAGCTTAGTTTATTAAGTTAACGCATTTATAAAAATCAAGGTTCCGAGTAGAAAATGGTTAAACTTTTTCTTAACTTGTTCGAAAGAAGTGAAATTGTTTAACTATATATAATTCGAAAGCCTAATTTAATTCTTGAGCTTAGTTTATTAAGTTAACGCATTTATTAAAAATTAAGGTTTCGAGTAGGATATGGTTTCACAATTTCGGAACTTGTATGAAAGAAGTGAAATTGTTTAACTATATATTATTCGAAAGCCTAATTTAAATCTTGAGCTTAGTTTATTAAGTTAACGCATTTATGAAAATCAAGCTTTCGAGTAGTATATGGTTAAACTTTTTCTTAACTTGTATGAAAGAAGTGAAATTGTTTAACTATATATTATTCGAAAGCCTAATTTAAATCTTGAGCTTAGTTTATTAAGTTAACGCATTTATAAAAATCAAGGTTTCGAGTAGAAAATGGTTAAACTTTTTCTTAACTTGTTTGAAAGAAGTGAAATTGTTTAACTATATATAATTCGAAAGCCTAATTCAAATCTTGAGCTTAGTTTATTAAGTTAACGCATTTATAAAAATCAAGGTTTCGAGTAGTAAATGGTTAAACTTTTTCTTAACTTGTATGAAAGAAGTGAAATTGTTTAACTTTATATTATTCGAAAGCCTAATTTAAATCTTGAGCTTAGTTTATTAAGTTAACGCATTTATAAAAATCAAGCTTTCGAGTAGTAAATGGTTAAACTTTTTCTTAACTTGTCCGAAAGAAGTGAAATTGTTTAACTATATATTATTAGAAAGCCTAATTTAAATCTTGAGCTTAGTTTATTAAGTTAACGCATTTATGAAAATCAAGCTTTCGAGTAGTATATGGTTAAACTTTTTCTTGGCTTGTTCGAAAGAAGTGAAATTGTTTAACTATATATTATTAGAAAGCCTAATTTAAATCTTGAGCTTAGTTTATTAAGTTAACGCATTTATAAAAATCAAGGTTTCGAGTAGTAAATGGTTAAACTTTTTCTTAACTTGTATGAAAGAAGTGAAATTGTTTAACTATATATTATTCGAAAGCCTAATTTAAATCTTGAGCTTAGTTTATTAAGTTAACGCATTTATAAATATCAAGGTTTCGAGTAGAAAATGGTTAAACTTTTTCTTAACTTGTCTGAAAGAAGTGAAATTGTTTAACTATATATTATTCAAAAGCATAATTTAAATCTTGAGCTTAGTATATTAAGTTAACGCATTTATAAATATCAAGGTTTCGACTAGTATATGGTTAAACTTTTTCTTAACTTTGTGAAAGAAGTGAAATTATTTACTTATATATTGTTCGAAAGCCTAATTTAAATCTAAGGCTTAATTTATTTAGTTAACGCATTTATAAATATCAAGGTTTCGAGTAGGATTTGGTTAAACTTTTTCTTAATTTGAATGAAAGAAGTTAAATTGTTTAACTATATATTATTCAAAAGCCTAATTTAAATCTTGAGCTTAGTTTATTTAGTTAACGCATTTATAAAAATTAAGGTTTCGAGTAGGATATGGTTTAACATTTTCTTAACTTGTATTAAAGAAGTGAAAATGTTTAACCAATTTATTCGAAATCCTTATTTAAATCTTGAGCTTAGTTTATTAAGTAAACGCATTTATAAAAATCAAGCTTTCGATTTGGATATGGTTTAATAGTTTCATCTCTTGAATGAAATAAGTGAAATTGTTTAACTATATATTATTCGAAAGCTTAATTTAAATCTTGAGTTTAGTTTATTAAGTTAACGCATTTATAAAAAACAGGTTTTTAGTAGTAAATGGTTAAACCATTTCTTAACTTGTATGAAAGAAGTTAAAATGTTTAACTATATATTATTCGAAAGCCAAATTTAAATCTTGAGCTTAGTTTTTTAAGTTAACGCATTTATAAAAATCACGCTTTCGATTTGGATATGGTTTAACAGTTTCATATCTTGAAAAAGTGAAGATGTTAACTTAACTTTATTCCAAAGCCTAATTCAAATCTTAAGCTTAATTTAATAACTTAACGCATTAGTAGAAAACAGGCTTTTAGTAGGATATGGTTAAACAATTTCATAACTTGTATGAAAGAAGTGAAATTGTTTAACTATATTTTATTCGAAAGCCTAATTTAAATCTTGAGCTTAGTTTTTTAAGTTAACGCATTTATAAAAATCAAGCTTTCGAGTAGTAAATGGTTAAACCTTCTTTTAACTTGTATGAAAGAAGTGAAAATGTTTAACTATATATTATTCGAAATCCAAATTTAAATCTTGATCTTAATTTTTTAAGTAAACGCATTTATGAAAATCAAGCTTTCGAGTAGTATATGGTTAAACTTTTTCTTAACTTGTGAAAGTAGTGAAATTGTTTAACTATATATTGTTCGAAAGCCTAATTTAGATCTTGAGCTTAGTTTATTAAGTTAACGCATTTATAGAAATCAAGGCTCTGAGTAGAAAATGCTAAAACTTTTTCTTTACTTTGTGAAAGAAGTGATATTGATTAACTATATATTATTCAAAAGCATAAATTAAATCTTGAGCTTAGTATATTAAGTTAACGCATTTATAAAAATCAAGGTTTCGAGTAGTAAATTGTTTAAAAGTTTCTTAACTTGTTTGAAAGAAGTGAATTCGTTTAACTATATTTTATTCGAAAGCCTAATTTAAATCTTGATCTTAGTTTATTAAGTTAACGCATTTATAAAAATTAAGTTTTCGAATAGTAAATGGTTTAACCTTTTCTTAACTTGTAAGAAAGAAAAGAAATTGTTTAACTATATTTTATTCGAAAGCCAAATTTAAATCTTGAGCTTAGTTTATTAAGTTAACGCATTTATAAAAATCAAGGTTTCGAGTAGTAAATGGTTAAACTTTTTCTTAACTTGTATGAAAGAAGTGAAATTGTTTAACTATATATTGTTCGAAAGCCTAATTTAGATCTTGAGCTTAGTTTATTAAGTTAACGCATTTATAGAAATCAAGGTTCCGAGTAGAAAATGGTTAAACTTTTCCTTAACTTGTATGAAAGAAGTGAAATTGTTTAACTATATATTATTAGAAAGCCTAGTTTAAATCTTGAGCTTAGTTTATTAAGTTAACGCATTTATAAAAATCAAGGTTTCGAGTTGTATATGGTTAAACTTTTTCTTAACTTGTATGAAAGAAGTGAAATTGTTTAACTATATATTGTTCGAAAGCCTAATTTAAATCTTGAGCTTAGTTTATTAAGTTAACGCATTTATAATAATCAAGGTTTCGAGTAGTATATGGTTAAACTTTTTCTTAAACTTGTGAAAGTAGTGAAATTGTTTAACTATATATTGTTCGAAAGCCTAATTTAGATCTTGAGCTTAGTTTATTAAGTTAACGCATTTATAGAAATCAAGGTTCCGAGTAGAAAATGGTTAAACTTTTTCTTTACTTTGTGAAAGGAGTGATATTGATTAACTATATATTATTCGAAAGCCTAATTTAAATCTTGAGCTTAGTTTATTAAGTTAACGCATTTATAAAAATCAAGGTTTCGAGTAGTAAATGGTTTAACTTTTTCTTAACTTGTATGAAAGAAGTGATATTGTTTAACTATATACAATTCGAAAGCCTAATTTAAATCTTGAGCTTAGTTTATTAAGTTAACGCATTTATAAAAATCAAGGTTTCGAGTAGTAAATGGTTAAACTTTTTCTTAACTTGTATGAAAGAAGTGAAATTGTTTAACTATATATTATTCGAAAGCCTAATTTAAATCTTGAGCTTAGTTTATTAAGTTAACGCATTTATAAAAATCAAGGTTTCGAGTAGTAAATTGTTTAAAAGTTTCATAACTTGAGTGAGATAAGTGAAATTTATAACTTTATTTTATTCGAGGGCCTAATTTAAATCTTGAGCTTAGTTTATTAAGTAAACGCATTTAGGAAAATCAAGCTTTCGAGGAGTATATGGTTAAACAATTTCATAACTTGTATGAAAGAAGCGAAAATGTTTAACTATATATTATTCGAAAGCCAAATTTAAATCTTGAGCTTAGTTTATTAAGTAAACACATTTATAAAAATCAAGCTTTCGAGTAGTAAATGGTTAAACTTTTTCTTAACTTGTATGAAAGAAGTGAAATTGTTTAACTATATATTATTCGAAAGCCTAATTTAAATCTTGAGCTTAGTTTATTAAGTTAACGCATTTATAAAAATCAAGGTTTCGAGTAGTAAATGGTTAAACTTTTTCTTAACTTGTATGAAAGAAGTGAAATTGTTTAACTATATATTATTCGAAAGCCTAATTTAAATCTTGAGATTAGTTTATTAAGTTAACGCATTTATAAAAATCAAGGTTTCGAGTAGTAAATGGTTAAACTTTTTCTTAACTTGTATGAAAGAAGTGAAATTGTTTAACTATATATTATTCGAAAGCCTAATTTAAATCTTGAGCTTAGTTTATTAAGTTAACGCATTTATAAAAATTAAGGTTTCGAGTAGTAAATTGTTTAAAAGTTTCATAACTTGTTTGAAAGAAGTGAAATTGTTTAACTATATATTATTAGAAAGCCTAATGGAAATCATGAGCTTAGTTTATTAAGTTAACGCATTTATGAAAATCAAGCTTTTGAGTAGTAAATGGTTAAACTTTTTCTTAACTTCTATGAAAGTAGTGAAATTGTTAAACTATATTTCATTCGAAAGCCTAATTTAAATCTTGAGCTTAGTTTATTAAGATAACGCATTTATAAATATCAAGGTTTCGAGTAGTAAATGGTTAAACTTTTACTTAACTCTGTGAAAGTAGTGATATTGTTTAACTATATATTATTCGAAAGCCTAATTTAAATCTTGAGCTTAGTTTATTAAGTTAACGCATTTATAAAAATCAAGCTTTCGAGTAGTATATGGTTAAACTTTTTCTTAACTTGTATGAAAGAAGTGAAATTGTTTAACTATATATTATTAGAAAGCCTAATTCAAATCTTGAGCTTAGTTTATTAAGTTAACGCATTTAAAAAAATCAAGGTTTCGAGTAGTAAATGGTTTAACTTTTTCTTAACTTTTATGAAAGAAGTGATATTGTTTAACTATATATTATTCGAAAGCCTAATTTAAATCTTGAGCTTAGTTTATTAAGTTAAAGCATCTATAAAAATTAAGTTTTCGAGTAGTAAATTGTTTAAAAGTTTCATAACTTGTGTGAAAGAAGTGATATTGTTTAACTATATATTATTCGAAAGCCTAATTTAAATTTTGAGCTTAGTTTATTAAGTTAACGCATTTATAAAAATCAAGCTTTCGAGTAGTAAATGGTTAAACTTTTTCTTAACTTGTATGAAAGAAATGAAATTGTTTAACTTTATATTATTCGAAAGCCTAATTTAAATCTTGAGCTTAGTTTATTAAGTTAACGCATTTATGAAAATCAAGCTTTCGAGTAGTATATGGTTAAACTTTTTCTTAACTTGTATGAAAGAAGTGAAATTGTTTAACTTTATATTATTCGAAAGCCTAATTTAAATCTTGAGCTTAGTTTATTAAGTTAACGCATTTATAAATATCAAGGTTTCGAGTAGTATATGGTTAAACTTTTTCTTAACTTGTATGAATGTAGTGAAATTGTTTAACTATATATTATTAGAAAGCCTAATTTTAATCTTAAACTAAGTTTATTAAGTTAACGCATTTAAAAAATCAAGGTTTCGAGTAGTAAATGTTTTAACAGTTTCATAATTTGTGTGAGATAAGTGAAATTGTTTAACGATATTTTATTCGAAAGCCTAATTTAAATCTTGAGTTTAGTTTATTAAGTTAACGCATTTATAAAAATCAAGCTTTCGAGTAGTAAATGGTTAAACTTTTTCTTAACTTGTTTGAAAGAAGTGAAATTGTTTAACTATATATTATTCAAAAGCCTAATTTAAATCTTGAGCTTAGTTTATTTAGTTAACGCATTTATAAAAATTAAGGTTTCGAGTAGGATATGGTTTGAAAATTTCGGAACTTATATGAAAGAAGTGAAATTGTTTAACTATATTTTATTCGAAAGCCTAATTTAAATCTTGAGCTTAGTTTATTAAGTTAACGCATTTTTAAAAATAAAGCTTTCGATTTGGATATGGTTTAACAATTTCATAACATGTATGAAAGAAGTTAAATTGTTTAACTATATTTTATTCGAAAGCCAAATTTAAATCTTGAGCTTAGTTAATTAAGTCTACGCATCCATAAAAATCAAGGTTTCGAATAGGATATGGTTAAACTTTTTCTTAATTTGAATGAAAGAAGTTAAATTGTTTAACTATATATTATTCAAAAGCCTAATTTAAATCTTGAGCTTAGTTTATTTAGTTAACGCATTTATAAAAATTAAGGTTTCGAGTAGAATATGGTTTGAAAATTTCGGAACTTATATGAAAGAAGTGAAATTGTTTAACTATATTTTATTCGAAAGCCTAATTTAAATCTTGAGCTTAGTTTATTAAGTTAACGCATTTATTAAAAATTAAGGTTTCGAGTAGAAAATGGTTAAACTTTTTCTTAACTTTTATGAAAGAAGTGATATTGTTTAACTATATATTATTAGAAAGCCTAATTTAAATCTTGAGCTTAGTTTATTAATTAAACGCATTTATAAAAATTAAGGTTTCGATTAGTATATGGTTAAACTTTTTCTTAACTTGTATGAAAGAAGTGAAATTGTTTAACGATATTTTATTCGAAAGCCAAATTTAAATCTTGAGCTTAGTTTTTTAAGTAAACGCATTTATAAAAATCAAGCTTTCGAGTAGGATATGGTTAAACAATTTCATAACTTGTATGAAAGAAGTGAAAATGTTTAACCAAATTTTTCGAAAGCCAAATTTAAATCTTGAGTTTAGTTTTATTAAATTAACGCATTTATAAAAATCAAGCTTTCGAGTAGTATATGGTTAAACTTTTTCTTAACTTGTATGAAAGAAGTGAAATTGTTTAACTTTATATTATTCGAAAGCCTAATTTAAATCTTGAGCTTAGTTTTATTATGTTAATGCATTTTTAAAAATCAGGCTTTCGATTTGGATATGGTTTAATAGTTTCATATCTTGAATGAAATAAGTGAAATTGTTTACTTTACTGTATTCCAAAGCCTAATTCAAATCTTAAGCTTAAATTAATAATTTAACGCATTAATAGAAAACAGGCTTTTAGTGGATATGGTTTTACAATTTCATAACTTGTGTGAGATAAGTAAAATTGTTAAACCATATTTTATTCGAAAGCCAAATATAAATCTTGAGCTTAGTTTATTTAGTAAACGCATTTATGAAAATCAAGCTTTCGAGGAGTATATCGTTAAACTTTTTCTTAACTTGTGTGAGATAAGTGAAATTGTTTAACTATATATTATTCGAAAGCCTAATTAAAATCTTGAACTTGGTTTATTAAGTAAACGCATTTATAAAAATCAAGCTTTCGAGTAGAATATGGTTAAATTTTTTCTTAACCGCTATGAAAGAAGTGAAATTGTTTAACTATATATTAATCGAAAGCCTAAATTAAATCTTGAGCTTAGTTTATTAAGTTAAGGCATTTATGAAAATCAAGCTTTCGAGTAGGATATGGTTAAACTTTTTCTTAACTTGTGTGAAAGAAGTGAAATTGTTTAACTATATATTATTCGAAAGCCTAATTTAAATCTTGAGCTTAGTTTATTAAGTTAACGCATTTATAAATATCAAGGTTTCGAGTAGTATATGGTTGAACTTTTTCTTAACTTTGTGAAAGTAGTGATATTGTTTAACTATATATTATTCGAAAGCCTAATTTAAATTTTGAGCTTAGTTTATTAAGTTAACGCATTTATAAAAATCAAGGTTTCGAGTAGTAAATGGTTTAACTTTTTCTTAACTTGTATGAAAGAAGTGATATTGATTAACTATATACAATTCGAAAGCCTAATTTAAATCTTGAGCTTAGTTTATTAAGTTAACGCATTTATTAAAAAATAAGGTTTCGAGTAGGATATGGTTTCACAATTTCGGAACTTGTATGAAAGAAGTAAAATTATTTAAATATATATTATTCAAAAGCATAATTTAAATCTTGAGCTTAGTAAATTAAGTTAACGCATTTATAAAAATTAAGGTTTCGAGTAGGATATGGTTTGACAATTTCGGAACTTGTATGAAAGAAGTAAAATTATTTAAATATATATTATTCAAAAGCATAATTTAAACTTTGAGCTTAGTTGTTTAAGTAAAAGCATTTATAAATATCAAGGTTTCGAGTAGTATATGGTTAAACTTTTTCTTAAACTTGTGAAAGTAGTGAAATTGTTTAACTATATATTGTTCGAAAGCCTAATTTAAATCTTGAGCTTAGTTTATTAAGTTAACGCATTTATAAAAATCAAGGTTTCGAGTTGGATATGGTTTGACAGTTTCATATCTTGAATGAAAAAAGTGAAGATGTTTAACTATATATTATTCCAAAGCCTTATTCAAATCTTAAGCTTAATTTAATAACTTAACGCATTAATAGAAAACAGGCTTTTGAGTAGGATATGGTTAAACAATTTCATAACTTGAGAGAGATAAGTGAAATTGTTTAACTATATTTTATTCGAAAGCCTAATTTAAATCTTGAGTTTAGTTTATTAAGTTAACGCATTTATAAAAATCAAGCTTTCGAGTAGTATATGGTTAAACTTTTTCTTAACTTGTATGAAAGAAGTGAAATTGTTTAACTTTGTTTTATTCGAAAGCCTAATTCAAATCTTGAGCTTAGTTTATTAAGTTAACGCATTTATAAAAATCAAGGTTTCGAGTAGGATATGTTAAAACAATTTCATAACTTGAGAGAGAAAAGTGAGATTGTTTAACTATATTTCATTCGAAAACCTTATTTAAATCTTGAGCTTAGTATATTAAGTTAACGCATTTATAAAAATCAAGGTTTCGAGTAGGATATGGTTTGAAAATTTCGGAACTTGTACGAAAGAAGTGAAATTGTTTAAATATATATTATTCAAAAGCCTAATTTAAATCTTCAGCTTAGTTTATTAAGTTAAAGCATCTATAAAAATTAAGTTTTCGAGTAGTATATAGTTAAATTTTTTCTTAACTTGTATGAAAGAAGTGAAATTGTTTAACTTTATATTTATCGAAAGCCTAATTTAATCTTTAAGCTTTATTTATTAAGTTAACGCATTTATAAATATCAAGGTTTCGAGTAGTATATGGTTAAATTTTTTTTTAACCACAATGAAAGAAGTGAAATCGTCTAACTATAAATTATTCAAAAGCATAATTTAAATCTTGAGCTTAGTTTATTAAGTTAACGCATTTATAAAAATCAAGCTTTCAAGTAGTATATGGTAAAAATTTTTTCTTAACTTGTGTGAAAGAAGTGAAATTGTTTAACTATATATTATTCGAAAGCTTAAATTAAATCTTGAGCTTAGTTTATTAAGTTAAGGCATTTATGAAAATCAAGGTTTCGAATTGAAAATGGTTAAACTTTTTCTTAACTTGTATGAAAGAATTGAAATTGTTTAACTATATATTAATCGAAAGCCTAAATTAAATCTTGAGCTTAGTTTATTAAGTTAACGCATTTTTAAAATCAAGGTTTCGAGTAGGATTTGGTTAAACTTTTTCTTAATTTGAATGAAAGAAGTTAAATTGTTTAACTATATTTTATTCGAAAGCCTAATTTAAATCTTGAGCTTAGTTAATTAAGTTAACGCATCCATAAAAATCAAGGTTTCGAATAGGATATGGTTAAAAATTTTTTCTTAACTTGTATGAAAGAAGTGAAATTGATAACTTTATTTTATTCGAGGGCCTAATTTAAATCTTGAGCTTAGTTTATTAAGTTAACGCATTTATTAAAATCAAGGTTTCGAGTTGTAAATAGTAAACTTTTTCTTAACTTGTTCGAAAGAAGTGAAATTGTTTAACTATATATTATTAGAAAGCCTAATTTAAATCTTGAGCTTAGTTTATTAAGTTAACGCATTTATAAAAATCAAGGTTCCGAGTAGAAAATGGTTAAACTTTTTCTTAACTTGTTTGAAAGAAGTGAAATTGTTTAACTATATATTATTAGAAAGCCTAATTTAAATCTTGAGCTTAGTTTATTAAGTTAACGCATTTATAAAAATCAAGGTTCCGAGTAGAAAATGGTTAAACTTTTTCTTAATTTGAATGAAAGAAGTGAAATTGTTTAACTATATATTATTAGAAAGCCTAATTTAAATCTTGAGCTTAGTTTATTAAGTTAACGCATTTATAAAAATTAAGGTTTCGAGTATGATATGGTTTGACAATTTCGGAACTTGTAAGAAAAAAGTGAAATTGTTTAACTATATATTATTCGAAAGCCTAATTTAAATCTTGAGCTTAGTTTATTAAGTTAACGCATTTATAAAAATCAAGGTCTCGAGTAGGATATGGTTAAACTTTTACTTAACTTCTTTGAAAGAAGTGAAATTGTTTAACTATTTATTTTTCGTGAGCCTAATTTAAATCTTGAGCTTAGTTTTATTAAGTTAACGCATTTATAAAAATCAAGGTTCCGAGTAGAAAATGGTTAAACATTTTCTTAACTTGTATGAAAGAAGTGAAATTGTTTAACTATATATTAATCGATAGCCTAAATTAAATCTTGAGCTTAGTTTATTTAGTTAACGCATTTATAAAAATTAAGGTTTCGAGTAGGATATGGTTTGAAAATTTCGGAACTTGTATGAAAGAAGTGAAATTGTTTAACTATATTTTATTCGAAAGCCTAATTTAAATCTTGAGCTTAGTTTATTTAGTAAACGCATTTATGAAAATCAAGCTTTCGAGTAGTATATGGTTAAACATTTTCTTAACTTGTGTGAGATAAGTGAAATTGTTTAACCATATTTTATTCGAAAGCCTAATTTAAATCTTGAGCTTAGTTTATTAAGTTAACGCATTAAAAAAATAAAGGTTTCGAGTAGAAAATGGTTAAACTTTTTCTTAACTTGTTTGAAAGAAGTGAAATTGTTTAACTATATATTATTAGAAAGCCTAATTTAAATCTTGAGCTTAGTTTATTAAGTTAACGCATTTATAAAAATCAAGCTCTTGAGTAGGATATGGTTAAACAATTTCATAACTTGTATGAAAGAAGTGAAAATGTTTAACTATATATTATTCGAAATCCAAATTTAAATCTTGATCTTAATTTTTTAAGTAAACGCATTTATGAAAATCAAGCTTTCGAGTAGTAAATGGTTAAACCTTCTATTAACTTGTATGAAAGAAGTGAAAATGTTTAACCAAATTTTTCGAAAGCCAAATTTAAATCTTGAGCTTAGTTTATTAAGTTAACGCATTCATAAAAATCAGGGTTTCGAGTAGGATATGGTTTAACAAATTCAGAAATTGTTTTTGATATGTGAAATTGTTTACTTTACTATATTCCAAACCCTAATTCAAATCTTGAGCTTAATTTATTAAGTAAACGCATTTATAAAAATCAAGCTTTCTATTTGGTTATGGTTAAACTTGTTCATAACTTGTATTAAAAAGTGAAATATTTTTACTTTATTTTATTCGAAAGCCTAATATAAATCTTGAGCTTAGTTTATTTAGTAAACGCATTTATGAAAATCAAGCTTTCGAGTAGTATATGGTTAAACAATTTCGTTACTTGAAATTGATAAGTGAAATTGTTTAACTATATTAAACTCGAAAGCCTAATTTAAATCTTGAGCTTAATTTTTTAAGTTTACGCATTCATTAAAATCAAGGTTTCGAGTAGGATATGGTTTAACAATTTCATAACCTTAACGAAAGAATTGAAATTGTCTAACTATATTTTTTTCGAAAGCCTTTTATTAATCTTAGGCTTTATATTTATAACTTAACGCATTTGTAAAAATGAGGCTCTTGAGTAGGATATGGTTAAACATTTTCATAACTTAAAAGAGATAAGTGAAATTGTTTTAAATATATTTTATTCGAAAGCCTAATTTAAATCTTGAGCTTAGTTTATTAAGTAAACGCATTTTTAAAAATCAAGCTTTGGAGTTAGATTTGGTTTAACAATTTTAAATCTTGAATGAGACAAGTGAAATTATTTACTATACTATATTCGAAAGCCTAATTCAAATCTAAAGCCTAATTTAATAACTTAACGCATTCATAAAAATTAAGCTTTCGAGTAGGATATGGTTTTCAATTTCAAAACTTGTATGAAAGAAGTGAAATTGTTTAACTATATATTATTCGAAAGCTTAATTTAAATCTTGAGTTTAATTTATTAGTTAACGCATTCATAAAAATCAAGTTTTCGAGTAGGATATGGTTTAACAATTTCAGAACATGAATGAGATAAGTGAAAATGTTTAACTATATTTTACTCGAAAGCTTAATTCAAATCCTAAGCTTAATTTATTACTTAACGCATTGATAGAAAACAGGCTTTTGAGTAGGATATGGTTAATCAATTTCATAACTCGAATGAGATAAGTGAAATTGTTTACTTTACTATATTCGAAAGCCTAATTTCAAATCTTGAGCTAAATTTGTTAAGTTAATGCATACATAAAAGTCAAGTTTATGAGTAGGATATGGTTTAACAATTTCAGAACATGAATGAGATAAGTGAAAATGTTTAACTATATTTTACTCGAAAGCCTAATTCAAATCTTAAGCTTAATTTATTACTTAACGCATTGATAGAAAACAGGCTTTTGAGTTAGATATGTTTTAACAATTACCCAACCTGTAAGATTAAAGTGAAATTATTTTACTATATTTTGTTCGAAAGACTTATCTTAATCTTGAGCTCTATTAAGTTACTATACGTATTCATAGAAAACAGGCTTTTGAGTAGGATATGGTTAAAAAATCTCCTAACTTTTACGAGAGAATTGAAATTGTTTAACTATATTTTATTCGAAAGCCTCATTTTGTTAGAGGTTAACTTAGGACTGGACTTAGATCTTGGCATTGGAAATAATAAACTAGTTTTTATAAACTTAATTTAAACTTAAAACTTAAGCCAAGAAAAAATTAAAAAAAAATATAAACTTGATACACATGATATTTCTTTTATATATCCTTTAAATATCTTAATTCAATTTTCGTTCTTATTTCTAAATTGTCTCCAAGTTCCAATCAATTATTATTAGTCAGATACAGCCTAGTTACTATGAGTTAAGTTTAAATCTAATTCTCGCAACAAGAAATCTAATTCTTACAAATTATAACTAGTATGAAAGGTCCAATATGACCAGGAAGTAGAATCAGCCTTAGCTTACAGCTCCGCCAACACTCCTTCCGGTCAAGAAGCAATGTCCTCATTGCTTATCTGCCCTAGTCTGTACAGTACTAGTTCGGATGTCCTACTGTCACTGTAGCAGCGATCAGGACCACCGCCATAACACTACAGCATAGGACTTACCCAGTTAGTCCTATCCGATTGACCGAGTCTGCCATATCCAGCGCTCTCAATGTTGCCCTTCCTAAACTCTTGTCACGTTACAAGCCTATATCTGACTTTTCTTTCAATCATTAATGGTTTCCGCTGCACTCTCATTGGGTTTATACGGTGTATACCTCAGCAGCTTTTGTACATGTATCACTATTGTCTTGGCATCTTTCTCTATTCTATACGTTAGCGTACTAATCTTAGACACTATTTTAAAAGGACCTTGCCACTTGGGCAACAACTTCTGGGTAAAACCTTTTTTCGGAACTTGCCAATAGACCATCACCAAATCTCCGATCTTAAATTCTACTTCTTTGTGTGTTTTGTCATACTGATTCTTGTAATACTCCATTTCTTTGTCCAATTTAGCTTCAATGTTCATAACTATGCCTTAGGCGTCTTAACAGGTCAGCTTTTTATTCGACTAAGTCGTCAAAATTAACTGGCTGACGGCCTCGCGGGGCTTCAAAGACGATATCCCCTGGTAGGACTGCGTCCCGCCCATAGAGCAAGAAGAAAGGAGTTTCCTGAATTGTCCTATTAATCGTAACCCTATAGGCAAATAGGCATGAATCCAATGAGAGGTCCCAGTTGCCCTAATCCTTAGCAATTACCGTAGCAGTCACCATTCTAAAATTCCTCAGCTAAGTCACGTAAGAGCCCCACCTTCAATTTCTATTCGAGTATTCAATGGTAGCCCAAATGAAGAATTGGAGCAATGGATTGCCGAATTTAAGATAAAGTTGTATGGAGTTGCGGATGAACAATTCAAGATTGAAGCACTCAAAGCTTACACTAGTGGACGAGCCCGTGAACTTCTGAACAGATTTATTTCTGATTTTTTCGTCAGCAATAGCTTTGAAAAACTATTGGACGAACTAAGAAAGACTTTCCTACCGCAAACGCCAACACATTATTTAAAGATTTTGGCGAATACTAGACGTTCACCAAATGAACCATTAGATCATTTTACTATTCGCGTAGGTGAACTTGTGCATAAAGCATTTTCGACCAATGACTTTAACATATTGGATCGAATGAAGATTGAATATTTTATAAATGGGTTAAGTGCTGATCTAGGGTCTCTTGTACGGAACCGTACACCTACCAATCTAAACAAAGCTTTGAAGTATGCAAACCAGTACGAAGGTGAGAAGATGGCTCGCAGAAAAGATTTAAAAGAACCAAAGGAAGCAAAACCTATCGCTTTAGCAGCCGGATCTGATGCCGTTAGCGGTGAAGGACAAGGAAATAAACCGAAAGAAAAGGATAATGATACTGAGAAGTTGATTGAGCAATTAAACGAACAATTGAAGAAATTGAAAAGTGATTTTAATGATCAAATTTTTAAAATAAAAACCGGAAACAATTTCGTACGTTGCGAAGAGTACTAATAATAATAATAATTCATCCTCACTTCTTCTAACTCTAAAGTCGATTTTTAATTCAATAATAAATCTTGACACAGCTTATTTAGCTTCATCTTTATTTGACTTCTACCTTTTTCACTCACCGTACCACTTGCTGGACCAAAAGGCTAAGGAAAATAAAACTATCCCTAATAATTCTGATGTTTTAAATATTTCTCAAATTGTAACTGTGACCGTAAACCCAAACAACTTGCTCGAGGTACCCGCTTGTATCTTTGGCCAGTCAGTTAAAAATTGCCTTGATACGGGTTCCACCCGAACATTCATAAAAGCATCTTACCTGGATAACTTAGATCCAGCTCTTTATGACATAATTACCCTAGACGTACCCATAAAAATACAATAAGGGAATCAAGACTACATGATTGCCAAGACATGGTATTACTCCCGCTTACTATTCATGGTGGAGTCTACCCTTTTGAATTTATTGTAGAAGAAAATTTGCTTTTAGATTCCATTTTAGGTATTGACTTTATGAACACTTATGACGTAGCTATTTGACCAGCGTCTAAAACTATTAGCTTAGACCAGGATTTTGACCCGTTGGAATCGCCACAGCATCGGTTCCAACTGTACTTGACTTTAACGAAAGACCTATACCTACCACCACACAGTTACACATTAATAGACACTATGCCATCACAAAAGTTTCGAAATAAGGCCCTGGTTGGGAATCACCCGGCCCTGGTAGAGAAATTCGGTGTTTGTGTAGGAAAAGGGATAGTCGAATGGAGTGATAGTGTCACTATCAATTTAAGTAATCTAACCAATCATTCTGTAGCCTTACCAAAAGGAACGATCGTGGGCCAGTTAAAGCAAGTTAAGGATAAAGATTACAATTTGATTACCTTAGAAGAGTGGACAACACCCGAGGTAAATGCAGACAAAGAAAGTGCTCAATTACCGGAAGGAGTTGATCTCACCGACTGTGAGCTTGATGAAAAACAACTGATTGTTCTTAAAAATTTACTATGTGCCAATGGGGATTTGTTAAGTAAAACGTTAGTCGAGCCAGGTAAAGCTGTAAACGTATCACATCATATTACCACTGGAGAAAACTTACCAGTGAATAGCCCGCCGTATAAGGCCGGAATAAAGGAAAAGAAAGTTATTGAAAAACAAATAGAATATATGCTAGAAAAACGGGTTATTCAGCCAAGTCAGAGCCCTTGGGCTTTCCCAGTGGTTCTTGTGGGAAAGAAAGACGGCACTGTACGCTTTTGCGTTGAATATGGAAAAGTTAATGCTATCACAAAAAGGGATGTATACCCTCTACCAAGAATTGACGATAGCCTTAATTCCTTAGGACAAGCCTCGTTCTTTTCAGCAGTGGACTTAACTTCCGGCTACTGGCAAATTCCCATGGCACAAGAAGACATAGAAAAGACTGCATTTATAAGCCATAACGGTCTGTTTGAGTTTAAAGCTATGCCTTTTGGCTTATCGAATGCACCCGCTACGTTCCAACGTTATCTGGACGCTACTTTTGCTGGATTAAAGTGGACGTGCTGCCTCGTATACTTAGTTGACGTCATTATATTTTCAAAGTCATTCGAGGAGCATATGGCACATTTAAAACTAGTATTAGATCGTATTAGGAAAGCTAACTTAGGGATTAAAGGATTCAAATGCTCATTTTGCAGACCGTTTGGGTCATTTAGTTTCCTCCCAAGGAGTACGCCCGCATCCAGCAAAAATTAACAATTAACTAGGGTTTAAAAATAAGAAAGAACTTAGAAGCTTTTTAGGATTATGTGGGTATTACCGTAAATTTGTTAAAGATTTTGCTAAGGTAGCTCAAAAGTTGTACGAATTGACCAACAACGACGCTGAGTTTGTGTGGGCTGATGAACACCAGTAATTATTTGAGCATCTTAAAACTTCGTTAACTACTGCCCCACTATTAAGTCATCCAAACTTTGATTACCCTTTTGTCATACAGTGTGACGCTTGTGACAAAGGTTTGGGAGCAGTGTTAAGTCAGGAAATTAATGGTGAAATTCGGGTTATCCAATACATTAGTAGACCGTTAACCGAAGCGGAATCTAAATGGACGATTCGAGAAAAAGAAGCTTTAGCTATCATATGGGCGTATTATACAGAGGGTCCTTTGGACAAAATAGATTTTAAGGTCGAGCAAAGTAAGAATATTCCTAACAAGAACTCCCCGTCTTATAATAACTTTAAAAAATTCTATAAAATTGAGGATGACACTTTATACTATTTTGAATCGTCTAAGAAACTCATTTTTGTACCTCAACAGCTAGTAGGAACAGTTCTGGACTATTACCATTCCGTAAGTTTAAGTCATGTGGGTGGGGATAAGTTTCCACATGACTTAAACTTACTTCTCTTCCTCCCACTGGGCACCACTTTTGTTAGCGGTTAACTTAGGACTGGACTTAGAAAAAATATGAACTTGATACACAAAATATTCTTTCTTATATATCCTTTGAATATCTTTCTTTTTTCTAAATTGTCTCCAAGTTCCAATCAATTATTATTAGTGAGATACAGCCTAGTAACTACGAGTTTAGTTTAGATCTAATTCTAGCAACAAGACTAGTTACAAATTATAACTAGTATGAAAGGTCCAATATGACCAGGAAGTAGAGTCAGCCTTAGCTTACAGCTCCGCCAACAATTTATATCTAAAGCTTGTTACTAATAACTAATGCATTTATAAAAATCAGGCTTTCGAGTAGGATATGGTTATAGAATTTTATAGCATGTATGAGATAAGTGAAATTGTTTAACTATATTTATTCGAAAGCTTTATTTTAATCTTGAGCTCTATTAAATAACTAAACGCATTCATAGAAAACAGGCTTTTGAGAAGAATATGGTTATACAATTTCATAACTTGTACGAGATAAGTGAATTGTTTTTTAATATTTTATTCGAAAGCCAAATTTTAATCTTAAGCTTAATTTATTTACTAAAAGCATATATAAAAATCAGGCTTTCGAGTAGGATATGGTAAAACAATTTGACAACGTCTACGAGAGAAGTGAAATTGATTTACTATAATTTATTCAAAAGCCTTATTTAAATCCAAAGCTTAATAATAATTACTTAACGTATTTATAAAAATCAGGATTTCGGTAGGATATGGTTGAACAATTTCATAATTTGTACAGGAGAATTGAAATTGTTTAACTTTATTTTTTTCAAATACCTTATTTAAATCTTAAGCTTAATTTATTAACTTAACGCATTTATAAATATCAGGCTTTCGAGGAGGATATGGTTATACAATTTCATAACTTGTATGAAAGACACCAGCCAGATTAGTAAGATGGGCACTCAGACTCTCGGAGTTTGACTTTGACGTTCGGTATAAAAAATGGATTGCTAATGCGAACGCAGACGGATTGTCCAGTTTAGCAAGTATAACTGAAGATGCCAAAGCAGATAAGTTATTTCCACTAGAGCCTTATCTATACGCACTTAATCGGTCGATTACAGGCTCATCGGCTGATCCGTTAGCAAGTATAGACCTAGCGAATGAACAAAAGAAAGACCCATTTTTAAATACCATTTACAACACCCTAAAAATGAATACTGGCACTGAATATAGCAACAATTTCTGCATAATGGGTAGAATACTCTGCTATAAGGGACTTCAAGAGAAACAGGTAGTAGTTATAATATTCTCGAATAAATGATGATAAACCAACATATCCGATATGTTATTAAATGGTTTTATTTAATAAATCATATTTTAATAATTCGTTTCTGTTTCAGTGGTTAACCATTAAATGATTGTAAAATAATATTTTGGTTAATTTTTTAACAGTTTAAATTGTTTTCGTATTTAAATTTATTTTAAATTTACATTTAATATATATTTAAAAGAACATTTTGATTTTCATTATTTATTTAACATTATTCATTATATTACAAAAGTGATTGTTTTCGATTTATTGCATTTTTTATGTTTACATTTCATTATTCTTTATTAAAAATTTAAATTTCATTGCTTTGTACAATTTCTGCATAATGGATAGAATACTCTGCTCTTAAACTGTTTTACCATATTCTACTAGAAAGCCTGATTTTTATGAATTCGTTTTGTTTATTAATGGAGTTCAAGATTAAGATTAGGGACTTCAAGAGAAACCGGTAGTAGTTATACACAACGGCTTTGGAAATATTTCAAAAACAATTGAGTTGGTGCTTGCTGGAATCGATGGAGCTTTAAGCTTCAGTGATGACATTATTGTTTTTGGTACCACTAAAAAAGAGCATGATGACAGACTGGAAGCTATTTTCAGAAGACTAGAGCAATCAGGACTGACTGTCAATAAAAAAAATGCGAGTTTTGTAAAACTAGTCTAAAGTTCTTTGGGCTAAATTTTTCTGACAAAGCAATTGATGTTAAGAAGTTTGAGGCGTTGGTCAATGCTAAATCACCTTCAACAGTTGGAGAGGTGAGGAGTTTGCTTGGTTCAGCTAATTATTGTGCTCGATTTATACCTAATTTTTCCACAATCACAGAGCCACTATGAGAGCTGGTCAAAAGAAAGCTGAGTGGAAGTGGTTGCCGAAGCATCAAGAAGCGTTGGAAAACCTTAAAAAGTCTATTTGTGACAAAGCTTTAAGTTATTTCCATCAAGAGCGTCGCACTGAACTTACAGTAGATGCAAGTTTTTTTGGTTTAGGAGCAGTAATGGCTCAATATGATGTTAAAAATCCAGGTGTCAAGAAAATAATTATGTATGCCAGCCGTTGTCTATCACAGGTTAAACAAAGATATTCTCAAGTTGAACGAGAAGCATTGGCTGTAGTTTATTTATGGTAAGGAATTTGACATCATCACAGACAATAAAGCTGTATAGTTGATATTTGGCAATGTAAGATCACGTCCAAAGGCTCGGATAGAGAGATGGTGTTTAAGACTCCTACCAAACAAATTCAAAGTGAAGCATCAACCAGGCGCATACAATATTGCTGACTATATTTCAAGAAACCCAGTTGAACCTGCTTATATGCAATATGAACGATTTACAGAAGCTTATATTAATATGGTAACTGATATGGCAGTTCCACAGGTAATTAGTAAAGATCAGTTGGTTCGAGCAACCAAAGAAGATCCTATTTTAAAAGAACTGGTCAAATCAATTCAAGGTAGGGCTCAAGGGAAAAATGGAGGTTTTGATAAGATTAAAGATGAACTATCTGTTACTGGAGATGGTCTGGTATTAAGGGATAGCAAAATAGTAGTTCCATTTAAATTTCAAAAGCGTGTTATTCAAATTGCACATGGTGGTCATTTGGGTGTAGTGAAAACTAAGCAAATATAGAGAAGCCATGTCTGATTTCCAGGCATTGACAGCCAGGTTGAGACTTTGGTTAAGTGATGCCACAAATGCCAGATAAACACTGACTTGAAAAATTTTGAAACACAGGCTGATACGGAAATACCACGTGGTCCATGGAAAGTTGTGAGCGTGGATTTTAACGGTCCACTCAGATGTGGAAAGTATTTGATGGTAATTATTTGTAAGTTCTCAAGGTACCCTTTAGTAAAGGTAATATCTAGTACATCAGCTCAGATAGTTACATCAGGGTTAAATGATGTTTTCTCAACTTTTGGCATACCAGATATGGTAATAACAGACAATGGACCTCCTTTTAAATCCAATAAATTCAACAATTTTGCAAAGCAACTCGGTTTTAAGCATCGAAAAATTACACCACTATGGCCAAGAGCGAATGGTATGGTGGAGCGGTTTATGAAAAACCTTGGAAAGGTGATACGTAGTTCTGCATTTAGTCAAAAAGAATGGGAGGTTGGCAAAAATTAAGCGCTACAGTGATAAAAGAGATAAGTCGTGTGTCTCTAACTTTAATACAAATGAATTAGTTTTCAACTAGTGACCAGAGTCCTAAGCCAAAACTCGGAAAATTTGCTAGAAGCTAAATTCCTGAGCAAGTCCCAGATCAACAAATCCAAAGACTTGCTGACACAGAAACAGTTGAGTCGACAGAAGTAAAGGAAGAAGATACTAATACTAAAATGGAGACAACTGAAGTAACAATGAGTGATGGTAGTAACGGGGACTATGAAACAGGGGACGAAGGTACTGGAATTGATGGAAAGGCAAGTCCTGAAGAGAGCGAGGACATGAATACTAGAGGTGAAAACGGTTTAAGTAATGAAGAGGAAGGTAGTGGAAGTACTAAAGAAGAAGAGGGTGAACATAAAGGATATTAAGATGGCAATGAGAAAAGAAATGATAAACCAAAGAGGATTAGGCGTAAACCTGATTTCTTTGGACAACCGGTATCGCTTTGATAAATGGGAATATTGAGATCATTGAAATTTATTTAATTAAGTTTTATAAATAATAATTTATATACTCAAATGTTTTTTCTTTTTTTGATCTTATTAATCAATTTTGATTTGAATCCAGTATGGTTCCAAATTAAAAAAGGAGAGGATGAAGTGTCGTGATTTAAGATCAACAACAACATGGAGCTTACATCAGCAACGTCGTACTTACATCATTTAACAAATGTAACATCAAACAACAAACAACTGGCAATCCTATGGAAGTTGTTTGTAGTTTTATAAGCACGGCACTATAATTAATTTATTTATAAACTTAATACTAGCTAATGAAAGAAAAAAACATTATTTTATTTTTATTATATTTCTCTCTCTCTCTCTTCTCTCTATTTTGTTCTCTAATTAGCGTGGTTACTTAGAGTGGCCACTTTCATTTATTTGTTTAGAATAAAAGCTTATTAATATAATCATTCGATATTTTAACATCCTATTAGTAGTTATTTCAGGAGGTTATCACTGAATCAAATTTCTTGTTTAAGAAATTAGTGTTGATAGCAAGATTATCCATTTTCTTTACTTCTTTAACAATGGAGAATGCTTTTTTGAACATATGAATAAATAAAGATATTCTGAGAATTTGTGTTTACCACAAAGAGCACTTCAGAAAAAATTATTAATATATTAAAACCAAAAAATTCAATGAATTGGTTACGTGAGAAACATATCAAATTTTGTACCAAAATTCGCAGCGAATTCTTTGTAGTTATCATATATTTTACAAAAAAGCTCTGTGGCCTTCTCATCCAGCTTATAGTTAACTGTTTTCATATTAAATTTATATATAATAAAAAGTAACACAATAAGTGAATGATTAACTGGTGGTGCCTCAATAATTTCTCGAAATTTATAATAAACTGGTTCTGGAACACATAAATGAAATCTTTGTATTAGACCATCATCTCTAGCATACCTTTTTTGTCTAACAAATTCGACGTAGTCACTCATGCAACCTTAGCCCTTCTCTTTCATATAATTGACAGTTGTATTTTTTAGTTTTTCTTTGTTTTCGAATTTTGATGAATGCATTTTAATAAAAACTAAAATTTAAATTTTTTTTAATTTTCGGATGTAAAGTGTTTGCTTTAAAGAAAATAATTTCTTAAAATCTATAAAAAAAATGAAGAAGATTCAATTTAAAAATATTTATATAATGTTTAATTTTTTTAAATAATTTATTGGTTATAATAATTAATATAAAAAAATAAACCATTTTTTTTGTCTTCTAGTATTCCTGATCTTTTTTTAATTACTCACAACGCTTTCATTTTAGAGTTGATTCAAATTGAATTTTAATTGGTTTAAAATATTTAAAGATTCTTTTTATAAATTTTTGAAAAAACCTGTTCCCTTTGATTTTTGGTTTTAGATGGAATTTTTTTTAATTTTTATCAAGAACTTTATGATTGCTTTAAGCATACAGGATTAAAAAATTCTTTTATAATGAAATTTGAGGCAATTGAAGGCTATAAGTAAAAAGTAAAAGCGAAAGAAGAAAACTCTAGAAGATGACGATACAGAATTAATATTTTATTTAAAAAAAAAAGCTAAAAATAAAATTTATTCTTTTAAAATTTGTATTTCGGCCTTTTTTTGAATTCATTAAAAGTTTCTTTCTGACTTTGCATGTCAGAAATATGGACAATTGCACTATCTTCTTGTGCTGGTCTTTCAGATCTTTCATTTTGAACTCCAGGAATTATTATCGAAAAATTCTCGCACGTGCTTTTGAAAAAGAATTATAAAACTAATTACTAAAATATTTTTTAGTTAAAATAAATATTGCAGTTTGAAATCGATTTCTCCGAGTTTAGACTTAACTTTTGCCTGACGCTTATTTTTTCAGACCCTCGTGTCCAAAATTTCATCAAAATCTAAATAAATAACGTCTGGATGGACATTCGGGAATAACCTTAAAATGTTTAATAATTATTATTTTAAATTTATTTAAGCATTACTTTTATTTAAATTGTCTTTTGTTTGGAATTTTTTTCTGGTGAGACAATAATCTCAGGTAGTTGATCTTTTTCATCATGCGAACTAAATGCTTCCTGTAATTTTCTTTCATTGCCTTGAAATTCACTTAATTTTGATACTGTGATGCTCGATTTGACATTTTTATTCGCAATTCTAATCGATTCCATTTCAACTTCGGTTTTATCATTTCTTTTAATGGTGAAGATGCCTTGAAAGATATCATAGCCGACAATATTTCTTAAATAAATTTAATAATCCATTTGAAAGCCTGGAAGTTCAATATTATTTAGTTTAATTAATAAATTTAAAAAATTAAAAAAAATTTCTTTTAATAATATTAAACTTACTATTGCAATATTCGTTAATTTCATCAATGTTTTTAATGCCTAGCTCATTTCCCATCAGCTTTTTGATTTTAAGGAAACAATTTTTGATTCGTTCCTTATCCAGATCACGATTAGACATCTTTTACATAATCAATTAAGGAAAATAAAATTAAGTGATAAAAAATACTTTTTTGGAATCAAACAGTACCATAAATATACAGATGAAATTTCTCGCATGCCCATACTACAGCCAATGCTTCTCGTTCAACTTGAAAATATCTTTGTTTAACCTGTGATAGACAACGGCTGGCATACATAATTATTTTCTTGACACCTGGATTTTTAACATCATATTGAGCCATTACTGCTCCTAAACCAAAAAAACTTGCATCTACTGTAAGTTCAGTGCGACGCTCTTGATGGAAATAACTTAAAGCTTTGTCACAAATAGACTTTTTAAGGTTTTCCAACGCTTCTTGATGCTTCGGCAACCACTTCCACTCAGCTTTCTTTTTGACCAGCTCTCATAGTGGCTCTGTGATTGTGGAAAAATTAGGTATAAATCGAGCACAATAATTAGCTGAACCAAGCAAACTCCTCACCTCTCCAACTGTTGAAGGTGATTTAGCATTGACCAACGCCTCAAACTTCTTAACATCAATTGCTTTGTCAGAAAAATTTAGCCCAAAGAACTTTAGACTAGTTTTACAAAACTCGCATTTTTTTTATTGACAGTCAGTCCTGATTGCTCTAGTCTTCTGAAAATAGCTTCCAGTCTGTCATCATGCTCTTTTTTAGTGGTACCAAAAACAATAATGTCATCACTGAAGCTTAAAGCTCCATCGATTCCAGCAAGCACCAACTCAATTGTTTTTTGAAATATTTCCAAAGCCGTTGTGTATAACTACTACCGGTTTCTCTTGAAGTCCCTAATCTTAATCTTGAACTCCATTAATAAACAAAACGAATTCATAAAAATCAGGCTTTCTAGTAGAATATGGTAAAACAGTTTAAGAGCAGAGTATTCTATCCATTATGCAGAAATTGTACAAAGCAATGAAATTTAAATTTTTAATAAAGAATAATGAAATGTAAACATAAAAAATGCAATAAATCGAAAACAATCACTTTTGTAATATAATGAATAATGTTAAATAAATAATGAAAATCAAAATGTTCTTTTAAATATATATTAAATGTAAATTTAAAATAAATTTAAATACGAAAACAATTTAAACTGTTAAAAAATTAACCAAAATATTATTTTACAATCATTTAATGGTTAACCACTGAAACAGAAACGAATTATTAAAATATGATTTATTAAATAAAACCATTTAATAACATATCGGATATGTTGGTTTATCATCATTTATTCGAGAATATTATAACTACTACCTGTTTCTCTTGAAGTCCCTTATAGCAGAGTATTCTACCCATTATGCAGAAATTGTTGCTATATTCAGTGCCAGTATTCATTTTTAGGGTGTTGTAAATGGTATTTAAAAATGGGTCTTTCTTTTGTTCATTCGCTAGGTCTATACTTGCTAACGGATCAGCCGATGAGCCTGTAATCGACCGATTAAGTGCGTATAGATAAGGCTCTAGTGGAAATAACTTATCTGCTTTGGCATCTTCAGTTATACTTGCTAAACTGGACAATCCGTCTGCGTTCGCATTAGCAATCCATTTTTTATACCGCACGTCAAAGTCAAACTCCGAGAGTCTGAGTACCCATCTTACTAATCTGGCTGGTGTCTTAGCTTCCACTAACCATTTTAATGATTCGTGATCCGTCTCTACTATAAATATATTTCCAATTACGAACGGTCGAAATTGTTTGCATGCCCATAGTATAGAAAGAGCTTCTTTTTCTCTTTCTGTCCACTTTCGTTCTGCTGGTTTTAATGGCCTACTAGAATACTGAATAACGCATTCGACACCCTCAATTACCTGACATAATACAGCTCCTAAGCCTTTATCGCATGCGTCACATTGCACTATGAATGGGTTGTCAAAATTTCGATGCTTCAATACTTGTGCCGAAGTGAATAACCTTTTAAGTTCGTCATATATGGCCTGGTGATACGATGTCCATTCGAAGAGAGAGTTTTCATGTGTTAATTGATAGAGATCTGACGATTTCCTTGCAAAATTTTTAACAAATTTGCGATAATATCCACATAGACCCAAAAAACTTCTCAATTCGGATTTATTACAAGGTGGCGCTATGTTTTCGATGGCTTTTATTTTGTTTGGATCAGGACTGAGACCTTTCGCCGATACTTGATGTTCTAAATAGATCAGTTCCTTGCAGAAGAAGGAGCATTTTGAGCCTTTCATTCTCAAATTCGCAGCTCGTAATCGATCAAAAACAAGCTTTAAATGACTGATGTGCTCCTCGAAAGTCTGAGAGAATATGATTATGTCATCCAGATATACAAGACAACATATCCATTTAAGACCAGCAAGGACAACATCCATATATCGCTGAAAAGTTGCTGGGGCATTGCACAACCCGAATGGCCTAGCTAGAAACTCGTAGGGGCATAATGACTAATAAAAGCAGTCTTTTCTCTGTCTTCTTCAGCCATAGGTGTTTGCCAGTATCCTGAAGTAAGATCTAACGAGGAGAAAAATTTAGCTTTTCCCAATGAATTGAGGCTGTCGTCAATACGAGGAATGGGATATACATCCCGTTTTGTGACTTTGTTAATCTTTCTGTAATCAATGCAGAATCTAATGCTGCCATCCTTCTTGCCTACGAGTATAATCGGTGAAGACCATGGACTTCTAGACGGCTGAATTACCTTTTTATCAAGCATATCTCTAATATGTTCCTAAATCACTTGTTTTTCTTTTACACCAGTACAGGAGGGTGCCGAATTGATTAGGAAGCTGTTATTAGTATCGATAGAGTGAGTAACATTGTAAGCACCTCCTGGATTGGCTAAGTTTTTGTTGAATAACTCGTTATAGTCAATTAAAACTTCTTTAAAAGTTTATGTCTGTCTCCCTCTAGACATGAGTTTGATAGATTGAGCCCTTCTGGTAAATTTTCTTCATCTTTTTTTTCGCGGGAAGTGCTCTTGGTAGCAACTCGATCTTCAGGTTGTTTGTCTAAAGATTCACCCTCTAATCCGTCGGAGAAGTCCATATCTATTACGTAGAAGTCATCTTCGTCTACAGTTTTAAGGTTGCCCACTATTGTCCCTTTTTGTAGAGACAAAGCTGCTCGAGAAAAGTTAGTAACATCCAAGATGATTTGGTCTTCATAAGCTAGCAATCCTTTGCCGACAAACAACTGGAATCTAGCTGTAAAATATGGATTTTGTGACACGAAAGCTTTGCTATTGTACTGTTTGGTGGCTTTTGATAGAGCCAATGTGTTACAACCTGCCGGTAGAAATAGATCTTCATATAGGTTAAGCTGAAAGGCTTCAGTATCCATCAGTAGTTCCTACCAAGCCAATATTTCAACTGGCTACAATAGAAATGAGGATTTTCAAAAGTTTTGGAAGATGATGATTTTGATCAGTGGTTGGATGAATTCGATACCAAAACGCACACACTTGACGACGAAGAGTACCGATTAAAATTGTTCAAGGCATACGTAGGTGGTCGAGCCAGAGAATGTTTGGAAGGTTTTAAAGAGTCAGTAAGAGGTTCGTATACAAGCCTTGTTAAGGAGATGCGAAAGTTGTTCTACAAGAGTAATCCGGAACACTACGTGCTCGACCAAGGTAAGGTGAAGCGCGAAGCAAACGAATCACTATCTTTAATGGTTTACGTGTTACCCAAATGTTTGGAAAAGCGTATCCTCAAATACAAGACTCTGCTATCATCGAACAATTGACTCTGGATTATTTCCTGAGAGGACTAAACACCGAAATCTGCGCTATGGTACGGATGCGAAGACCAAAAGATATAGGGGTAGCTATTAGGTTCGTTGAAATTTGCGCAGTGGATAAGGGCAAGGCCAAGGAGGAACAACTACTAGTCCTTGAAACAACAGAAACTACTAGTGAGAAAGGGGTCGTAGATTCCGACAAAATAAAAACAACAAAGAGCTCAAACTAAACGAGTATTCTGGCAAAATTGGACAGCCAGGCGCACTAAGTCAAACAACAGTATGAGCACTTGAAGGGAGAATTCAAGAATTTGAAACAACAGTTGGAATCAACTCCGAGTGTGACAGAACGACAAAACCAGCAATTATTGCATTTGGTAAGAAATAATCCTGGAAGTGAAGAAATAATCCTGGCATTCTCTGGCTCGACCACCTACGTATGCCTTGAACAATTTTAATCGGTACTCTTCGTCGTCAAGTGTGTGCGTTTTGGTATCGAATTCATCCAACCACTGATCAAAATCATCATCTTCCAGAACTTTTGAAAATCCTCATTTCTATTGTGGCCAGTTGAAATATTGGCTTGGTAGGAATTACTGATGGTGCGGCACCCAATTGCTTAAATTGATCGGTTATGTTCTTAGTTACTGCATCATCTCTTGCCTTTTCTTCTTCTATCTTCGTGATCTTTGGTGGTCTACCCGGTCCTCTCTTACCAGTGCTGGGGCGCTTACCACTTTTTTTAGTTAATGATACAATGACTGCGTTCTGATTGGAAACATTCTCCCGCCGCTTTTGATTCGCAGCGCCACATTGTTGACGTGCGGTCAACGACTTGTTAGTGCTCAAAATAAAAGAGTGAAAAGTGCTGTTTTGAAGAATTTATTAAAATGTCTTATCAAAATTCAAGTTTAAGAACACACACACATTTATCTAAAAGTCTTGGTCCATTTATACGAAGAGTATTTCTTATCAGTTATAAATTAGCCTTAGCAACGTTTTCTATTTTATTCTATTTTATTTTATTAATGAAGTAACAACTACTAGCAACAATTAAGTTACTAACACTTAAACTAAGGACATTTAATTGTTATTTTCTCCAGAGAGACTGTGTAGCATTCCAGCTTCTCATTACTGTGATAAGCCGCTAACAATCTTATTAAAGGTTACATGAGTGACTACTTCGAATTTGTCAGACAAAAAAGGTATGCTAGAGATGATGGTCTAATACAAAGATTTCATTTATGTGTTCCAGAACAAGTTTATTATAAATTACGAGAAATTATTGCGGCACCACCAGTTAATCATTCACTTATTGTGTTACTTTTTATTATATATAAATTTAATATGAAAACAGTTAACTATAAGCTTGATGAGAAGGCCACAGAGCTTTTTTGTAAAATATATGATAACTACAAAGAATTCGCTGCAAATTTTGGTACAAAATTTGATATGTTTCTCACGTAACCAATTCATTGAATTTTTTGGTTTTAATATATTAATAATTTTTTCTGAAGTGCTCTTTGTGGTAAACACAAATTCTCAGAATATCTTTATTTATTCATATGTTCAAAAGCATTCTCCATTGTTAAAGAAGTAAAGAAAATGGATAATCTTGCTATCAACACTAATTTCTTAAACAAGAAATTTGATTCAGTGATAACCTCCTGAAATAACTACTAATAGGATGTTAAAATATCGAATGATTATATTAATAAGCTTTTATTCTAAACAAATAAATGAAAGTGGCCACTCTAAGTAACCACGCTAATTAGAGAACAAAATAGAGAGAAGAGAGAGAGAGAGAAATATAATAAAAATAAAATAATGTTTTTTTCTTTCATTAGCTAGTAGTAAGTTTAAAAATAAATTAATTATAGTGCCGTGCTTATAACACTACAAACAACTTCCATAGGATTGCCAGTTGTTTGTTGTTTGATGTTACATTTGTTTAATGATGTAAGTAGGACGTTGCTGATGTAAGGTCCATGGTGTTGTTGATCTTATATCACGACACTTCACCTCCCTCTCTAAGATACCTGAAATATTATATAATCAGTGAAGGCAGCTTAAAGAAAGCACAAAATTTAGTGGAATACTTCAATAAAATCAAAATTTGTATAGCCGATTATTCAAATGTAAACTATCAAGAAAGTTTTTTGAAACTTTTGAAAGCGATTAATGAAACGACAATTGAGAATCCAAATATAATTTTCACTAAACTTTTTATTGATGTAAGCAAAAAGATAATTCTTTATAAACCTAAATATAGACAATATAGCTCATTTACAAGAAATAAAATAAGCGATATTGTGGAAGTAGCTACTAAATTAGAAAAATATGGTATCATTAAATTAGAACAGAGAAAAAATATTTTTAATTCTAGTTTAATTTAAATTTATTTACTAAAATATCATATAAATCTTATTTTATTTTTCTTAAAGGGTAATACGTTTATAAGCAAATTATCAAGGCAGGAGATAGAAAGCAATGATTTAGCAATGAACATCTTATACAAGCTTAATATAAATGTGACAGATAATTTTAATAACTTGACAGGTGAAATTTGAAATTTATAAAATAAAATTAATAAAAAAATTTTAAAAATTTGATAGGTAAAAGCATAATTTAAAAATAAACAATAACATTTATCTTTTCTGGATAATAATTTTTGTACATAAATTTCACATTGACAAAATCAAATATTTTAAGATTATGAGTTCTCAAGAATGTCACACTAAGACGCCGCTCTTAAGAACATCTTCAAAAATTACCAGTCAAAGTGAGAAAATTGAAGTGAACGATAAAAACGATATACAACAAAATCAAGAAGAAGAAAATTAATTTAAGCAGAATATTAGAAGAAGGAAGTTAAAAAAAGAGGTCGACCAAAAAGCCTTAAAAAAACAATCGACGAAGAACTGAAAGAGAAAGGAATAAATGAACAGGAAATAAATAGAAATATAATAAAAATTGTACAAAGCAATGAAATTTAAATTTTTAATAAAGAAAAATGAAATGTAAACATAAAAAATGGGGGTTGTGAAGTTCGTTTCAATTCGATCATTTCAATTCAGCAAAACTTGAATAACTTTTAAACGGTTTAATATTTTTTAAAAATTTTGAATCAAGCAAATTTAAGCATGTTTGCTCAATATTTTCCCAAATTTTATAAATATTATCTAATATAAGGAAGCATTATCTAATAATTTAAAAATAAAAGTGAAGTTTGTTTTGCAAATTAATAAAAAAACAAAAATAATGTTATGTTTATTTTAAAATTAAACACTCTTTTCAAGATATTATAAGTTATTAAAATAAAAATGTCAAAAAAGTTTTTACCAAATATGAATTAACAATGAGTAAATTTGATTAAATTAGGATATAAATTAGTAGACCCTTTTAAATCGAAGTGATATATAATTTTTCATTTTAATTTATTTATAGGATTAGAAAACTTAATTTTTTAATTGCGAGGTAATAAATATTAATCATTTTCTTTTAACTTACCTTACTTGATATAACATGTAAGTTTTATTTGTAAATAATTGTTTTTGCCTTGATTTTCAATGTCCCCATTTAAATTGCATTTCACTATTTAACTCAACAGCTATTTTGACAATTTGCAATGTTAAATTCAGAATGAAAGCAAATACAAATTTTTGGTGCAATTTAAATAATAAAAAAATTATTTAAATAATAATAAATAAACAGTGAATTTGATTTGTTCGCAACAATAATTAAAATGAAAATAATTTTTTTCAATTTATTAAACATATAAAAAATAGAAAAAAAATAGAAAGAAAATAAACTCAAAATCACTGATATTGTTCTTTTTCATCAAAAAAGCGATTTTCATTTCATCGCATTGTATCACTAATAAAATTTCTTTAAAAGTGTTGAAAAAAATCAGCTAAATTATGTAATTTCAACAATTACAAATTTAATATTTAAAATATCATACTTTATCGCTTGAAATGCTTAATGAGTAAGCATTTCTTGTTCTCTCTTAGTACGCTCGTTTAGATCGGGAAAAACAAGCATTGTTGGTAATAGGCAAAAAAGGACAGGATCGTGTCAAAACGAGAATTAACTGAATTTCGAAAATTCAACTCTCTTTTTGTTGTAACTAACAATTCTAATTTCTTTAAGACAGGATTACTTGTTTAATTCATATTGAATTTTTTAGAACATAATGATCTTTTCATCCTTTCAAAAGGCATTTTGAATACATTTAAGTTTTTCACAAAAAGAAATATTGCTTTTCTACACAAACAGTCAATAAACGATTTGGACACTTCCAATTCCTTTTTACAGTCCCTTCCAACAAGCTGCTTATTTTTTCACTCTTCCGTATTAGCTTTTTTAACATCTGTTCTTTCAGAAATCAAAAAAGCCAGACCAATCTAATCGAGCAGATTTCCGGATTTTGAGCGAAAAAGCAGGACATTTTAAAAATTTAAATTTGAAAGAGAGGGTTAAAAATTGAATTTTTATTAGATCAGAATAGTTAATATGATTCTGATCTAATAAAAATACCTCTCTTGATGAAATTACATTAAATAAGCTAGATTTACTCCAACTTTCTTAAAAAATTTTTAAAAGTAATACAACGGGAAAAATAAAAAACTCATTTTAGAATAAAAAGAATAATATCAGAAAATCTTCAAAGCAAGATGAAAAAAAAAAGTAAAAATAAAAACTTAAACAAAAATAATAATTAAATACAAAATAACAAGGACGTTTTTATATGTAGTTTTCTAAATATTTATATTCAGCTAAAAAATTTATCTGGAGTCTTTCTTTTCCACGAATATAATAAAGTGAACCACTTGGATTTTCAAGAAAGCCCTCCTTGTGGCCCAAGATAAACGTTTCTGCCACAGCGACTACGGCTACTCACAAATTCACCAACTTTTATTTTCTCGGATGTTCGCGTACAGAGAGGCTTTAAATTAATTTTAATTTTAAATTTTAAAAATTTTCATTTTATTAATAAATTACTCTTGTCTCTTTGGTATCTAGATGGGGAAAGGTTTTCTCATCAAATCTTTCTTTTAAAATTTTTTGCTCATTTTCCTTTAATTTAAGTAAAGTTTAACAAAGATTTTACGTGGATATTTTTCGTCTTTTTTATCGTAAATATTTTTATCAATTTTGAAATTGAAGCTTTAATTTGTCTAAATTTTTCAAATTATGTCTTTAATCTTTCAAAGAAATTCAAAGAATTATGGTATCCCTTTTATATAAAAAATGTAAAAAAACAAAGTATTCATATATAAGGATAAAAATTTCAAAGACGAAAAATTAAAAGTTTATATTTTTTTAAATTACCAATTGTTGAATTTTTGCTATAAGATCATCGTAATGGTTTTCATTATTTTCATTGACAAACTCTTCCTTATTATTATTCATATTCTTCAAAAATAAAATGGTCTTGAGATTTTTAAAAAAAAATTGAATTACTTTTTTATTATCTGAATTTTGTTCATCAAATAAATCGCTTTCCTCATGCAAAAAAGAAAACAAATGACTCTTTTTTAAATCTCCCGGTTTGATAAAGTTGTTAAGATATTCATTTTCCGATTTGAGATCTTTTATTTTATCTTCGAAAAGATCCTTGTATTTGATAATTTTAGCATTGACAGGATTTTTCGGACAATTAGCAAAACTTTAAATATAATGATTACTTTGATAATTTAATAAAAATGAAATAATATCATACCAATAATGTTTATTACGACCAATCTCAGTGTTTCCAGAACCATCACAATTTTTTGAAGGACATTTTGATTGATTATTTGATATTATTGTAAAATCATTAAAATCTAGATTTTGAGATTAATTAAAATCTTAATTTAACATTTATCAATTTAATTTGTAAAGTTAAATACCGTCGACAGAAACTGATAATTTGCTCCCATAGCCCTTTTCAAAATCATTTTTTCCAAAAATATTCTGGTTATCAATGTCTTGCCAAAGGAAAGAGCTTTCATTTTTTTTGTTTTCTTTCAGAACTTAATTTATATTTAAAGATTTATATAAAATTGAATTAAAGAATGAAGTTAAATTGTTTTACTTGTTGATTTATATGACGAAAAATTTTGTTTTAGAGTTTTATTCACTGATTTGAGATCAGAAATCTGATTTTCTCTGTCATCAAGTGCCAATTCATATTCCTTTAGCTGTTGTTCTTTGTCCTTGAGCAAATCATCTTTATGCTTGATCTCTTAAAAATAAAAATAATAAAAAATAAAAAAATATTTCAACAATTATTCATCGAAATGTGATTATACCGTGATCTTTTGACGTTCGTAATTTTTCAAAACTGGCTTTCTGGTCCGATTCGAAATTCGACGTCTATATTTTGATTAAAAAAAATTTCAAATTTAACTTTTGGTGTTATTTTCTAAGCCATAAAAAATTAATTTTTTGCTAGAAAAAAAAATTGATGTAAAAAATGAATTGACTGATTGACAGTAAATGTGTTTATTATACAGATTTTTTACCAAAAACATGAATTTAATTGTTAAATCATTAATAGATAAATTTCAAGAAAAGTTTTTGATATTATTTTAAAAAATTGAATTCATGTTTCTGATAAAAAATCTGCTATATTTTAAAAGATTTCTACTGTAATAAAATATCTACTTTTAAATGACTTTTTAAAAAGATAAAAAATTATTAAAAAAATGTTTACTTTGTCTTAGCTTGAAGAGATACTAGTTCAAACACCCTTTGTGCTCGAATTTTACGCTGCATTTGTGTAAACTGGATGGTGACGGATGATTTTTTTCCTTTAAATTAAAAAATATTTTATATTTAGACCAAAATTACTGATATTTACTGTTTTTTGTTCGGTATCTATTTCAAATTAAAGAAAGGTTAATTTCTTCCTCTTCTTCACAGGGTAATTTCATAAATTTTAATTATTTTATAAGAACAAATTTGAGTGATAAATAAAATAATAAAATTTGATAAAATCTTTAATAATTTTATTTAAATAGGATAAATTTAAATTTAACTATTTAATATAATAAGAATAATAAAAAAATCAATCAAAACAAAAATAAAAAATCAGTATTTTTTAGATTTCTTTCCTAGTTTATCAAAACCATCAGAAATTTCTAAGGCTTCATTCGTAGCTTTGGAAATATCAAATTTTTTCCCAAAATAAGCTCTTTTTTTCATCTTATGATATTTTTGATAGACTTTCTGGCTATATTGTCTTACAGCTGTTGAGCAGGAACACAATGATGCACTTTCATATGTTCTAAATAATTTTTAATTTTATTTTTAGAAGATCAAAATGTAATTTTTCTTACGGTTTATATTTGACCCTACGCTTTTTATCTGGAGCCCATTGAATTTTGAGTTCTAGCTTGTTTCTGATACTATCAAACTTGTGGCCGATAACTTTTTCAACCTAGTAGAAAACTTATTAAAAAGAAATATTGATTGAAGTTAAATTTTAAAATTTAAAAAGTTACCTTGAAAGATGTATCCTCAATATTAGCACCAGTTAGATCCCTATAACTTTGAGCAAGATTTCGAAGAGTACCTTTTTTGTGTATATTTTTTTTTTTTGACAACTTTTTCTTTTTTGTCAAAGGAATCGAATTTCTTTTGCCATTATTATCACTTGAGTTTCCTTGATTTGTCAATTCTTCTGAATTAATTGGCGTTTTTGATCCCTCTGAACCAATTGGCGTTTCTGATTCGGACAGTTGTTCATTTATAATTTCTGACAAATTAATGCCGGCTGGAGCTTTAAATTTACAACTTGTTAATATTTTTTAAAAAAATTTGATTTCTACCTTCAATTAAAGGGACATCTCCTAATGGATTTTGAATTGTTTGACTTAATTCTCCAGGAGACTGGACTTGCAAATCATTTTCTTTATTTTATAAGTTTATTTTTAGTTTTTAAATTTTTATTTTAAATTTTTTACTTAGAATTAATTTTTCGCTTTTTTTATCCCAGGTAATGAAGCACTTATTTTTAAACCATTCCTCGAAAGATGGCTTTTCTATGGAACCTTCTAAGAAAATAGAAAAAAAAAATTATTAATTAAAAAATTAATTAAATTAAATCATTACGCTGAAATCTCTGACGGATTTCTCTTGTTGACAATTTGTTTTGAAGATTGTTATTTGCAAATACTGAAGAGCAGACAACCAGGAATTTTTTATAAAATTTTTTGATTTGACTTGGTTTCTTAGAATAAAAGATTAGAAAAATTTTTTTTTAATTGAATAAATTACAAATTCTTCCGGATTGAAAAAATCTTTGTTTTAAAGCAGTTGAGTCAATTGATTCTACTTCAGTTGAATTAACTTAAAATGAATTGTTAAAATAATAAAAAATTTTAAAATCTTTAAAGTTACATGAAACTATGCTTTCAGCCATCTTTGTATCTTAGAATAATTAAATATTTTCTAAAAAAAAAATAATAATATATTAACTTATTTTATTCTATCTTTATAGAGAAACATAGATAATAAACTAAATTAAATCGAAATCAATTATTTTTTCTTAAAGAGACTGAAGAAAGTGAATATATCTTGCTCGGAATTTTAAATTTGAATAAAGCAATTTTCCTGCAATGATTTTGGCTGGTAAATTTTTAAATTTTCTAAATTTTTTTGGGGTTAATCAGTCATATATTCGCGCTTTATATCTAAAAAATTCATCGAATCTTTTGAAATTTTTGTGACAATATTTTAACCATTTTCATGTTTCTGCATTTAAGCCAAAATTAAAACTCGGTCAATGTTAGAAAAAAGGACTCAATTTTTTCTCATATGAATAAATTGAGTTGGATCAGACAATTAGTAAGTCAAAATCTGCAATTGCTTGTGTCGTTGTTCAAATTATCCAAGATGCCAGTTGGAGAAAAAAACGTTTTACTCACGAAGTCTTTTTATATTTCTTTGTTTTGTAAATAAAAAATTTGACATTTATCTAAAAACCAGAAAATTTTTAAACCAGAACAAAATAAAAAATATTTATTTATTCTTTTAATTTTAGTGTAAAATATGATCAATTAATATTTATTTATGAAGCAAAAAATCTAAATCATTCGTAAATCAGATCACGAAACATGCTTACGCATGGCTCTAGAATCGTTAAGAAAAACGATTCGTCTGGTAGAATTCAGATTGTCAGCAATTTAGATAATTTGTTTTGTAAATAAAAAAATTGACATTTATCTAAAAACTAGAAAATTTTTAAACCAGAACAAAATAAAAAATATTTTTTCATTCTTTTAATTTTAGTGTAAAATATGATCAATTAATATTTATTTATGAAGCAAAAATCTCAATCATTCGTAAATCAGATCACGAAACATGCTTACGCATGGCTCTAGAATCGTTAAGAAAACGATTCGTCTGGTAGAATTCAGATTGTCAGCAATTTAGATAATTTGTTTTGTAAATAAAAAAATTGACATTTATCTAAAAACTAGAAAATTTTTAAACCAGAACAAAATAAAAAATATTTTTTCATTCTTTTAATTTTAGTGAAAAATATGATCAATTAATATTTATTTATTAAGCAAAAAATCTAAATCATTCGTAAATCAGATCACGAAACATGCTTACGCATGGCTCTAGAATCGTTAAGAAAACGATTCGTCTGGTAGAATTCAGATTGTCAGCAATTTAGATAATTTGTTTTGTAAATAAAAAAATTGACATTTATCTAAAAACTAGAAAATTTTTAAACCAGAACAAAATAAAAAATATTTTTTCATTCTTTTAATTTTAGTGTAAAATATGATCAATTAATATTTATTTATGAAGCAAAAAATCTAAATCATTCGTAAATCAGATCACGAAACATGCTTACGCATGGCTCTAGAATCGTTAAGAAAAACGATTCGTCTGGTAGAATTCAGATTGTCAGCAATTTAGATAATTTGTTTTGTAAATAAAAAAATTGACATTTATCTAAAAACTAGAAAATTTTTAAACCAGAACAAAATAAAAAATATTTTTTCATTCTTTTAATTTTAGTGTAAAATATGATCAATTAATATTTATTTATGAAGCAAAAAATCTAAATCATTCGTAAATCAGATCACGAAACATGCTTACGCATGGCTCTAGAATCGTTAAGAAAAACGATTCGTCTGGTAGAATTCAGATTGTCAGCAATTTAGATAATTTGTTTTGTAAATAAAAAAATTGACATTTATCTAAAAACTAGAAAATTTTTAAACCAGAACAAAATAAAAAATATTTTTTCATTCTTTTAATTTTAGTGTAAAATATGATCAATTAATATTTATTTATGAAGCAAAAAATCTAAATCATTCGTAAATCAGATCACGAAACATGCTTACGCATGGCTCTAGAATCGTTAAGAAAAACGATTCGTCTGGTAGAATTCAGATTGTCAGCAATTTAGATAATTTGTTTTGTAAATAAAAAAATTGACATTTATCTAAAAACTAGAAAATTTTTAAACCAGAACAAAATAAAAAATATTTTTTCATTCTTTTAATTTTAGTGTAAAATATGATCAATTAATATTTATTTATGAAGCAAAAATCTAAATCATTCGTAAATCAGATCACGAAACATGCTTACGCATGGCTCTAGAATCGTTAAGAAAACGATTCGTCTGGTAGAATTCAGATTGTCAGCAATTTAGATAATTTGTTTTGTAAATAAAAAAATTGACATTTATCTATAAACTAGAAAATATTTAAAACAAAAAAAAATAAAAAATATTTTTTTATTCTTTTAATTTTAGTGTTTATCCAAAATAGAATTTTCCTTTTCTTTTTAAAAAAAATCAAAAACTTTATAAATCTTAATGAATTAGTTAACACACGCCGTCTTAAATTAGTTAAATTTTAATAATTGGAGAATTATATTTAATATTTGGGGAAAAAAATTTTGGTTTTGTGAATTTCAAATGTAAATCGGACAAAAATTCTTCAATTTTAAAAAAATTAAAATTAAATTTGATAAAAAATAATAGAAAAAATACCGCAACATGGTTTATTGCACCTTTTTTATCCAAAATAGAATTTTCCTTTTCTTTTTAAAAAAAATCAAAAATCTTTATAAATCTTATTTATTCTTTATTTTCTGTCTTTTTATACATAAGTAAAATTTTTTTTGGTAAAAAAGGTGCAACAAAGTATGCTGCACTAAGTTGCAGTATTATTTTTATAAATTTTTATCAACTTTATTTTTAATTTATTAAAAAATGAAGAATTTTTGTTCAATTTGCATTTGAAATTCACAATACCAAAAAAATTGTATTATTTTATTCTAATTTTAATCGTCCTTTAAATTTTATTTTTTATAATACAATTTCGGGTACTTACAGTAACCATTGTTTCCAATCTAAGCTTATGATGAATCAACACTGGCTTATCAATATTAGGCCATCTAGATTTAGAAAGCATTGACAAAAATCTATTAGTAATAGCCGAAAATTTTTTGCTAGCTCATTGCTTTTCTCTCATTCTTTAGCTCTAGAATGCTGGTCTCAACTTCTTTTGACCAAACATAGTTCAGCCCCCTTCCTCAATGGTTCTCATTTTGCTCTCAAGTTCTTGTTCTTTCTTGGCCGATTTGCATATTTCCTCTATTTCATGCGAGTGCAAGTCGAGTCCAATGTCAATCAGATCGTTTAGCTTGAACACAGCGGCCTCCAGTCTAAAAGCACTTTTGGTCACTTGCATTACTTGGAGCTAGTGGCGATTTCGGATCTATTTTTCATTTAGCAAAATAAGTATGGGCAAAACATCTATGTATTTTTTGAGAGCTTTTTTCAGGTCGAAATAAGCCTCCCAATTTTCTTTTAATTTTTCTGGCAAAGCTAAAAATTCCTCCCAATAGGTCTTGATATTGCTGAATGCTTTGTTGAAGTCCACATCGCTCCAAAGAGTGCTGCGGAATTGTTTGTCAAAGCTGAGAAAAACCTGGTACACTTTGTACATTTGATTGAGAAGATTTAGCTTTTCGCCAGTCTTGTCCAGCTCTGGAAACGGCTTGCACTGAAGTCCGAAAAGAATGCTTATGGAGTCGAGTGTTTTGCGTCTGGCGTCAAATGTGTCGCACTGTTTTTGGAATTCGTGAAGTGTTCTCAGGGCTTCGTAAGTCTCGATGCCGACAACTGAGGGCCAAGTTGCGTCAAATGTATTTCTGAATCTGATCACTTCGACCACAAAGGTCTTCACTTGTTGGTCTAGCTCTTGTTCTAGAGTGTTTCTTTTGTCCTGGAGCAATGTGGAGCGCACTATTTCTGCATTTTTCATCAAATGGGACCAATTGTCTCTCAGACTTGACACTTGTTCAATTTCTTGTCTGGTCAGAATGAGCTCGTAGCGCTGTAGATCAGCGTTCTGCGTTCATCAGCGTTCATATTCTCAATTGGCAAGTAGATTTTGTCTATTTTGTTTTCCATGTCGGACAGTTCTTCCAAAAGTCGCAGGGCGTCATGTTGTTCCAGAGTTTGAACATTTACCATGAGACGCTTTTACACATTTTCCCTATAAACAATACATTCTTGTATTATAATACAAAATAAGCTCAGTTTGCCAGTCAGATCATAGCCCAGTCCAAGTCATAAATGTCATTTTTGAACCAGACCAAAGAAATCAGCTCGACTCAAAGGAAGCAACCATTTTGACCTTAATCGAGAAAATAAGTCAAATGTATCTTTTTGATCATGAGCTGGCCTTCAGCACTACCTGGAACCCTAAGTATTTTTTGACTGAAATCGGCACTTCCATTGACAACATTGGTCAACGAATTAGCACTCATTTTGCCATGATAGAGGAAAAAATTGGGGAAATCGGAAGCGTTTTGATAGCATCTCTGAAAACCTCTGCAAATTTTAAAGAAAATCAAAAATTACCCTAAACGAAATGCTCAATTCGGAGCCTAAACTTACTTTTTTGAAGAATTTCTACTCAGAAAAGTTGTATAATGACATGCATAATTCGATCCTTAAATCCTTGCAATTCTTGGCACAAGCTTGTGGTTAGGAATCGACAAATAATTTGGTGAATATTAATCCAGATGGTGCTGATGCACTCTATTACTTGCGGCTTAAGTCAGGCGACGACTTGACACGGAACAATAATTCACAAAAAAGACCACTTTTGTCAGCTCGGTTCTCAGAGACACTGACTGGTCCGACAGCCATAAACTGGAAAAAGCATTTCTCAAGTAAGTTAGAAAATATGCTAAATTTTACTTCTGAAAAAGATGCAAAGTTTATTTTAGAAAAAATTGAACCAGAAGTTAAATTTGATTTGAATTAGATAAATATTATTAATTATTTTTTTAATTTTAAAACAAATAATTTGAATGCTGAATTTTTGTGGATTTTATTGAATAACATTTTTACTTTATTTATCTACATTTTGGTAATTTTAAGTTGTTTTTGTATTATATTTCGAAATTTGAGCTTATTTTTTAATTTTTTGAATTTTGAATAGTTATTTAAAAAGATCTATTTCATTTTGCAAAAATATCTGGATTTGATTTAATTTTTGTCTTTATAATTTTAATTTTTTTTTTAAATGACACCTGAACGACTAATTAAAAAAAAAAAAAATTTAAATTTAAATTTTAATTAAGCAAATTTGCTTAATTTTTGAGCAAAAAAAATTAAGAAAAAAACTTATTCCTCTAAATAGTTATTCAAGTTTAGCTGAATTGAAACGATCGAATTGAAACGAACTTCACAACCCCTAAAAAATGCAATAAATCGAAAACAATCACTTTTGTAATTTAATGAATAATGTTAAATAAATAATGAAAATCAAAATGTTCTTTTAAATATATATTAAATGTAAATTTAAAATTAATATTATCATAATACATGTTAAAGAAGTAAAGAATTAGTGAAGCTAATTAAAATGTAAATTTGATAAATTTACATTTTAATATTAATTTAAAATGTAAATGTAACAGTTTACATTTTTAACAATTTAAACTGTTAAAAATTAACCAAAATATTATTTTATAATCATTTAATGGTTAACCACTGAAACAGAAACGATTTATTAAAATATGATTTATTAAATTAAACCATTTAATAACATATCGGATATGTTGGTTTATCATCATTTATTCGAGAATATTAAAAATTATAAGACATGAGAAATTTTTCAATTATCAAATACCTTTACAGGGCAGAAATATGAAATTTCCGATATTGAAAGCTACAATGCTAAAGTTGCTGATTGCCCAAAATTTGACCCAACATTTTTTTTTGAAAATATGAAAAAATTAGATATTTTTAAAAAATTTATTTAAACAGTTTGCCAGCAATTAAAAACAATGCATATTTTGTAAAAATATTGAATTAGAATTATTTAATTCATATAGCGCCCAGTTTTATTCATGTTGTTCTGGACCAAAGCTATCTTGGTACAATGTAAAAAACTGTCCTTAATGTAAAATCAATTATTATCTAAATTTATTTAGTACTGCAAATGGAGAGAGAAATTTTTATTTAAACATCATGGATTCATATTATTTTTCATTTTCTAACGAATTGATATTTGATAAAGCTTTTTTAAATAATTTTACATCAGACATTTTGTTTAAACATTGTTCTTTTAAATCATACAGTAACTCGTTTAATTAGTTCCATTCAATGAATTCAAAACAAGAAGCTTTAGACGAAAAAGATTTAAGTTTACAAGAGAAAGAATTACTGAAGTTTGGTTCTATTATAATTATTTAAAAGTAAAACATGACGATAATTAGATTATTAATATAAATATTAAGTCATTTTACGTGAAAGATCTTGACACGAATATTTAGGAGATAAATAAAAATATCTAAAACAATCACTTTTGTAATATAAGTATGTCAATGAATTTATATTAAAATTAGTTTAAGAAAACGAATCTAGACTTCTACTTGCCCGAGACCCTAAACCAGGGCTTCGCCCCGGCCAAAATTTAATTTCCCTTAAATTTATTAATTTTAAACATTTAAGTCCGGACTTTTATTTTTTTTTTTAAAAAGTGGAAACCCAGACTTTTTTTTAAAGTTTGCTAGATCAGACTTCATATTAAAAAATTTAAATAATCTAGGGTTGTCTAATGCAATAGATTTGCCATATATCAGAATTTTCCTGCGATTTTAGCATAAAAGTCTTCACAATTCTTCTTCAGCATTCAAATTTTAAATCGCGGACTTAAACTTTTGAAAAAAAAAAGTCGGTACTTGGACTTAACTTGAGACTTTCGACTTTTAAATAACTCTGATTTTAAGTTCATAATTTAAAATCATGTTTAGTAATGACTTTATTTAAATTTGTGAATTAAAATAAAGTCAGAACAAAAAAATGCATTTTCAAATTAAAATTAAATTACTGATCATTTATTTCAAAATTTTTATAAAATACTTTTAAATAATAGAATGATCATTTCTCTAGTCCTAAAAAGAATTTTCTAAATTTATTAGTTATTTAAATATCAATTTTAGGTAATATTGAAATTTGTTGTCCAAATACTCTTTCATGAAAAAGCTATTATTGCGTTGAACATGAATATTTGGATTCTTAATTAAAATTTAAATTTGGAGATAAATTCTTTGAATGTAGTATTGACAATATTAAACCAAATACTGGAAAACCTGAACATGAAAAATTGAAAATATGCGATTGTTTTATTAACAAAAATGAAAAAGTGCTATATCTAGTGGGATATGAACAGTTTTTACCTTTTTGGGCATCTGAAAATCAATTTTTAAAAGAAGCACGGGAGCAATTTGATAGAAAAATAATTTTGGAGAAGGAATCGACTGTAAAACACTAAAATGTTTATAATATCCATGTGATAAAAAAACAAGAACATTTGTCGAGTTTCTTGCAGTTTATAATTGTGGAATAATTTGCGGATTTAGGGAAATATTTGGTTCAGAATCTTTGGTTCAGACAGCTTTATTTACACCCGATTTATTTCATAATGTCCTTAGGCATCCAAACATTATTACATACGACGATGGATGTCATCAAAATAAAATGATCGATCAAAGTGAAAAGTAGTGTTTAGATCAAAAAGAATTGAAAAATTGTGTCAAAAAACAATTTTAATTGACAGATTCCATTACAAAGGACATAAAAAAAAGACGATTACTTTAAAAAAATTTGCAATCCTGACAATTATTCAGATTTAAATGATATCAATACTTCAGTTGTAATGCAAATAAATTATTTGTTTTCGGGTAATAAACATTTAGTAAAGCATATGAACAGAGAAAGGTTCAAATTTTTTGTTTATTTAGAATGTAATGAATTAAATGAGTCAAATATTAATTTGCAAATATTGAGCAAGTTATAATTTCTGTTTATTACTGGAAAATTTTAAAGCAAAATATTTCTAAATAAAATTTTATTTAAAAAGAAACTTAAAAATTTAGTCCTTTACTTAAAAAAATCTGATTAAAAATATCTTAACTTAACTAAAATACAAATAAAATAATCGGAAACTTATTCTCCAAATATCCACTATTGAATTTAGTGTCACATACCACAAAAAAGAGGGTAGTCCCTAAGTCACTTACATTCCGAATCAATTTCAACTATTTAGCTTTCATATAATTTTTGAACTTTTTGATCTTTTATGAGTATTAGACCCGGTTGGTTGATCTTTTGGTTTATTTTTTGAGCCAGCTGGTCTTCCTCTTTTTTTTGCAACTACAATAGGAACAATATTTTCTTCATTATCTGATACTGTTACAACAAAATCATGACGATCGCTTGAGCCAGTTTCATCATTATGTTGTGTTCTTGCTTCCAAAACATTTGTTGTAATTTCTTCCATTGATTCATCATCATAGTGTTAAATTGGTCAGTTAAATTTTTATTATGGGTAAGAAACTAATGCATGTTTCTTATATATGAAAATTTCTCCTCAGCTTAATTTATCAATTAATTCAAAATTGAAACCAAAATTCACTAATTAGTTAATGCTCAAATAATAAATTTTTCATTACATATAATTTTATAGCATTATAATTTTATACATATTATTTTTATTTTATATCACAGGTATAATTTATTATATCAGATTGTGTCAATTATATATCAATTTTATTTTTTAGTTTATATCATTTTATTTTTTTTTATTATCAAAAGATAAAAATAAACCAGGACCAATAATTGTAGAACTTTCTGACCAAAGCATAAGAAACCCAATACTACTAGCAGCAAAAAAGCTTAGATTAGAAGCATGTCATAAAAATGTATATATCAGCCCAGATTTAACAGAGGCAGAAAGAAAATTAGACTTTGAACTTCGACAAGAAAGAAATAAGTTAAACAAGGAACTTGATGAGAACTCGCCCTTTCGATATTGCATCCGTGGAAATCAAGTGCAAAGACTCAAAAAAAGAACATGAATGTGATAAAATTGAAAGAGAAATCAGAATTGTGAATTTTAATTGTAAAAACGTAAATAGCAACTATTTTTATATATTTGAATTACTGAGCTCGAATGATATTATTTTTTTATGTGAAACTTGGCATTATGGGAATGAAACGATCTTAAAAGAATTTGAAGCAAAGTCTGATACATATTTTAAAACTGCAATGGAAAATAAAGTTGAAGTTGGCAGACCATTTGGTGGCATAGGATGGTTAATAAATAAGTCTCTTAAGATGGACTATCAAGTGAATTTTTTAAATGAAAGGATAAGTCATATTGAACTAGAAAATATTATTATCATTGGTGTCTATCTTACTTCAAATAATTCTAGTCAAAATTCTCTAAACGAACATATCTACGATCTAGCAAACCTTGAAAATCTTATTATTAAGTTAAATAACAGGAATAAAGAGCTATTGATAATTGGAGATTTTAACTCAGACCCACTTCGAAGCAAAAAATTTGATAGACAACTTATTGAAGTAATGATTGATCAAAATCTAGAGGCTTTGGAGTTAAAATTTAAACAAAATGTAGATTATACCTATTTTAATGCAAAAAATAGATCATGTTTTGATCATGTCTTTGCAAAAAAATCCAATAAACTAAATATAGAAGAAGTTAAAATCATGGAGCCATGTGAACTTAACCTTAGTGATCATTTGGCGATTACAACAAAATTGAGAGTATGCAAAAATGTGTTCAAAAGTGATTGTGGACCTGAACAAAAATGTTCTAAAAAGAAACTTCCAAAAGTACAATGGAATAATGTTAATATTCAAATTGAGTACCAAACCTGCCTCGAGAATAGATTATTGACACAGAAACTTATTGATAAATTAAAAGCTTTAAATGAAAAAAACTCAGAATATGGATTAACACAGATTTTGAACTCAGTTCACAGTGAAATGACAGCAAGTACAGTTGAAATTCAAAGAAAAATGGAGCCTAAGATTAAAAACATTAAAAAAAATTTTTGGTGGGACAAGGAGATGGAAGAATTTCATGTTAAAATGCGATATTTTTTGAAAATTTATAAAAATAGTGGTTATAATGATAAGTTTTCGAATTTTAACTATAAAATGTACAAAAAACGTTTCAGAAATGAGCAAAGAAAACGAATAAAAGAAAAGGAAGATAAAAAAGCTTGGATGCTGAACTTGTCACACAAAGATAGTGATAAATTTTGGAAGACGGCAAATAAATATCGAAAAAAGAGAAAAAAAACACTTATATCGGGAGAAATTCTAGAAAAAAGTTTCAACAAACTATTTAATGAGAAAATAATAAAAGGGAGTGAACAACAAAGAGAGCATTTAATGCAGATTAAAAAAGAGATCCTTGAATATGAGGAGATAATCAAAGATAACCGAGAATACTATGAGATATCTGAAGAGGATATAAAAAAAGTACTAAAAAGCTTAAAAAATGGTAAATGTAAAGGCTTCAATGATATTAATACTTGATAATCATGATTTAAGTGACACTTTAATCATGATTATCAAGCTTATAATGGAAAAAATAATTCAATTCGGACATATTCCAAAATTTTTCAACATAGGAAAAATAAAACCAATAGTTAAAGATGACACCAAATCATGTAGTGACCTTAACAATATCAGACCTATCACAATTTCAGATGTTCTTTCCAATATTTTTGAGAAAATAATGCTTTTTGAAATAATGAAATCATACGATGATCCTGAAAGACAACTAGGTTTCAAAAAAAATAGCTCATGTTCTCATGCTATTTTTACTGTTAAAGAGACAATTAGTTATTACAATAACAGAAAAAGAAAAGTATACGGATGTGCCATCGATGCAAGCAAAGCCTTTGATAAAATTAATAGAGACATTTTATTTAGAAAGCTACAAGGCAAAGTTCACCCACAAAGACTATTACCACATAAGTTTAAGCTTCATGCCCCTGAATATTACCATAAAAGTTAACAAAAATTGAGATAATAAAAAGATAGACCATTAAGGCTTCTAAATATTAGAAGCATTTTTTTTGGTTAACTCCTTTGGTAATCAAGCTTGAAAGTTCATAGACGGAAATCACCTAAAAATCACTTAAAACTTTTCATTTTAACTTAAATTATGTATATTTTTTGTTATTTTAACAAGATACAAGATATAAAATTAAACATTGCTAAATTTATTTCTGATACATTTAAATATGTAAAGTTGGTCAAAAAAGAAAAGAAAAATTTTAATGTAGTAGATTTATATAAAATTTTATTTTATTTTAAGTACGATAGTAAAAAACTGAATTAATTGAATATCTTGGTAAAGCTTCGGTTAAAAAGCCGAGTGCCATATCATCCACTAAATAGAATTTCCTGTTAATGAAAAAAATTCCTCTGAAATGATTACCACTTTTAAACGTGGCACATAATAAATTGAAATTATATTCACTTATTATCAGTTTTAATGGTAAATCAGTAATTTCAATAATATCTGAGTCAGGCTCTGATTGTACAAAAATAAATGCAGGATCATTTACAAATTGAATCATACGTTTCTTCGTTGAAAAACATTTCCTACATATTCGATCATCAAAGCAATTTAAAGTTATTTGCGAGCTAAAACGCTTTGAAATGAATAAATCAGAGATAAGATATTCTTCTTTAAACACACAATTACAGCAGCTTTCAATACTCTTATAGAATTGAAGTTCTCTAAGTTAAGATATTATATATTCATATTCAGAGCCATATGTTGAGATCATATGAACACCATTTTTATGCGACGGCCTCAGTCTACATAAGTCATAAATGCATACAATTCTTGCTTCATCCATTAGAGCATTATTTGCAAGTTCTATAATTTTAGCTAGTATTTTTTCTACTTGCAGTGTTTTTTGATGTCTTTGAAAAAATTCTGAGAGTTTAGTCATGGTCCAAAAACACAACAAAAAATAGTCAATAGTGCATGTGTCTCTGATTTCAATTTTTAACAGATTCGACATATATTTGTTAAAAAGTGAGGTCCCCCATCTTGGAATTCGCTTAGCAAATTCATCTAAAACAATTTCTTCATTTGAATTATTTTTCATGTAATTGTAAACATTATCTGATTTTTTCTTGGTGAATAATTGTTTCAAAAGAAACCTCTTCGTTTGACTTTTTACACATGGATTCAAAATTACCAGTCTTTTGATCCTCAGGTTTGTCTGAATCAATACGCCGATTTTTAGCATTTGGTTTCTGCGAGTTTGCTTCTGACCAGATTTTTTCTTTTGTACTCCGCTTGATTCGGAATCTTTATGTGACTCATCATAATGACGAAAAATCGTCCTTAGATTAACTTTTTGTCGAGGCAACTCATCAAGGTATCGACCATAACTTAGATAGTAAATTATACTTAAAGAGTGGACACATCCAGATTTTCTCATGTCTGATAAACAGTCACAAAATGAGTCAGTAATTTTCCAACTTCCATCTTTAACGATATTATATCTTATGTAAGTTTTATACTTTGTTGAATTAGTGTGTCTTGATTGAATTCTTGTAGATACTATCTTGCTGTCCATATGGCTTATGACAAAATCATTTATTTGAATCTCAAATTCGCCATCACTTAATGCCTCATTTAAATAGCTAATACACATTCTTAATCCAAAAGTACCTAGCGCAATCAATTTAAGTTGATCTTCTGAGAGCTTTGGGAAATCATCTACTTTTAAAATATCGATTTTAACGAATTTACTCTTCTTATCAATAGTAAATTCTAAATCAGAGACAATATTTTCCAGTTCATTTATTTGATTTAAACTTTCTTGCAACTTAGAAACAATCATATCAGCGTCTTCTCATCTGAAGTTAACTTTTCGAAGAATAAATTAACTAAAGAACCTGCAACTCGATAGTCATCTATTATGTGATTCAACATTTGATTTTGTGTCTCTCGAAGTGCTTTAAAAGAGCGCTTCAAAAAGAATTTGTGACTTCTATTACCCAGCGGCCCTTAGTTACATGTCTTGTCATATTTGCGTCGAATGTTGATTGTTTATTTTTTGCTTTTGTCATACTAGGTGTTTTTGTGCTGATTTGTCTATCATTCAAGAAGCTGATACAATCACGAAATCCTCTATCTAAAAGAAGAACATCTTTCGGTTCAATCAAATTCATTAGATTTTTATCATTATTGAGAATAATTTTCATTATTTCTGCATCATTCAAACTTGCTTGATATGGACCATAAATATCCACTATTCTTCCATTTGATGAACAAATTACAAAGGGCTTTACTAAATGACGTCTCTTTTGTACACTATAAGTTGATCTTTGAAGTTAATTGTCACTACTTTTCTCGCAATAACAATATGTGCCATCAGCTATAAAAACCATTTGATTTTTATCAGTTGTATGAAGCTTTTCAGCAACTGTATTATTCTCAATTAACCATTTTTCGCGACTGAGATGGTTGGTACCAAGATTTAGTGGGACAAAATCATCAGCTAGTGCCTTTCTTACTTGTTGGCAATATCGACTTACATCTTGTTGTTCAATTGAGTAGAAATGAGCTGAAATAGTCTTTTGATCTAGTCCAGTTTTTAGCCAAAAGAGATACACTGCTAAAGCTTGACAAACACTTCTTTCGTTTGAACTACGCATAGATTTAATACAATTAAGTATTACTAAATATTCATTTCTAGTAAATCCAGTATTACTTAGACACATTTTTTCTGTAATAGTAGTCAGGTCTTTCAATTTTGAGAAAAGTGATTGTCTTTTACAAAACTCACGAAATGCTTGAAAAAAAGACTCTAGTGATACTTTTGATAACTCTGTTGTATCTTTATAACAAGTAATTTTCTGAAGAACGCTTTCTTTAAAGAGCTTAATTTCATTAAAGTGTTCTGGACAAGCCCCGCACTTAAACGGTATTATAATACCAGTATGAACATAAGCATGGAAAACGGCCTCGTCTGATATCAATGTAAGGTTTTGCTATTGATTCAATCGATTACAAATGACACATTTTTTATGAGAAGCGCCTGTTCTCGGAATATTAATCGAATGTCTACTGTGACTTGCTGGATCTGGTTCAATCACTTGATTATCTTGATCTTTCACGACAAAATCATTAGGATTATTTGGCTCATTTTCTTTCTCATTTGTAGTATCATCAAATAAAGGCTTAAAAACTTCACATACATCAGCACCATCACGAACGAATAATGTCTCGTTTGAGTTGTACATTTCATTTGTTTTAAGCTTGTATGTTTTATTTATGCATGGTGAGCAAACAAGATCTCCAGTACCAATAGGCTCAGCGTTCTCTCTCGACATGTTTAGCTTATTGATAATTTCCTGCTTGTAAAGTGCCACAACATGTCTTTTTTTGAATGTATCTAGCCTTTTAAGACATTTAGGACAATGCTTTCGGTGCAGATGCGTCTTATGCTGATATTCAATGGTCGTTTCAATAGTGATTTCAATAAAAGCTAATGAAAAAGAAACGGCTTAAAGTAGTGTCAAATATGTTTTCAAAGAATAGGTCAAGATATTAAATATTGTAATAAGCAAGCACTAAAGTTAAAATACTCGAATTCGAGTTTAAAAAGCAAAAAATGATAAATTAAAGTTTAGAGAAGAAAATTGTAAGTTATATTATGTCATTTTAAAGCACTCAGATATATAGCTTTATAAAATCTACGTCTCACGTAGCAAGAATACTAATATATACAAAGACCAACTAAAAAATATGACTAGTGTTGTTCTACAAGGGTTTAGACTTGTCACATAAAACTAGTACTACTACTAATACTACTATGTATGTTTTTATATCAGACGAAATATGTGAATATCAAAGTTAAGCAAAATCTAAAGCATAGTTTGAAAATTTAATAGTTTTATTTTATAAATAAAAAAAAATTATGAAGAAATCTATTATGCTTAAAATGTAATAAGGGGGCAAGATTTACATGCTTATGTGGTACCATTCTTTGGAGATGTTTAAGACAATACTATCAGAAATCAATGGCAATTGTAGTAAATGAAAATGAAATTAGTAATATGTTCAACACAACTATAGGAGTAAAGCAAGGCGGCCCACTATCTCCTAAATTGTTCTCAATATATACAGAGGACTTGATTAAAGAACTTGAATGCAAAGAAATAGGTACGAAAATTCATGGATACTTTACTGGAGTAGTTATGTACGCGGATGATATTCTACTTCTTACTCACAATTTGAAGGAACTTCAGAAAGCATTAAATATTTGTGAAAAATATGGGATTCAACATGAAATAAAATTTAATCCGGAAAAAACTCAGTACATTGTTTTTGGTGAAAAATTAAAAGGTTCAGAAGCTAAACCACGAATGTGTGATCAAGAGATAAAATATGTAGACAAACTTAGATATCTTGGAGTAATACTGAACAGAAATAACAATAACAAGGATCAAGTAGAATCAAGAATAAAAACAGCATTTAAATCATTCTTCACCTTAAAGAATTTACAAATCGACAATAATTTCCTACAAATTAGAATTAAAATACACCTCTATAAAGTTTTTATAAGACCGACACTAACCTATGGACTAGAAAATTATGTTTTAAGCAGAGAACAGCTAAAGAAACTTCAAACGACAGAGGCTACGATGATAAAAAAAATGCTCAACTTAAAAAAAACATCAAGAACAACTAACCTGCTACTCGCACTTGGACTAGAAAAGATTGAAAATAAACTCCTGAAAGAAAAATTGGCTTTTGTAAAAAGGCTCTTAAGCAATAAACTTACATTTGGTTTATTTAGAGAGTTTGAGAATAATCTCATTAAAAAAGAGGAATTTAGCAACAAATCAATAATTAAGGAAATTCTTGAATGTTTAGAAGAAGATAAAATTGAAGTTCATAAAATAATACAACTTTTAGAACTAAAACGAAAGGACTTAATGAAGAAAGAAACAAATGGTATAAGCGACTCAATAGAGGAATGCTTAAGAAAAATGGGAAATGAGACCTACAAAAGAATGCTTGTAGAGCTTACAAGGGCATTTTAGCACTGGAAATCAATACAGGGAAGAAAAAAAAAAAAAAAAAAAAAAAACTTTACCTGAGTCTGGGTTTCCATCGCTGTTGTAATGTGGTTTTAGACTCCTTAGTCGATTTGATGGTGGTTCTCCTTGCAAAGTTGAATATAGAGGCAATATAAAATGTAAAAAATTTAAAATATAAAATGAATAATAATTATTGAAATTAAAAAAGCAGAAAGAAAAAAAAACAAAATTAACATTTAAATTAAATATTTTATTCAATTTTTATTTAAATTTTTTAGAAAACACTTAAACTTTGTCTTATTTATTACATTTTATTTTCTAAATTTTTATTAACATCGCCTTTAAGGCGTTCATTGAAATAAATAATAATATAGCAAAGAATTAAAATATTATAGAACGAAAAAATATAATTTTGATCGTTAAGCTAAAGAATAACTAAAATTAACAAAATTGAAAAATTAGACTTAAAAGATAAAAGGACTAATATTAACAATTTTAAAAAATAACTTACAAATCTAAGAAGTACAAAAAATGAAAAGAATTAGGAGAATTAATGTTTTATTAAATTTAAAATTGGAAAAATAAAATAATTAGAAAAAGAACAAAAAGTTCAAAAAGGACCAGGGCCAAATAAAATAATTAGAAAAAGTACAAAAAGTACAAAAAGGACAAGGGAAAAATAAATAAATTAGAAAAAGGAAAAATGTATTTGACGCAAAAAAAAAAATAATTTTAGCATAAACCCAAAAAAATTAGGTAACGCATAAAGATTTATTCATTAAAGCATATAAAATTTTTTCTCGCATAAAATAAAACAAGTTAAGCATAAAAAAAATATTATAGCATAAAACAAATATAATTTAATCATTATTTAAAGCTGACTTGGCCTTTGGGGGTCGACCACGTTTTTTTTTAAATTGAGTTTCTTTAATATTTCTTTCAGCATTAGCCTTACGTTTAGGAGGACGACCTCGTCTTTTTGTCAGTTCAACACCATCTGATTTTTGAGACATTTCAGATACTTGAGCCATTTCAGATACTTGAGCCATTTCAGATATTTGAGTAACTTTAGGTACCTGAACCCCTTAAAAAAAGGTTTTGATGAAAGGTTTTTTCTTGCTTTTTTTTTCCTCGTCTAGGCCGAGTAGCGAATCGCTTTGGACGTTCGTCGTTAATCAGAAAAAGAAATAATTCACTAGCTTTAAAAAGGTGTGTACACATAGTATAGGCCAAAAACCATCGACAGGTACAAGTTTTACTTGCAATACATATAATATGAGTTGAATTGTGACCAGAATAAACGATTGTGTTATTTTCCATTCTAGTAAACGACTGTAAATCATGTTCACCAGCTTTTCTTTTAACATTTGCGTCAGAAATTCTTACCCACTTAAAATCTGCATCTTGGCAAGAATGGAAAGTTATCAACTCTTTAAAAATTATTTCGATTGCTAATTGATTCTTCAAAAGCTCTCTTTTTGTAAAAAACTTCTTTAAACGGCCATTAAAGCTCTCTAAAGTATTATTTGTTGGGGCAAAGCCGTAAACTGAAACAAAAATTTGCCAGTTGTTCCATTCACTTTCAATCCACTGTTTTTTAAAATAGTCAACAAATGACTTAAGATCAGGGACTTTGTCCCATCGACTAAAGACTTTGGTCTTGATTGAAAGAAATTCAGATTCGCTTTTACGATAATGTAAATTTTGTAGTTCTTGCATAATTAAATTATATTCATGTACAGGTATAAGTTTGCGAAAGTCTCTTACATTTTTAATTACATGAAACCAACACATTAAAATTAGACATGATGGAAAAACTGTCTTAATTGTGTTTATTTGCTGGACAAGCGTCTAGAACAAAACAAGTCGTTTAAAACGAAATGCTTAAATCCAAACATAATTATTTTAAAGATTTCAGTATATGAATAAAATCAACTGTCTGTTCATGACTCACTATAGACACACAAATAGGAAAAAAAGTGATAGACTGTGATAGACTGATTTATCAGTTACCTGAAAATTAATTTTTGCAATAACCTCTAAAAGCTTTAATGACGTAAAATTTACTTTGAAATGAGAAGTATCAGAGCCATCACCAAATTTACATCCAAAACAAAACGCTGCATTCGGATCGTATAGTTTATTGGGTTGAAAAGACAAATTTTCTAAATATGAAACTACTCGATCAAATTCATTTTCATCATCTGGATTTTTCATTTTTCGAATCAATTGACTGACTTGAGTTGTTATTCTACTAACTGGCTTGCGGGTTAATTATAATACTATATGGATTTCTATTTAAAATACTAAATGGACTTTTTCCTTTATTCCTTTTTGTTACATAATCTGGGACTGTCCATTCTGTTAATTTATTTACTGCCTCAATGTAAATATTCTTGTTTGATTCGATAGGTAAATTTTGCCATATTGTCTTCTGAGAATTAGCTTCAATACACGCCGGTGATTTTATTGCCAAACATGCTTCTCTTTGTCTCTTTTTTACGATTAACGGGCAGAATGTCCCCCCGATACATAAACGTTTTTTGCTAAAATCAATAATAGCTCCCTTTTTTTAAATCATATCAGTGCTAAGAAGATTTGTTGCCAAATTATCGATTACTTCACCCTTTTGAAAAAAACATTGGTTTACAAAGCTTATTTTTGCATTTGCATCCCTTTTTGAGATTAGCTCGCTGCCGCTTGCTGAGACCCACTTGTTCTTGATTTCTTGTTGCAATGGTTTCAAATTTAATTGTTTAGCTAAAACTCAGCTTATCATTGTTTTTGCGGCTCCGCTATCTAAAGTGGCTAAGATTTTCGTTCCATTGATAGTGACTTTTACGTATGTTGCAATTATGTCATTGTGAGGGTTTACTTGAGTGATTGAGGACTGGGAGACCCCACGGACTTCCAGTGCCTTTTAATTTAAATTTTTTGTTTTTGTTCTCATAGGGATGGCTAAAAGTGTTTCGCTTCCCTAGGAAACAATTTTTTGCTATATGTCCCTTCTTTTGGCAAACAAAACACTTTCTTTGAGGCGATACTGATCTCCTACTTCTTCTACTTTGATTATGCTTCCGGTTTGAATAGTAACTTTTTCACCTATTCCGTCTAAATATGTATAAATATGCAATATTGTTTGATCTGTCCATTTTATCTTGTATTTTAAATTTCACTCTTTCGTATACATGTTTACTTTCTTGAGGCATATCATACCATGTATTTAGGGCTTTATCTCTCAACCATACCGGTAATTTTCTCCCTTTTTCCTCTCTTGACCAACCATTCGCGAAAGCTATTCTATCATACTGGTTAAACCATTCATCCATATCATCCTCATTCCCTGTAAGTGGTTTAATATTGTTAATGAAAGTTGTATTAAAATTTGTCTTTTTTTCGAAAGAATCACTCCCTCCACACATGTGTTGCTTCAACTCATCCAGAACATCGCAATCCATGAATATTTCGTGTTTTTGATGATTTTCGATAATTTTTAGTTCATGGTCAGTTAATTTTGACACTCGTGAAGTATTCTTCTACGAATGCCCTTACAGTTTCAAATTTAAAATTTTCGTTATACTTTTGTAAATTACTGAAATCCTTTGCCTTATCAGTTTTGAAACGTTTGAAAGCAGCTTCATCAAACGTTCTCACCTCTCTGCAATACCAAGCGAGAGTTTTGAATAACGCCATAGTACCAACGAATTTATTTTGATCCATTTGATTTAACGGTTAGTTTGTGTAATTGTGAAAACAAATCGCCGTCACTCTGGAAATGTAATCTTACTTTGACCTAACTAGTTTAGAATTAGAAAAAGTCCGGTTATACCCTTTAGGTACCACCTGATAGGGTGTTTAACGCGAACTCAAACTTTCTCTTTGATATTTTTTTTTCTTTTATTGGTTACCGCCCCTGCCATCAATTATGTCACGCCAATGGATGACACAAGCAATTCAAGATAATTGTCTTTGGGCATGACAAAATTATAAAAATAAATGTACAAAATTTAATAAACTAATTGAGTAAATCGCGAAATACAACTTAAATTGAATCGCCTCTTATCATTTTGATATCTATCTCAACCCTAACGATTTTATCCATAAAGATGAGTGTCGGCCAGTATACATAAAGAATCGTAGTTGGGAACTTTAGATGCGTCTTTGCCACCGAAAGGAACATTTGGCTTTTGCATTATGTCCCTAAACAAGCCATCAACGCATTCCAACATTGCTCTTGAGACCATTGATGCTTTATCGACAACAAAGAGGCAACAATCGCGTAGTTCTTGAGCCTTTTCGGAATGTGCCAACATATTGCTTACAACGTTCAAATTTGTCGGTATTGGAATTCTAAAGCGTGAATGAATTGTCCTTCCACCTCCAATCAATAACGATGAAGCAATACCGGCTGTTGCAATCATTGACATACCACGCTGCCTTATCATATGATAAATGGACCATCCATGAAAAATTTCTTATTCCGGTCAACGTCATCACTCAAAACAGCGTCCATAATGACATCTATCGCATTCTATTAAACAGAGCAAATTAAAAAATAACAACAAGATATAATAGTAAATATTACGCGATTGTAAACCCCGCTCGTCAGGTGTTGGAAGATTATAGTAAGCAAGAGTCTTACCCAACGTTTCAAGCACATATCTTTAAGCTAAAATATTTAAACAGATTAATTAATCTACAATTATCATCAAAATAAAAACATTTAACTCCAAGCGCCTTGTGAAATTTGCCATCGTCGACTTCATGACGATAGTCTTCACTCATTGTTTCTCGGAATGCATCCCACAACTCCAAAGCATTCAGGTTGGTTGGGTTGTTGTGAAACAACAACGTAGCAAACAAAAACCTATGAAAAAAAAATTTATAATTGAACACAGACATAAACAGTTTAATAAATTTTTGCCATATCCTATAGGGAAGTTCAACACGGCATATCTCCTCAATAGTTGAATACCACTGTTGATTGTTTTCGACCAAGTTGAGAGCACGGGCAGCATCTTCAAATGTGGCATGGACAAAACCATTGACAGTTCTCAATGACTCAAGGAAGTCGGACCACGAATATGCAATAAAAAGAGTTTTGAATGAAATAGATCTCGATTAGTTAGATGAATAAACGGAATCCGTCCAATTACCCGGTTGCCTTCTTCCATCCTCACACATTCAGTCCATCGATGGGTGCTTATGTTAAAACAATAGCGATGAACAATATCTTTGTACAAGAGTTCGTTGGCTCAATTATCACGAATATTCAATTCGAAAAAATCGGTCTGCAAAGTACGTGAAAGGCTCGTTGTTGGCAACACGATTAACATTTGCTCGGTTGAATACAATATTCTGCCTATTTTCCAATTATATTATCAAGCGAATAATACTATGAGATAAATCGTAGCGTTTGAAACCATTTATTTTGTCAAACGCTTACAGTTTTGAGCAACATCAACTTGCCTTCGCAAATAGTAGTTCGGTTCAAAAACCGAGGTATTCGTATCCAGTTCGAGACGGTTTTCTGGCTGATTGTTATCTTCATTCAGATCTAGAAAATCTTGATCCATCCAGTAACTGTCTTGGTTAATTTCAGCAGTACTGCTATGTACCTCGTTGGTGTCGGTTACTTGACTTCTGCGTCTGGCGACCATTTAGCTTGGGCGTCACCTGAACTGTTCACTGATTCCTGGATCATTGTTTTATAGCAGGTGTTACTGGGGTGTTTAAAACACCTTTTTAACCTATTAGCTTGGACCAACTGTTTCTTCTGGTAAGCGTCTGCCCAGATCAGGTAATTATTTTCACTAAGGACAACGGTGAAAGGCCCTTTCCATTTATTGCTCAGTTTCTTTGACACACCCTTTTTTGTTAGCTTGCTTTAACAAGTATACCCTGTCTCCGAGAGCGTAGCCGAAAGGTTTTACATTTCGGTCCACGTAGAATTTTAATTTACTCACTTTGACGTCTGCGTTTTGGTCTCATAACATCTGAGCAGATCGGCTCGGACTTTGCTTGCATATGACAGTACATCTAAATTCTAATCCAGGTCTGGGGCTGGGAACAACAGATCCACGGGTAACTTTGGTTTTCATCCATAGATGACTTCGAACAGTGTTAAACCCGTCGTATGGTGCACCGCGGTGTTATAGGCAAACGCTTACTTAGGTAGGTATTTGTCCCAATCCTTCTGTGAGTCGGCTACATAACACGCCAACATTTGTTCCAACGTGCGGTTGAATCTTTCGGTTGCCCAATCACAGTGAGGATGGTATGCAGATGTCCTGAGACTTTGGATGTCTAGTAATTCGCAAAGCTGATTCATCAGTTCCGATTGGAAATTGGTTCCTCTGTCCGACAGCGCAGCTTCCTGTACACCATGCCGGCAGAAAAATTGATGCAAACAATCCGCCACTTCTTCCGCTTTTTGCGACTTTAGCGGAAACAACTCCACAAATTTCGAAAAATGGCAGACAATCACCAAGATGTTAAGAGAATCGCTATCTGTCCGGGATAACGGACCTAATATGTCCCTATGATTAAACGGAACGAACTTCTGGACCTAATCAGAACTATGGGCTGCTTGGTATATCTTTTTGAGGCTTTTACTAATGCGCATTGATCGCATTACTGAATATACTCTGCAACATCCTTTAGATATTTGGGCCAGTAGAACCTATGTCTGATTCTGTCGGTTGTTTTATCTACCCCAAGGTGTCCACTGAATGGATCGTTATGAACTTTCTTTAGGACTTCTGTTGGATCATTTACCGGGAACAATTTTTGATAATGTATCCCATACTCGTCTTTGTCATAACGCCGATAAACGTTCCTTCCGAAAATTTTAAAACGCCCAAATTGGCACCAGTAGAAAAATAGTCCTGAATTGTTTTGTCACATTTATCCGGTCTCGACCCATTCTTTATCCAAGTGTGCAGCTCTGCTATAGCATCATCCTCGAGATGATATTCATTAAAATCTGTTTGTTGAAAAACCAGATTATTAATCACTACTCCTGGGTCCCTAGTGCTCTCTTCTTCAACATCGTTTTCTTCTTCCAACACCTATCTAGACAGTGCATCCGCGTTACCGTTCTCATGACCTTTGCGATATTCAATATCGAACTCGTACATCCGTAGTTCGATCAACCACCTGGTTAACCATGAAGCTCCTTAAGGTTTTTTTAACCAAACTAAGGGCTTATGGTCGGTAACAATATAAAGTTCCTGCCATAAAGTTAATGTATGAAATGTTCAATGGCTAACACTATTGCTAACAGTTCCCGCTCAGCCGCCGACTACTTTTTTGCTGCTTCGTGAATCTTTTGCTCCAGTAAGCGATCCTTGTATTTTGACTAAACAGCCCCGGTGCCGCTCGCATCAGTTTCCAGTCCAAAATCTTCCTCGAAGAATATATCAAAGATAGCTACCCACCACCCACTATCCGTAATGGTAACTTCATTAAGTTTCCGATAATCGATACACAAGCGAATTTTCCCATTAATTTTCTCAATTAACACTATGGGGGAGGCCCATGGAGAATCGCTTTCTAGGATCAAATCTGCCATCAATATGTCGTCGATTTGCTTTTTGACCTCATCACGCAGAGAGAAAGGGACACCTCTGGCGGGCTGTCTTATGGGTTTATTGTTAATTAATTCTATGCCAAGTTCGCAAATGTTCGTTTGTGTTATCGAATTCAAGTCTTTCCCTTTAAAATCGGAGAACTCGTCTTCAATTAACTTGTACTTAGCAATATTTACGGTCCCGATGTTGGCCGGTTCTTCCACCGTTCCGGAGTTATCACGTTCGAATACGGGCACCTTTGTAAAGTTGCAAGTTAAAATTTTACCTGAGTTTTTCTGTGACAGCGCCGACCTGATGTAATCCTTTATGTCTGTAAGTTTAAAGGCTTCGTCTTACCCGAGGACACAGTCGTTAACCAGATCATCCACTACAATTATTTCCACTTCACTCTCAAAGCTTATCAATTTCACGGAACACTTTTAATTTCCAATTACTTTAACAGAACCTCCCACACAAGTCTCCAAAGTTTCATCCAACGGTTCCAAGGCTGCATCTGGTGTCTTACAATGATCCCAGATTCGCTTCGCTACTGTTGTACTAACCGTCCCAGTGTCTAGCAGGAAACCTACGGTTTTGTTGTTCATTTCCATTATTCCCACGATGCTGTTGTCAAACATTATCTGGTTGATAACTTGATTGGACGGGCTCTGCTCTGCTCTATTCTTATTACCCAGCATTGTCAGTTTCATTTGATTTCTTGTTGAATAGCACTCTGCTATCAGATGACCTTGTTTTCCACAGTGAAGACATAATTTTTCATTTACTTGCGAGGTTGATGGTTCAAATTGCTCTCGCATTTTCGGACTAGATTCATTCATTTGATTCTTCCTTAGTTAACAGCCCGCTCCCCAATGACCCTTTTTGCTGCAGAACAAACATACTTTTTCACCATCCAGAGTGTTAAGTAGGTCAATTTGGTCTGACCATCTATCATGTTTGTGGGTTTCTTGTTAAGCATTCTCCTGTTCTCCCATTTTTTCAGAGATGATCGGATTTGGTTGGTTTCTGTTCAAAATTTGCAGCCTTGCATATGTTTGAACCACTAAGTTATACGCCTCAGAGCAAGTTTGTGGATTCGAAACGTCAACTCGACAAAATACTGCTTTTTCACTCAAACCGGTGATAAAACTTTCTTTCACCAAATAACCGTAGCGGCTCTGATCGAAACCACCCGAATAGACGAAAGCATTTCGTGCCAAAATCCACAGGTTGGTATAAAAAATCTCGAAAAACCTCACCAGGGAGCTGTTTCCGATTGTAGAATTCGGCTACCGCATCTGTTTGGGAAGCTGGTTGCTGTCCAAACATTTAGACAATCTGTTTTTCCAATTCGAACATATCCACAGGACCCTTAGGAACCCTAAATTAGAATCTACTCTGGCAATTGTCGTTCAAAAAGGTTGCAAGATAATTCCTCAGATCAGCTTCTACTATCCTGTTCGTTTTGCTTTTTGTTTGTTGGTTCGGATTTGATCGCTGACTTTTCCAAATAATCCTGGCCAACTTTTTCCGGAGTCCCGTTGAACAACTCATTTGAGTTGGCTAATTGAAGACCAGCATTTGAATTCTTTTTCTGACCAGTCCATAGGTTTGTGATAACTTTAAAAGCACTAGCTACAGCAATCATAGTTAAAGACAGCACAGCTACGCTAAAACACAACTGTACGAACAAAAACACGTGTTCATTCAACATTGTGTTCAAAAATTTTTTTCTTGTAAGCTTAATCGCTGCCACCAATTTAATAGCGTGCGCTTTTAAATAAAATTGAGAAAGAGGGTTAGAAAAAAATATAAAAAAAAGATTCTTCTCTTACTTATTTATTAATCGATTAACATCAAAAATAAAAAACAAATATATATATAAAGAAATCCCAGAAGACCAGTGTCCGCTGGAGTGTTACACATCCATACCAAACAAATAGAATTTTCAAAACATGTCTCCCACCGAACGTTGTCAGTATAATTAAGGAACGCAGGAAAATAAGAAGAATATTTCTAAAAACTGGTTGTCAAAATACTTAAAAAAATATTCAACCAAATGACTTCAGAGTTAAGAATCAGTTTAAAAAATTTTCGGAATCAAAACTGGTCTGATATTATTAAAAAAATTGGGGAAAATCCACTTTCAAATAGACCATTCTGATAAAAAAATTAATAAGTTTCGATCTAAGAAAGGGTCTTGACTAAAACCTACTTTAATCTCAAATAAAGAACTTAAAGCTTATGAAAGTGGTGAAAAGGTGAATTTCTTCAAAAAACTAAGTTCGAATAATGATCTAATTGATCCGCAAAAAGATAGAGAAATAATTATAATAATAATAATAATAAAAGGCTGAAACAAGTTTAACTTGTATTAGTATGAGTTCAATGAACCATACTTTATCAGCTATCTTTATTTTTCGATCGTATCTAAACAGATTTTGAAACAATAAATTGACTTGGCTTTTATAGTTCTATCTGACAATCTATTCCATTTTGAAACAATCCTGTTCGAAATAAAATAGTGTCTTTGTTCACAATTTCTTATTAGCTGTCTTTCAAGTCGGTGCTTATGTCCCCTTACATTTGATGCTGGACCATCAGTGTGAATAGAAATAGCCGACTTGACCGGTTGAAACCAATTTATATTGTTTTTTCCATTGTATACTTTAAAGAATTGTATTAAATCACCTCTCTCTTCTTTTCTCGAGTGTTGTTAGTCCAATTTTTTCCAGTCTTCTTTGATAGTCGAGGTTTCGCAGACTAGGCACTAATTTTGTCGCTCTACGTTGCACTTTTTCAAGTAATTTTGAATCTTTTTTTCTGTAAGGATTCCAAACTGGTGCAGCATTTTCTAAATGTGGTCTAACATAAGTTGTAAACAGAATTTTGAAATTTTCAATATTCCAGAATGTAAATGTTCATCTAAGCATACCAAGTACCGAATTTGCTTTCAAAACAGCTTGACTTACATGATCGTTCCATTTTAAGTCGTCTGACAGTATAACACCTAAGTCACGCTCGCTTTTAGTTCTAGTAATATTATGTGCTGAGCCATCATCTTTTGTCATTACTAGATTAATAGGATTTGAACTGAATTCACGTTTCGATATAAACATTGTTTTACACTTCTCATAATTGAAAGCCATTTTCCACTCTCTAGTCCAACTTACAAGTGAGTCATTGCATTTTGTACGCATTTGATGTCTAGTCAATTCTTTATTTGTACAATTAATTTACTGTCATTAGCAAATAATTTCAATAACTGCTTAACAACCTCCGGCATATCATTAATAAATATTATAAATAGTAAAGGTCCGAGTACCGAACCCTGAGGCACCCCACTCAAAGCTTGTTTCCAATCCGATTCATATTGTCCTAGTACCACTTTTTGTCTCCTATCCTTTAAAAAGTCAGTTAACCAGCTTAGAATACTACCCTCGAATCCATAGGCCTTGAGTTTGACTAACAGTGATTTATGACAAACTTTGTCAAATGCCTTTGCAAAGTCTAGAAAAACTAAAATTGTACCAAAAACTCGACTCAATGACTCCGTAATGACATCCAGTGTTTCCAATAAATTTGTGATGCATGACTTATTTTTTACAAAACCATGTTGTTCTTTGGCAATTAAATCCAATTGAAAAAGATGTCTAATCATTTCATCACGAATTAATTTTTTCATAATTTTACATGGAAACGCGGTTAAAGACACTGGCCTATAGTTAGATGGATCAAATGTAGAGCCTTTTTTGTGCAAAGGACTAATGTTTGCCTCTTTCCAGTTTTGAGGTATTTTACCATCTCTAAATGATTTTTTAAACAAAAGTGAAAAAATCATACTAAATACTTTAGGACATTTATTCAAAACAAACGGATGAATCCCGTCTGTACCTGGTGTTTTGAATTTTTCCAATTTTGTCAAAGTTGCATAAATCTTTTCTTGCGAAAATACACTCAAGTCTAACTCGAATTTTACTTCTGTTCGTTTAGCAAATTCCACACTCGCGCAACCTATATCACGATTAAAGACCTCAAAAAATTGCTCATTTAAACAATTTGCAATTTGTTTACCATCCAATATCACTTGATTATTATTATCAATTAGCTTTACAATCTGATCCTTAAATGTCTTCAGGCGATTTACATAATGATATAATAATTTCGGATTATATTTACATTTTTGTGCTAATTCCTGTTCATAATTCATCTTACTTTTTTTTATCAGTTTTTTTACTTCATTACTTTTTTTATTATATTCAATTTTTAAAGCTTGTTTTTTCTTTGATGTCGATCTCATTTGGTAAAAAAGTTTGATTTTTTCTCTAATTGATTTCTTAATCTCATCGTTGAACCATGCAGGTTTGACTTTAGAACCCGATTTAAAAACCGGAATGAATCTCATGCATGCTTCTTCGTATAAACCTCCATAATTTTATTATATGCCACATCGATGTCAGAGTTTAATATCTGAGTCCAACTAAATGAGCTAATGAAAATTTCTATACTCTTAAAGTCGCCTCGTGCGAATTTACATTTTGAAATTATATATTTAGATGAAAAATTACCACCATTTACCTTATAGTCCCATGTTAAAGTATCGTGAAGATTGTTCTTAATGGTTGACCCTAAGGGTGGACCGACGTTAACACAAAAAATTCTCGAAGGATCATTTGAAATTATTAAATCAAGTATATTTTTATTAAATGTGTTTTCGAGTACAAATTGATTTAGAAAATTGTCTTGAAACATATCAATAAATTCTTTGCTTGAAGCCCTCAAGTTTGTTTTGAAATGACCACCAGTTTGACTCCACGTAATGTCCTTTTTGATCATCGTTTTGCTTTTTGTTTGTTGGTTCGGATTTGATCGCTGACTTTTCCAAATAATCCTGGCCAACTTTTTCCGGAGTCCCGTTGAACAACTCATTTGAGTTGGCTAATTGAAGACCAGCATTTGAATTCTTTTTCTGACCAGTCCATAGGTTTGTGATAACTTTAAAAGCACTAGCTACAGCAATCATAGTTAAAGACAGCACAGCTACGCTAAAACACAACTGTTCGAACAAAAACACGTGTTCATTCAACATTGTGTTCAAAAATTTTTTTCTTGTAAGCTTAATCGCTGCCACCAATTTAATAGCGTGCGCTTTTAAATAAAATTGAGAAAGAGGGTTAGAAAAAAATATAAAAAAAAGATTCTTCTCTTACTTATTTATTAATCGATTAACATCAAAAATAAAAAACAAATATATATATAAAGAAATCCCAGAAGACCAGTGTCCGCTGGAGTGTTACACATCCATACCAAACAAATAGAATTTTCAAAACATGTCTCCCACCGAACGTTGTCAGTATAATTAAGGAACGCAGGAAAATAAGAAGAATATTTCTAAAAACTGGTTGTCAAAATACTTAAAAAAATATTCAACCAAATGACTTCAGAGTTAAGAATCAGTTTAAAAAATTTTCGGAATCAAAACTGGTCTGATATTATTAAAAAAATTGGGGAAAATCCACTTTCAAATAGACCATTCTGATAAAAAAATTAATAAGTTTCGATCTAAGAAAGGGTCTAGACTAAAACCTACTTTAATCTCAAATAATGAACTTAAAGCTTATGAAAGTGGTGAAAAGGTGAATTGCTTCAAGTCCGAATAATGATCTAATTGATCCGCAAAAAGATAGAGAAATAATTGATTATAATCTTCAATTTTTTAATAAGTAAAATCAATTTAAATATGACGAGCCTATTAGCACTAAAGAGATTACATCAGCGATAAAAGGTTTAAAAGATGAAGCAACTCCGAGACCAGACCAAATTTATAACCTTATGTTAAAAATTTACCGCAAAATATTCTAAAGACACATTGTTTATTTTTAATTTAAGTCTAAGAGAAGGTAAAATACCGAATGCATGGAAATCTGCTTACATTACTATGATACCAAAAAAGTCAATTTTAACACAATTTTAACCAGCATAAATGTTAGTTATCTGGGACATTTTCCAACATAAGACCCAGCTAACTAACGACCAATCAGTATGACAAGTTGTCTCGGAAAACTTTTAGTAAATGTCTAAGTAAATGTAAATAGTCACATAAGTGATGAATACCATATTAATGCAGGTGTTCCTCAAGGCTCGGTAATCAGTCCATTACTTTTTAGTATTTTTATCAATGAAACCTTTAAAGAAAAAAACAACGAGTGAATACTCTCTTCTTTTTGTTGATGACTTGGTTACATTTTATATTTTTAAGAAAAAAGGAAATCTAGAGAATAAGATAAACAAATACTTAGACGAACTAAAAAAATGGCTCTTCAAGTGGAAGATAAAAATATCTGTTAAAAAGTCTTGCTTAATTGTCTTCACTAAATTTAATAAGAAAAATATTCACTTAAAATTAAAAATTATTTAAATAAAATTGAGAGTCAAAAGGAAATCAAGTTTTTAGGTATAAAATTTGATTCAAAATTAACCTTTACCCCAATGGTTGATGAAATAAAACAACGTTGTAGTTCACGGTTAAACTTAATAAAAATATTGTCAAACAAAAAGTGGGGTGTTAGTTATTGCACACTAAGAAACCTATATAAATCTTTAATCGGATCTATAATTGATCACTATTTTCCGTGTCTAAATTCATTTTCGGAGACAAACATTAAAAAAATTCAAGTCTCACAAAACTCAGCAGTTCGTTTTATACTCAAACTAAAATATGACACTATCTCCAATATTTTGCATCATGAGGTCTTTAATAAACTTAAATTCTTAACTGTCTCGAATCGACTTTTTGAATTGAGCGAAAGATATGTATCGGGAGGAATGCGTCATTCTGTTCCATTTGTTGTCAAGCTGGTTGATGAATATAAAGCGGGTTTTGAATCAAGTTATGCTGAATACCCAACTCCATTGTGTAATTGCTATCTTACTATTTCTTCTTTTTTTCCTGAACTGTTCAATACTTAATTACTTTTCACATGTTTTAATTTTCTTTTTATTATATTTTAACTTATTTTAATTTTTCTTATATTTTTTCTTTACATTTTTATTTTATTTTATTTTTTTTAATCTTAAGAAGCTTTAGCTCGGCACAGATAAAACAAAAAAATAAATAAATAATAAAAATCATATTATATATTCCATCAATCATGAATTTACCAAAAAATCTTACACCTAATTGACGAACGTTAGGAGTTTTTTAATAAGAGGTACTTTTAATTTTAAATATATGCACAAGAAATGATTTCATTATCGTAATACTTACGAAATATCTACTGAAGGCAATAGGGTTCGACCGAAACAAGATCCACCTTGTGGATGTTTAGCCGGGATTCAAATAAATTTTGAAGAATTTGGTCAAACCAAAAATAAATACAAAATAGTCAAATGCTTCTTAAATAATAATAAAAATCGATTAACTGATGAAGAAGAAAAGGAGTTGAATTCGAAATCGAATCTGAAGGTGATTCAAAAATGATCGCACAAAATATACGAAACAAATTTTTGGCTAAAGAGATAAATGATAGAGAAAATCAATAACCTCTCATAGATTTTGAGCGAGAAATGAATAGACGTATGCTCATAGATCAACATTATTTTTTCCGACTCATTTATGACCAAGAGACCAGTAGTATGCTTCTTATAGAGTATTATAAAAATAACGAAATGAAAATTTTTTATGCAGAATATGGAGAAATAGTTTTCATTGATGGAACTAATTCGTTAAACGACAATGATTATCCTGTCTATCTAAGCTCCGTTCGTGATTAAAATGGAAATTCCTAGCTATAGAATTTGCACTCGTAACTTATTAAAGACAACTGGTATTGGACAAATTTATAGAATTATTCTCAAAGATAAATAATTTAGATAAGTTCAAAAAATTGATGATAGACAAAGATTTGACAGAGTAACAAAATATATTCCAAACTCGAATTTTCTGCAAATTTCATTGCGTACAAACGTTCAATTGAAAAATCAAATATAAAGAACTTGTACCGATTTTGGATCGTTTATTTAACTGCGACACTTCTCAGCAATATCAAATAGCGTATGACGACTTGATGAAATCTATGGATCTTCGTGATAATCAATACTTACAAGACAACTGGTTATGTGAAAAGTATACAAATATGTGGATAAAATACAAGCGAATAACGAATAGGAAAAAAAAAGCTTGAAAATGATACAAATAATTCAGTCGAGACCATCAACCGTTACTTTAAAGAGATTATTTAGAAAAAACTTCGTTAGCAAAAATTTTGTTGGTATTTTCAGAATGGTTGAGTTCTTATTTAAAAAATACGCCGAAAAGGAATGAAATCATAGAACTAAAATAATTATATACCGTTCAGCTAAAAACGATCCGTTTATTAAACAAATTTACAGGAAATCCAACCATATGCGGCCTATATTGTCAAAGAAACTGCCAATTTAACAAACAAACCTGTCTACAAAATCTAATACAACGAACCTAACGCCTAATGTCTCCAAAAATGTCATCAACAGTTTATGATTACTTCAATAATCCGCAGTGTGATTGCTTCGATTTCGGTACAACTTCACTTCCGTGAAGACACAATAAATTCATTAGAAAGACTTCAAATGCTCTAATTCAAATGTTTTAATAAAAGACATTTTCCAATTAAACAAATTATTGGATTTGATAATTGTTCAAAAATGAGAGCACTTAGTGATGCTTTACGACTGGATTCAATTGAAAAGCTTTATTTTAGACATTAAATTTTTTTCTTAAGACAATTGAGAAATAAATTGTTTAAAGTTGTTTTAAAATTTAAATTGGGACAATACAAAATTTGATACACTTAAGATTTCATTTGGTAAGCATCTAAATTATAAAAGCAATTGGAAAGAATACTTTTCTATTTTACATTTTTCAATGATCAAAAAGATCAAAAAAGAACTGGTTTCATTATTAAAAATCAAACAGGTTAAATATTCAAAATAACTTTAATAAAATTAAATCATTTAATATTTTTTCGGTTATCTTTTTAAAAATCAAAAAAAAAAAGAATTCATATTTTTCTAAAAGACATTGATATTTTTAGAATAATACATATTTCTAAGTAAGATGCTTTTTATTTCATGAAAAAAAAAAGAATTAATAAGAAGAAAACGTGCATTTTAGATTAAGAATGGAAATTATCAGCCAATGATTTATTTAAAATTGAATATATTATTAAATGAATGTTTTAAAAACCACTTGATATAATTAATAAATTAAAATTCTATCATCCTTGAAACACTTTTTTTATTCTTTTAAAAAACACATCTAAATTTAATTTTCTAACATCTTAAAATTAGGAAGAACTTAATAAAAATTAATCACAATTGACTTGTTTATCTACCTAAACTTTTTCTTATTCAAAAATGCCGCTATTGTGATTAATGTTTTATTTTTTGTAATTAGTAAAATTCAATTTAATTTTTCTAGAATTTCAGTTAAATTACACGTAATTATATTTTGTAAAAATTACCCAATTTTTTGATTACAATTACATATAACAATATGGCGATGTTTGATTTTTATTTGAACAATAATAAAAAGAGACTATGGTTAATTTTTTAAATCAAAATTGAGAATTTTTTTTAATTTCAAAAGTCAGATCATAAAATCAGAATTGATGTTTAAAAAATTACGCAAATATGTTAATTCAATTGGCACCGAGATCGAAAAATCTTTAAATAAAAGAAAATGAGTTGTGCCCTTACCATATAAAAAAATAATATTTTGGATTATTAGATATAAATAATAACATTATTTTGTGGAATTGATACTTTTCTAGTAAAGTTACGATAAAAAGCTGAAATAAGTTAACAGCATGTCTCAAAATGTTTAAACTCGTGGTCCCATAATTTCAAACATTGAATAATGGTCATTTCTATCATTTTATACATACTTTTTCGGTTTTTAATTTGTACATTTTTTATTTTGCTATAAATTTTTTTTTTCATTTCTTCGTTTACTTACTGCAGCTTGGTAATTTAATCCCAAATTTTGAAAGAAAAAAGAAATTATTTTTTGTTTATTCAATAATGTTTAAAATATTTGAAAACGATAGTTTTTAATTTGAAAATTATTTAAGTTCAATTTTTTTAATTATTTTTGTTAAATTAAAAAATTTTAAATATTTTCAAAGGGCTGTTTGAAATGGAACTAGGAGAGGATAACCGATTAAACATTAATTTAATTGACATTGTTTGAATTAAATTTTATAAAATATTTAAAGAATATAATATAGGAATATAATGTATTCTTGAATTAAAAATAGCATCTTAAGCCTGAGGTTGATACTGCTCGATTCTATCCAATAACTGTTCTGAATAGCCTGGTGAATAGTACCTTTAACAAAAATTAATTAATTTTTATAGTAAAATAAATTAAAATAATATCTACTTGACAATTTCCTCTGGATAACAATTATTAATTGTATTAATGTATTCAGCAAGAGGTGATCCATCTTCAGCTTTTATTTCTTGTATTTTTTTAAGGCCACCACTTGTAACGAACAATCGTCTGGCTTTAGGATCATGAGGCAAAACTTTGCTGAATTGAGCTACAATATGCTTTAAAATATTTGCCGGAGCTTCATGTAATAATGGTTCCAATGCAGGCAAATAAACACATTTTTGAAGAATATTTTTTAGAGCCTTTTTGCTTTTTTGTTGCAAATCTTCTGATGATTCTCCTCTCAGGTAGCATTCTAGCAACTTTGGTAATACATTTGTGAGTGAAACTGCTTTTGCATGCTCTGGTGTATGACGTCCTATCTGTCCAAGGGCCCAAGCTGCTGCCGCTTTCAAATGATCTTCTTTTTCTTCTGAAATTGTGAGTGCTAATTGGACAACTCCTTTGGAAACAATTACTGCCATCGCTAAATTTTCAGTATGTGCACCTACATATCCGAGCATCATTACACCAGGGAGCCGTATATTTCCTCGATTTTCACCAATGAAATCAACGATTGCAGCAACACCACCTGCATTTACAAGCAATTGAGCCAATTCAGGTGTATGTTTGGCAACTTCCCGGATTAATGTTGCGCAATTTTTTTTTACATATTCGTCGCTATCTTTTAAGCATGCAAAACTCGCAGGAAAAATTTCAGCTTCTACGACCATTTCAGCCAAGTCAACTGAATGCTTTGCAATTTGACTTAATGCTGAGAATACTTGTCGCTTTAATTTTGGATCCGGGTTCAAAATCATTTGTGCTAAATGAGCTATTGCACCGGCATCAACTACAGTCTGAGCTAATTCTGGAGAGTGCTTCGCTAAATCACTAATGGAGGAGGCAGCAATTCGTTTAAGGGCAATTTCAGGTTCTTGAATACAGAGGACCAGAAGAGGAACTGCTCCGGCATCAACAACGGCTTGAGCTAAGTCAGCGTTATGTCTAGCAATGTAACCCAATGCCCAAGCTGCTGCTTCCTTCACTGTTGGATCAAATTCTTCAAGGCATATAACAAGCGAGTCAAGTGCACCGCAATCCACAACTGATTGAGCAAGTTGTGGTGAATGTTTAGCGACAGCCCTTAATACAAATGCCGCAGCTTTCTTGTAAAATCTCTAAAAAAAAATAAAAAGACAAAAAAAAACCTATATTTTAAAATTACATTTTGTTCTGATAAAGAATAAACAAGCTGAGGCAGTATATCACCTTTTACAACAGCTTCAGCTAAACTATCATTGTAATTTGCGAGTCTTCCTAATGCTAAAGCGGCAGTCTGTTGTATTGTTGGTACAACATCGAGCAATAAAGGCCTTAATAGAGCCATTACACCTGCATTTTGCAATGTTTCAATATTTTGAGGTCGAGTAGCAAGCTCAGCAACTGTTTGTACAAAAGCTGTGCGCGATTTCTGATATTGCTCAAATACTTGAAGTACTTGTCTCTGGCTCATCGTAGATTTTCTAATTTATTTAGGATTTATTTATCACTCAATAAAATTTGAAATTTATGCTAAGACAAGTCACAATTAAAATGTTTATTCCAAAATTTGTTAAATTCAACTGTTACTTGGCAACTTGAATATTGTGGTTCCCATAGAAATCATAAAAAATAAAATTTTTCTTTCTAAATGAAAGTTTAAATTTAAAATTCTGATATCTGTGTTTTGTTAATTTTTGCAAATGATGATTTATATTTTATTTTTTATATCTGTATCAACAATCAGTCTCTTCAGATCTTAAAAAAATTAATTTTGTTTTAAAAAATTTATTTATATGATTTTCACATTTCTAGAAATAAAGTTAATGTTTTTTTCATCATTAAAAAAATACTTTTATGCACATTTTCATGTAATTTAATCTCTTTTTATTTATTTTTTAATCTTCACCCCAAAAAGTCAATCTGAAACTGCTAGTATTTTAAATTAAGTTTACTTAAAGTTTTGTTATTTAAAATGTTCGTGGGAGAATCATATTTTAGTTTTATAATACCGAACTGTTGAACCTATATTCCTTTAATATTAGTTTCTGAAAATGAGTTAAGAAAGGGCAAAGTATTCAAATATTCAAATAAACCAACTATTAATTTTATTTTAATTTTTATTTTTAATTTTTTTTTTTACATCGCCTACAAGGCGTTCATTGAATAAATAAATAAAATATAGGTTAAATTTTTATTAATATTATTTTTAGATCACTCTATTTCTTATTAATAAAAAGAGTGATAATAATAATAATAATAATAATAATAAAGAGGGTCCTATTCCTTCGAAGTCGAAGTTAGGGACGAGATTGCTTCGCGCCACACGGTCCACTCAATTTCTTATAAATAAAAAAAGTAAAAATGTTTTCAGCAAAAAAAGAAAGTGTTCATTATTTGTTTTATTTCTTTTAAAGATATCGATAATAAATTACTGAACTAGTACGTATATTTTCTGGAGTTAAAATCAAAAAGTGTCCTTTTTACACTGAGGTCATTTCAGTGTTAAATTGGTTTGAAACTTTTAAAATTGGCCTTATTTTTTGAATATGAAGGTAAACTGTCAATAGAAAAGTGGCAAAGGAAATTGTTTGAGTGTGGGCTCCAATTCCAATTCAAAACTAAAATAAAAAAAGAAATCATGAATCAAAAATTGAACTAATTCAAACTAGAATTAAAAAATTATTGAACAAATTGTCTTTAATCAACTCGTTATAAATCAAAAGCTTCAAATATGATACAGACCTTGGTAACACTGTAAAAAAATTAAGTTTGATCGAAGTTATTCCTTATAAAAACTTTTTTACATAATTTAGTTTTTATAATTTAAAACATGTGAGACAAATCCATGAATTTTTTTGAGTCCGGTTTTGCTAACTTGAAAAGTTAAACTTGTTTTTAATCTTATCATTTCAATACGGCTAACTTTTTGTTGATTTTGCAAAAAATTTGAACATAATTATAACAAAAAACTTTTAAAAAAAAGTCTAATTGAGCAGGATTGTGAAAGTGTCTTTAATTTAAAGCTTTACATTTTTAATCCTAATTTTTCTTTTGACTTTATAATAAATCGTTTTCAAATAAAATAAAGGAAAAAACCGTAACTAACCTTTTTTTCAATAATCATTGAGTTATGATAAATATCATAGAAAAAAATTATTGTTTGGATCGCCATAGTTCGCCATATCGGTCGCTGGATGAAATTCTCACATGAACCATAATTGAAGAACTCGTTCCAAAAATTATCAAAGCCTGGATTAGTGAGCTGCTTAGAAATTATTATTTTTAAGGAAACTAGATATATTTCGCCAAAAAGACTTCTATCACAATCAAAAATAGTTAAATACTTGACTAAAGAAAAAAGTTACTTTGAATCTAATTACTTAGAAAAATATTTATTTTTATTTTTTATTTTTACTATCGTAATTATTCGAATAAAGTAACGTATCACCAAAAAATCTTTAAATTCTCTGAGAGTGTGTTACTAGAGCTTTATATTGTAATTTATGGCATATCACACAATTCGGATAATTAATTATTTCTGTTCATTTTCGTTTTTTTTGATTGATAAAAGATTATATATTTATTTGTTTATCTGTATCGAGCAAAAGCTCTTTTAGATAAAAGAAAAAATTATTTGACTTAATTTTAATAATTATATAACATTAATTATAGCAATTTAATAATAAATTTAAATAGCTCCAAATCCATTTTAAATTTAACAAAACTTATTAATTATTGATACAAAACATTTTTTTACTAATTTACATTTTGTAATCAATGTTTTTTGAACAAAATTGCTCTGGATCTAAAATTGCTCCCAACATAACTCTCTTAATATTATTTGATTTACTTTAACAATATAAGCAACCTCATTCTCAACATACATTAAAATCTTCTCAACATACTAAAAAATCTTCATAGCATACAAAATTTTAGTATCAACATACAAGCATTATTAACATACATAAATGCTTAACAACATATAAAATTTTTAATATACATACACTAATCAATAAATTTGAAAAGTTTTTGCCTCTTTTTTTTAATTTTAAAAAAATGAAGCAAAATTCAAAATTAATGTCGACGATAAACACTGTGAATGTAAATATTATTTGAAATATAAAATATTTAGTCATTATTTGGCTCTAAAAGAATTACTTGATTCAGATCAATTTATAAATAAACCGAAACGTATTGGTCAGAAAAAGACTGGTCCAGCTCTTGAAAAAAATTAAAATTGAAATATGTATTTAAATTGTAAATGGCTTAATTTTTTTTAAATTAATTACAATTTGATTAAAATAATGAATAAAATTTTGATTTCGAGGTTTTCAATCTTTAATTGGGCCATTGAAATAGAAAGTGTATTTCTCGGCTCTCTGTATGTTTTTAAGTTCTCTTGTATATTGATCAGTTTTTTGTATGTTTATTAGGTAAAGTATGTTGTGATTAAACGAATGTATGCCAAAAAGATTTAAAGTTTGCTAAGAAGATTTTTAAGTATGTTGAAACAACAATTCCATAAGCAATATAATACAATTTCTGTTCCATAGAACTGGTAATTGCAGTGTTTCGTCAGCCTCTATCTAACCCAATCTGTGTTTTTAATAATAAACCATTCTTCTAGCTGTAAACTGCAAGAAAAGCAAAAATCCTTGAACATTGAGTACAAAAAAATCTATTTCAAATTATTCAGACGAGATGGAATTCGACTCTCGATTTGCTGGACTTTAAAACATTTGGCTATTGAACTTGAAGATATCCAACCAATATTTGAACGTAATTAAATTTGACACTTTATCAAAAAGAAAAGAAACTTTATGCCATTAAAGGAGATGAGATAGAAGTACACAGAATTCGGGACGTTAGCCTGGACAACGAATAACACATTTAAGAATTAATTGTCATTATGAATTTAGGAATGAAAAGAATGAATTGGTATTTAATAAAGAAGAAATCTTTTAAAAAATCTTTTAATTTTTTTTGAACAAAATAAATCCAAAGAAAATCACTTATTTTTAAATAAAAAAAGGAAAAATTAATTCAATTTTAAAAATTAGAAAATTCGACTTTTTTTTCAAAAATCTGATCGTTTTTTCCTTTCAAGTTTAAATTATTTCTGTAAAAGTATGTTTTTTTATTCTTTGTGTGCGTACTAGTTCGTGCCAATTCAAAGTTCTAACAACTTTGGCATTTTGAATTATAGTACAAAAAACAAAAACAAAATGGTGAGATTTTCTTTTTAACATTTTCAATGATACAGTGCTGCTACGATACCTTGAATTCACCATATTTTACGTAAATACACCATATACCTTGAATTTATGGTAAATTATCGTAGCAACACTGTACTTCAAGTAAAAAAAGACCAAAAAAGGAACAATTTTGTTCTTAAAAAAATCTAAGATATCTATATCTTTTTTATAGAATTAAATCATTTGATAGTTTTCTGGCTATTTTTTTTAAATTGAATGAAATATCATTAATGCATTTTTTTATTTTTTTTTATTTAAAACTTGGAAGACTAAAAACTCGAAAATCAAAAAGATAATATGTATTTTATTTTATTTTTTCTAAAAATAAAAAAACAATTAGCAATTTTTAATTTTAAGTAAAAGCAAATTCTTAAAAAAAAATGAATAAATATAATTATTCAGTTAGCAAGTTTTTTGAAATTTGTTTGAAATTTGTTCTTTGTGGACATAAAAAATCTGAAATGAGTTTTATTAGTGTTGTTTTTGACCAGAGCTAACCGATCTAGTCAGTGACTAAATTCAAGATCAAGTTTATCGAGCTAACAAATTCTTGCAACACGATAATCAATAAATAAGAATAAGAATTATGCTCGAAATTGAGGGAAAATACTTTAGATTAAATAAACAAATTTTCAAAATGAGTAATGGATATCTTAACAGTAATTATTTGATTACGTCTACAAAATATGGAAGTCTGCGAGCCAGAATTTCTTAGACTTAACTGATAATGGTTATTCAGTTAAAATTTAAATATGTTTAAAAAAAGAATTTCGTCTCGCAAATAATTTTTTTTTAAACAGTTGCTCAATTTAAAATTTTAAAATCTAAAATAACATAAATCATTAAAGTATTTGTTTTAAAAAGATTTTTTTATTCTTAATAAAAAAAATATTGATTTTCCGATATTATTTTTACTTAAAAAATTACAACAAGACTATCTGAAAACATTTTTTTTCTATATGCATTTAGTCTGAGGAATTGTTTTGATTAGTTTTCGTAAATTATGAGAAAATTAACATTTTTTATAAATTCAGTACTAGAAGACGCAAAAATATCTCATTTTAGATGAAAAAATTGTTTGGACAAACAAATCCGAATGGTATGCTTTTTAATATTGAAAATTGAAAGTATGTTCTGTTTAGTTGATTTTTATAAATATTTTTTCAATTTTTATTTTTATTTACGATCATTTTAACAAGCCTTTTTAAAAAAAGAAGATTTATAAGTCAATTTTAGATTCAAATGAATTCTAACAGAAAACTTTATGTCAGTAATTTTCTCCAAATATACGTAAAATTTTCATCTATACTTTTATATGATATTACAAAGATAGCTACTAAGTTACTTTATTTTTCAGATTATATTTCGTTTTTCAGGTAATTGTTCATTTTGCAGCTAAATTTTTTACCTAAATATTAAAATTTTGCAGTGTAGTTTTTAGTGTGCTTGATTAGCTTGTCACCCAACTTCATTGAAAATGTTCATTAGAGTAGCTTAAACTAAAGCTTAAGGCTTATTTAAAGAAAAACTTTTAATATTGTAGTATGATAATTGCAAATCACAAACAATTATAGTTAATTAGCTTTTTACAAATTGATTAAAAAATTAGCAGCTAAAATCCTCGCTTAGAAGTTCCTATGCGGCAATAAATTGACCCAAGAAAATTGTATGTTTTTAAATTTATTATTGTAAAATTTAGAGCTAAGTGAACAAGTGCCAAAAAGAGCTTCTTTGGTGCACAGCAAAAGCCAGGAAAAATGGCTTAGAAACACAATATTAACTGTTAAGTTTTGAAGCAGGCTTCGTAACCTTGGAACCCTAAATTGTTTGATGGAAATAAAAAATATTCCTAAACTCGTAATAAAAAATTAATTAAGCATAAATTATGAGTGTATTCAAGAGTTTCTAACTATCAGATATATTTAAAAATATATTATGAAGGGACAAGAGATAGCATAGCAAGTTAGAATAAGAGCTATTCGAATATTTTCAAGTCTGGAATTAAGAACTTGACTTCAAAAGTTGCTTCGTTTTAAAAATAATTTAAGGCGCTGTTTTCTTTGTTCTTAATTTCTATTTATCTAATTCTAGATAACTAAGCCAATAACTCAAATCAGCAACTTTAAAAAATTAAAAAAAAAACGTGATCTTAAAACCTCATTAAAAATGCTGAGTTAAAGGAAACATAGATAGAAGACAAGCTGCAAATGTATTATATCCGAAATTAAATTGATAATTTGTAAGTAGTAGAATTTAAAAAATCTTATTTATAATAATCAGTCCCGACATTTAAAAGATAAAATTCTAAATAAGTTTTTGTTCAAAAGTCGCATTTGTACATATTTTAAAGTCTATTTAGATAATATAATTTGTCTTGCAATTTATTTGAATTTGATAAGATTATACTATTTTATTATTTCATGTTTTTTCAAATTTTATATCTGTTTTTTGGAGATAAGAAGCCAAAAAAAATCCAAAATTAACAAAAAAAAAAAAGAAGATTTTGTTCACAAATGCGACTTTTAAAAGTAAATTTTCTTGCTGAATAATTTAAATTAAATTAAACTATTAGAATAAAGTAATTAATAAATTTAACAACTAAAAAATTGAAGCATTTTTTTGCCGAAAACTCTAAAAGATAATTTTGTTTCATTTTTAGGATTTATTATCCAAAAATGACGGTTATTGCGAATAACAAGAACCTGGTTAATGTTGAGTATATTCCGCCAGACGGAGGTTGGGGTTGGGTTGTTGTGATTTCTTCGTTAATTATTCACTTTATTATGGATGGCATTACTTATAGTCTTGGTACATATTTGACCAATTTTATTCAACAATTTAATATAACTCGAAGCGAAGCTAGCATAGTTCACGCTCTTCTTCCAGCTATAACACTATCATGTGGTCCAATCTCATCTATTTTCACAAATAAATTTGGCTGCCGTAAAACAACTATATATGGCACTCTGATCGCTTCTCTTGGCTTTTTTCTTAGTTTTTTTGTTACAAAATTTTATTATCTCTATTTAACAATCGGATTAGTAGTTGGGATTGGCTTTGGTATAATATACGTGCCAGCAATTGTAAGTGTAGGATATTATTTTGAAAAAAAAAGATCCCTAGCAATTGGAATCGCTGTCTGTGGATCAGGTTTTGGAACGTTTGTCCTAAGTCCAATGAACAGAATTTTAGTGGACAATTATGGAATAAACGGAGCTTTTTTAATAAAATCAGCAATTGTGTTGAATTTAGTTATATGTGGAATGTTAATAAGGCCAGTACCGATTGAACCTTCTGAAATAAATAAGCAAAATAAAAAAAAGTTACGATCAAAAGAGCAACAAAATGACAAAAAAGAAAAAAAGAAACTTTTGGATGAAAAAATAACTGAAAGCTTGCCAACTGTTTATTTGCATAAAGTGGAGATAAAGGAAAAAGAAAATCATTTTTTATCTCCATTAGAAGATCCCATAGAATGCGCAAAGAGTTTGCCAATGCTGAATGAAAATAATAATGTTTATTCACTCGAAAAAAATTCAGTTCAAAAAAACTCCAAAATCCACGTGAAACAAAGTAACAAATCAACTTTAGATTTAATGGCACACATTCGAAGCTTACAGAGTATAACTGCACCAGCATCAAAATCTATAAGTACATTGAATTTAAAGAAGGTCATAAAATCTGAAGAGGAAGAATCACTCAGCAAGATAAAAGATTTTTTGGACTTTTCACTTTTAAAGGATCCTGTATTTATTTTCTTCTCAGTTTCAAATTTTCTAACAAGTCTCGGTTTTAATGCACCATTTATATATATTGTCGATCAAGCCAATAGCATAGGTAATAATTTTAATTTGTTTTATGCTTATAATTTAAATTGTTTGCTATGTCCAATTTTACTTTTTATTTACTAATTTTAGGATTCAAAATCCTAACCTTAATAATACAGTGGATCTACGTTAATTTGAATATTGCTTGTTAGAATTGAAATTTAAAAAAAATGGAATGAAATACAAATATAAATACAAGTTTAAATATCCTATGTCTAAATTAATTATGGTAATTTGTGTAAGGACCCAATTGATAAAAAAATAATAATTATTAATCCGAAATTTTGAGCAAATTGAAGTTTGGGATCAAAATCAAAATATTAAATGTAATTTTCTTTTTTTAATGGTAGAAAATTTTTTCCTTGAGCAATTACTTGACATGTTATGTCAAGTTTTTTTTCATGTATAAAATTTTAAATTATCCCTTTTTATTGAACTTTAATAGAACAAAAGATATAATGTTTTAAATTAATAATTTGTTTAAGTGGGAAAATAAATAGTGTTGGATACGGTCAAGACAAACCGGTCCAATACACGGACGGTTTTTTGCGGTCATTTGGCTGGTCAGCTAGGCGGTCAAATTTATTGAGCGCCAAAATAAACGGTCTAAAATAAACGGGCGGCCAAAAAACCGGCCAACTTTTTGGCGGGCGGTCACTTAATTTTTTGTAAAATTTTGAAAAATAAAAAATAATTTTAAAAAATTTTTTATAATAAAAAAAGATTTTTTTTATTATCATTTTAATCAGTTTTTTTTTTAAATTAAAAACATTTTTTTCGAAAAAATTTCAATTTAAGTGGCTAACCGCCATAAAAATTGGCCTTATTTTTGACCGCCCTGATTTTTGACCGTCGGTATTTTTTAGATCGGTTTTTTGGCCGCCTGTATATATTAGACCGTTTAAAAATTAGACCGCTTTGCTGACCGGCCAAGTGACCGCCAGCTTGAAGGTTGTCTGGCTAATGCGGACACGGTCACAGTTTCTGAAAATTTTGGCCGGTCACAGTTTCTGAATAGATTTAATATTTTTTCTTTATGATGGTAATGATTTTTAAATTTTAGGCATACCAACAAACCATGGTGATTATTTTTTAGCTACTATAGGAATTTCGAATACACTCGGACGGGTAATATTAGGTATAATAAGTGATGTTAAAGGTGTGAATCGATTGTATTTGTACGCCACTGTACTCACTATTTGTGGAATAGCAACAAGTATTGAGCCATTTTTTACAACTTATCCAGGATTTTTGATATATTCAGTGGTATTTGGTTTTACAAGTGGAGGATATGTGTCTTTAACTTCAGTTCTATTAGTTGACCTTTTGGGACTGGACAAATTAACGAATGCTTTTGGAATGCTGTTGGTATTTCAGGGCATAGCAACACTCATTGGCCCACCAACAATTGGTATTTTGTATGATATCTTCAAATCGTACTCAATCCCTTTTTCTTGATTGGAATTCTAATAGGATTAAGCGGGTTCATGTGCTTTTTCATACCATTGCTCAAAAAAGAAAAAACAACGACCGTAAACAGTGATTAAAGTATTTTTTAAGCTCTGGAAATACATTTATAGCAATAAATTACTTAACATTTTTAAAATTTTTTACATTCATTGCCAATTTAATTTTTTCAATTAAAAAAATTAAATCTGGTTCCATAATTTTTTTCTTATTATCTTTAATTATGTTTTGAATTTTTTTAGTTACATATAAAAATATAATAAAATAGTAGAATACATTTATCGTAATACCACCTTAAGCTAAAATTTCGATTTAAATTAAAAAAAAGTCGACAAAAGAAAAAGGAAGGTGTTTTATTTTTTACTTGGAGTTGTTGATGGTTTAAATTGTCAAAAAATTAAATATGTAAATAATTTTTTGAACGTTGAATAATTTAAAATTTAGTTTAAAATTAATGATGAACCGATAGAACGTAGGAGTAATTAAAAGAACGCTAACTACAAATTTACTTAATCACAAAATCTGGTTTTTGTATTTTTATGTTCTTTTAAAAAATCCTGATGATTCGAACAATTGGATTCTATTATAGAATCTAATTCAATCTGTAGGCTATAAAGCAACATTTTTAGCCGTTTTGAGTTGGCTTTTTTTCCTAAAATTACTTGAATTCCATCTAGCTGATCTCACCACTGTTTACTTTTACTTTTATTTCTTTAAAATCATCAAAATATTCAAAAGAAATTTTCAGACTTGTTTTTAAGTCACAGTTTTAAGTCTAAGTCACAAAAATTCAAGTCAAAGTTATGACTTGACTTAAATTTTTTTTTTTTTTAAGTCAAAGTCATGACTTAAAATTTTTTTTTTTTTTTTTTTAAGTCAAAGTCATGACTTGAATTAAATTTTTTTTTAAGTCTAAGTCATGACTTAAATTTTTTTTTTTTTTTAAATCAAAGTTATGACTTAAAATTTTTTTTTTTAAGTCAAGTCATGAGTTAGATTGGAAATACTTTTAATTATTTATTTCATTAAAATTGAGTATTATTGGTAGTGGATGATTGTTGGCCGTTGGTTTTTTTTTTTTTAATAAAATTATGGTTTTTTTTTTAATTAATAAACATATTTAATTTTCTTAACTTTTTAATTTTTTATGATATTTTGGCATCTTTTTTTTCAGCGCCGCAGTCCCAAATTCTGGCCGCCAAGCTGAACGGCTAAATGACCGCCCGCCACAATGTTGACCGTAACTTTGACTTGCCGCTTTTTTTAACGATTTTTTAAACTTAAAAATTTTTAAGTCATTGACTTGACTTAAAAAAAAAAAAAAAAATTTTTAAGTCATTGACTTGACTTGACTTAAGACTTGTGACTTAAAAACAACTCTGGAAATTTTTCAATATGTTTACCCCCAATCCTCTTATCAAAGTCTTTAAATTAAATTTTGCTGTCAAAAATTATTATTAATTTAAAAAATATACATTTTTGAAGTTTTATTTGAAAGAAAAAGTGCCATTTTGTCTCAAGGATCAGTTAGTCTTTTTAAATGAATTGTTAGGCATATTCTAACTTAATTACTTAAAAAAGAAAAAATTTTTGTAATTTTTTTTGAAATATTCATAATTAATGCAAAATTATTAATTTTCGACGTGAAAATTCGGACTCCACAGCGACCTTAGTAATTGTTACTCCAAATTTTCTAATTAACAAAATATTACCTTTTGTTAAAAATAAAAATAAAAACAAATAAACAAATGAATGTCTATTCATCGTACAAAAATGGGGAAAAAGTTACCTGCAAAAAACTTGATGAATGGTTAACCGAATTGGAAACTAATCAAAAATCATTTAACCTCTCAACTACAGATAGCATCAGTAATATCTACAGTCAGTTGACCGATATACGCTTAGCTTTTTCGTCGTTTAAAAAAACAAATGAAAACTTGATGCCAGAATCAGGTCATACAAAATCGGTAAGTAAGGTTTTTACTCCTAGTAATCCTCCCCGTCACTCTGTTATTTCGTTCCCATTTTTTGGTATTTTGCCGGAACTTAACGATGAACTCGAAGTCTTAAAACTTATCGATCGCGAAGCAACTGAACGTAATAATCGATCGAAAAACGTAATAATTTTAGGTGTAAATGATTCTAATAATGATCAGAAAGTTGTTTATGAAATTTTCAAGTTCCTAAATCAAGCGCAACCAAACGATTTCAAGCGTCTTAATTCGAAATTAACTGAATTTCCCCGACCGATTCTTTGCTCACTAATGAGTGAGAAAAATGTAGCAATGATAGTAGAAGAGTCGCACAAATTAAGAAATGAAAGAAACTACAAAAATGTGTTCATCAATCCACATCATACTATTATTCAAAGAAAGCAACTCAATGTTGAGCGATGCCAAAAAATGAAAAGAGTCAGATTGGGAAAAACAAAACCATTGTTTCAACAACAACAGGACACAAATTTAGCTAAATCTTCAACATCAAACTCAGCTGAATCTAACTCGAAATTAACTAAACTAGTGGTTTAACAACAACAGGACACAAATTTAGCTAAATCTTCAACATCAAACTCATCTGATTCTAACTCGAAATTAACTAAACTAGTGGTTCAACAACAACAGGACACAAATTTAGCTAAATCTTCAACATCAAACTCAGCTGATTCTAACTCGAAATTAACTAAACTAGTGGTTCAACAACAACAGGACACAAATTTAGCTAAATCTTCAACATCAAACTCAGCTGAATCTAACTCGAAATTAACTAAACTAGTGGTTCAACAACAACAGGACACAAATTTAGCTAAATCTTCAACATCAAACTCAGCTGATTCTAACTCGAAATTAACTAAACTAGTGGTTCAACAACAACAGGACACAAATTTAGCTAAATCTTCAACATCAAACTCAGCTGATTCTAACTCGAAATTAACTAAACTAGTGGTTCAACAACAACAGGACACAAATTTAGCTAAATCTTCAACATCAAACTCAGCTGAATCTAACTCGAAATTAACTAAACTAGTGGTTCAACAACAACAGGACACAAATTTAGCTAAATCTTCAACATCAAACTCAGCTGAATCTAACTCGAAATTAACTAAACTAGTGGTTCAACAACAACAGGACACAAATTTAGCTAAATCTTCAACATCAAACTCAGCTGATTCTAACTCGAAATTAACTAAACTAGTGGTTCAACAACAACAGGACACAAATTTAGCTAAATCTTCAACATCAAACTCAGCTGAATCTAACTCGAAATTAACTAAACTAGTGGTTCAACAACAACAGGACACAAATTTAGCTAAATCTTCAACATCAAACTCAGCTGATTCTAACTCGAAATTAACTAAACTAGTGGTTCAACAACAACAGGACACAAATTTAGCTAAATCTTCAACATCAAACTCAGCTGATTCTAACTCGAAATTAACTAAACTAGTGGTTCAACAACAACAGGACACAAATTTAGCTAAATCTTCAACATCAAACTCAGCTGAATCTAACTCGAAATTAACTAAACTAGTGGTTCAACAACAACAGGACACAAATTTAGCTAAATCTTCAACATCAAACTCAGCTGAATCTAACTCGAAATTAGCTAAATCAGTAATTTCAAAAAAACACATTGAACTCATACCAAAAAAAAAAACAGAAATTAACGTGAAATTGAATGTTTCAAATTTAAACTCGGGTTTAAATAGACGCTATTCATTGAATCAATTAAACCCAAGTGTTCCTATTGTTAGATCAAGGAAGAATAGCATAAATGCATTCAATGCTGATAATGTCTTGGTTTCTGATTATGACTGTAAAATTACAAATAATGACATCAAAACACTTCTGCCAAATCAATGTCTTAATGACAATATTATTCACTTTTATTTAAACCTATTAGCCTCTTCTTGTGGTAAAAAGTGCTATGTCACATCTTCATATTTGTTCTTATCTTATATTCAGTCACAAAAAGCAACTCAATGGTTTAAAAAAGTAAAAAGTGAAATTTTTGATTATCTTATTATTCCAGTTTTTCAAACAAGTCGAAAGCATTGGTCACTTGTATTCATTGATTGTATAAAAAAAAAAGTTTTTTATTTGGATTCTATTTTTTCAACTCCTAAATATGTTGTTGATCAAACTAACGACGCTCTTAGCGCAGCTTTAGATCAATTAAAAGAGATCAAAATATGGCCAGTTGAATGTTATGACAAAAATCTACCGCGTCAAAGTAATGCAACAGATTGTGGCATGTTTATTTGTCTATTTGCAAGATTTCTTTGTTATGATAAAGACATCAAGTTTAGTCCAAAAGAAATTAATAAATTTCGCTTTCATATTAAAAATGAAATTCTAAATAAATGTATTATTAGTCTAGAAAGTGATAAATGACTATCTGAGTCATCAATCTCTAATCTCAACTCGGAATATTTAGAATCATTAGTCAAATTTTCAAAAGTCGATTTCAACATTCTACACATAAACATCAACTCGCTCATAAACAAAGGATATGAGATTCAACAAATTCTTGATCAAGCAAATTTTGACCTTATTTTCATTAGTGAAACAAGATTAAACCCTACAAGACCTACTAATCAATTTCAAAACTCAAATTACAACCAAATTTTTTATTATCGACCTAGTGACAACAGTAAATCAGTCAAGGAAATAGGTGGAGGTCTACTTGTTTATATGAAAAATGGCCTTAAAATTCTAAGACAAAAAATAAGCTCAACCCGTCATGAATACATTTATATTCAAATAATTATTCGAAATCAAGTAATCAATTTTATTCACAGCTATAAAGCACCTAATTACAAAAATGATGAATACCTTGAAAAATTAGACAACTTAATATTCTCGCTTGATCCTAATATCCCATTATTTATAATTGGGGACTTGAATATGGACAACTTTTTCAATAGAGACTTAACTTTTAATGAATTTTTATCTTGTCACTCGCTGATAAATTTCATCGTTGATCCAACAAGAACTAAAACCCGGTATTTCAGTCATGATATGCAATTTAGAACAAAAAGTTACAACTTGATGTAATTTTGCATAATGGAAATTTAATCAAGGAATCTAGAACTATTGAGTGTCCATTCAGCGATCATTCCTTCATTACTGCTAAACTTGGCATTCAAGCTGTAACTAAAGAAACTAAAACAATCTTTGGTCGAAATTTATCGTTTAATAATATCCAATTAATTATTGCTGAAATAGTAAAACTAGACTTTGATCAGTTCAATATGTTCGGTTCTGTCGATCTACAATGGGCCGCATTCAAGACTAAAGTTCATCAAATTCTTGACAATATTTCACCCATTAAAGAAATAAAACTTAAAAAGAATGATATGTTCCCGTGGTTTGATGAAGAATTATTGTATGTTAAATATTGTCGTGATTCAGCATACAAATCCTATGTTAAAGATAAATCAAATGGTCCAAAATTTGCTTTATTCTTTTATTGGAAGAAAGAGTTTAGGAAACAATATGAGTCAAAAATTATCAATTATTTTCAGTCTAAAACAATGTTTGACTTTAAAAATTCAAAAAAGTTTTGGGAATTTTATGCTATCCAAATTAAGATTAAATCGGAAAAAACCCAGAAATCTAACAACCCCTCAGAATTGAATTTTAATGAACAAAAAGCTGAAACTTCCCAGGAAATGTCCGATCTATTTAATTTATTTTTTACTTCTATTAAATCTGATTCAAATATTGATTATCAAGATAGTGAGAACTTTTGTGAGGAGTTTTTTAATAAGCTTAGTTCAAATGGGATAGTCAAAAATAATAAGTTTAAATTCGAACCGATCAGTGAATTTGAAATAGTCGAACAAATTTTGAAATTACCTGACTCCAGTGGCGCTGGTTATGATGGGATACCCACTAAAATATTAAAATCGATTACTCCCTTCATATCAAAATTTGTATGTAATGTGTTCAATAAGTGTGTTACAAGTGGAAAAATACCCGATGACTTTAAAATGGCAGTGGTGACTCCACTATTTAAGAACAAAGGTTCTATTGATGATATCAACAACAATCGTGGAATCTCAGTTCTCTCTCCTATTGCAAAAGTCTTCGAAAAAATAATTTACAAACAAATATACAATTACTTTTCCTACAATCAACTAATCAATGACAATCAACATGGATTCAGAAATGGGCGTAGCTCTACACACAATTATCTCACAGATGTTTAATATTTTAAGTGAAAGATTAGTTGGCCTTTTTTTATTTATCGATTTTAAGAAAGCATTTGACACAGTTGACTCAAGACTACTTCTTATCAAGCTTCGTAAATATGGTTTCGACGAAAATTCATTAAGCCTAATTACTAACTATTTTTTAAATCGTCAACAAATGGTCAAATTTCAATTATGTTTTTCTTCGTCTTTGCAAATAAAACTTGGAGTCCCTCAAGGAAGTGTTTTAGGTCCTCTTTTATTTCTTATATTTATAAATGATATTGTGTACTTCCTTGTCAACTTTGATGTTAAGCTTTTCGCCGATGATACAACTCTATCATTAATTAAAAATAACTTAGTTGAATTATTAGATGTATTTAATCATTCAATTAAACGTTTAAATATCTGGTGTAAATTTAACCGAATTGATATCAATTGGTCCAAAACGAAGATAATGTTTATTACAAAAAAAAGAGAGTTGAAAATCCCTAGCCGAATTTTCATTGACCAAATGGCTGTTGTAGTAGTTGATTCTTTTGAGCTCCTTGGCATTACGATTGATAATAAGCTAAATTTCGAAAAGTACGCAAATAACCTCAGAAAATCGATTAACAAAAGACTCTACTCAATTAATGATTTATTTCACCTTGCATTCCCAGTAAAATTACAATTTTTTAAGACTTTTATACAACCTCATTTTGATTACTGTATGACTTTATTGGCATACTTTCCAAAGAAAACGATTCAAAAGATTTCAGATGCGTACTATTTGTGTCTCTACAAATTATTTAAAATTAGTCCTGTTATTAATGACAATCAAGATTTAAACAATTTTAACAGTAATTTAGAAAAGTTGAACATTAATTGCTTCATCCATCGTTTAATTATTCGTCTTTCTAATTTTATTTACACTATTATGAAAAATCCTAATGCTCCAGATGAATTAAAATCAAAACTTATTTATAACAAAGAACTTGTTCGCCCTTATAAACTACGTAATGATGAGCAACTTGTAATTCCGACTAAAGGTAGATTTAACGATTACGGAGAAAGAACATTTGTATATTTTTTTACGAAATTTCTAAACAATGGGATTTTGAGGGAAATTGGACACACTCCGCCAACGTTTGAGGCGAGAATCAAAAACAATATTAATTTTTTCTACCTTAAATTTATTAAAAATTTTGACAACTTTGATTTAAAATTTAAAAATTTTGAGTTTTAAATTAAGAACTATGTAACTTCAATGAAATTTTCAATCTCGTAACTTTAAACCTTAAAATAAGATTTATTTTTTGACAAATTTTGTATTTTATTTATTTAATTGTATTGTATTTTATTTATTTAATTATTTTACTTATTTAATTCTCTTTTTTTTCTTTTACTAATAAATGGGTTCACTTGGCTCTACTGAGTATGGCACTAAGCCTTTCAAGTGAATTGAAATAATAATAATAATAAAAAAAAAGATTTTTTGGACTTTTCACTTTTAAAGGATCCTGTATTTATTTTCTTCTCAGTTTCAAATTTTCTAACAAGTCTCGGTTTTAATGCACCATTTATATATATTGTCGATCAAGCCAATAGCATAGGTAATAATTTTAATTTGTTTTATGCTTATAATTTAAATTGTTTGCTATGTCCAATTTTACTTTTTATTTACTAATTTTAGGATTCAAAATCCTAACCTTAATAATACAGTGGATCTACGTTAATTTGAATATTGCTTGTTAGAATTGAAATTTAAAAAAAATGGAATGAAATACAAATATAAATACAAGTTTAAATATCCTATGTCTAAATTAATTATGGTAATTTGTGTAAGGACCCAATTGATAAAAAAATAATAATTATTAATCCGAAATTTTGAGCAAATTGAAGTTTGGGATCAAAATCAAAATATTAAATGTAATTTTCTTTTTTAATGGTAGAAAATTTTTCCTTGAGCAATTACTTGACATGTTATGTCAAGTTTTTTTCATGTATAAAATTTTAAATTATCCCTTTTTATTGAACTTTAATAGAACAAAAGATATAATGTTTTAAATTAATAATTTGTTTAAGTGGGAAAATAAATAGTGTTGGATACGGTCAAGACAAACCGGTCCAATACACGGACGGTTTTTTGCGGTCATTTGGCTGGTCAGCTAGGCGGTCAAATTTATTGAGCGCCAAAATAAACGGTCTAAAATAAACGGGCGGCCAAAAAACCGGCCAACTTTTTGGCGGGCGGTCACTTAATTTTTTGTAAAATTTTGAAAAATAAAAAATAATTTTAAAAAATTTTTTATAATAAAAAAAGATTTTTTTTATTATCATTTTAATCAGTTTTTTTTTTTAAATTAAAAACATTTTTTCGAAAAAATTTCAATTTAAGTGGCTAACCGCCATAAAAATTGGCCTTATTTTTGACCGCCCTGATTTTTGACCGTCGGTATTTTTTAGATCGGTTTTTTGGCCGCCTGTATATATTAGACCGTTTAAAAATTAGACCGCTTTGCTGACCGGCCAAGTGACCGCCAGCTTGAAGGTTGTCTGGCTAATGCGGACACGGTCACAGTTTCTGAAAATTTTGGCCGGTCACAGTTTCTGAATAGATTTAATATTTTTTCTTTATGATGTTAATGATTTTTAAATTTTAGGCATACCAACAAACCATGGTGATTATTTTTTAGCTACTATAGGAATTTCGAATACACTCGGACGGGTAATATTAGGTATAATAAGTGATGTTAAAGGTGTGAATCGATTGTATTTGTACGCCACTGTACTCACTATTTGTGGAATAGCAACAAGTATTGAGCCATTTTTTACAACTTATCCAGGATTTTTGATATATTCAGTGGTATTTGGTTTTACAAGTGGAGGATATGTGTCTTTAACTTCAGTTCTATTAGTTGACCTTTTGGGACTGGACAAATTAACGAATGCTTTTGGAATGCTGTTGGTATTTCAGGGCATAGCAACACTCATTGGCCCACCAACAATTGGTATTTTGTATGATATCTTCAAATCGTACTCAATCCCTTTTTTCTTGATTGGAATTCTAATAGGATTAAGCGGGTTCATGTGCTTTTTCATACCATTGCTCAAAAAAGAAAAAACAACGACCGTAAACAGTGATTAAAGTATTTTTTAAGCTCTGGAAATACATTTATAGCAATAAATTACTTAACATTTTTAAAATTTTTTACATTCATTGCCAATTTAATTTTTTTCAATTAAAAAAATTAAATCTGGTTCCATAATTTTTTTCTTATTATCTTTAATTATGTTTTGAATTTTTTTAGTTACATATAAAAATATAATAAAATAGTAGAATACATTTATCGTAATACCACCTTAAGCTAAAATTTCGATTTAAATTAAAAAAAAAGTCGACAAAAGAAAAAGGAAGGTGTTTTATTTTTTACTTGGAGTTGTTGATGGTTTAAATTGTCAAAAAATTAAATATGTAAATAATTTTTTGAACGTTGAATAATTTAAAATTTAGTTTAAAATTAATGATGAACCGATAGAACGTAGGAGTAATTAAAAGAACGCTAACTACAAATTTACTTAATCACAAAATCTGGTTTTTGTATTTTTATGTTCTTTTAAAAAATCCTGATGATTCGAACAATTGGATTCTATTATAGAATCTAATTCAATCTGTAGGCTATAAAGCAACATTTTTAGCCGTTTTGAGTTGGCTTTTTTCCTAAAATTACTTGAATTCCATCTAGCTGATCTCACCACTGTTTACTTTTACTTTTATTTCTTTAAAATCATCAAAATATTCAAAAGAAATTTTCAGACTTGTTTTTAAGTCACAGTTTTAAGTCTAAGTCACAAAAATTTAAGTCAAAGTTATGACTTGACTTAAATTTTTTTTTAAGTCAAAGTCATGACTTAAAATTTTTTTTTTTTTAAGTCAAAGTCATGACTTGACTTAAATTTTTTTTAAGTCAAAGTCATGACTTAAATTTTTTTTTTTTAAGTCAAAGTCATGACTTAAAATTTTTTTTTTTAAGTCAAGTCATGAGTTAGATTAGAAATACTTTTAATTATTTATTTCATTAAAATTGAGTATTATTGGTAGTGGATGATTGTTGGCCGTTGGTTTTTTTTTTTTAATAAAATTATGGTTTTTTTTAATTAATAAACATATTTAATTTTATTAACTTTTTAATTTTTTATGATATTTTGGCATCTTTTTTTCAGCGCCGCAGTCCCAAATTCTGGCCGCCAAGCTGAACGTCTAAATGACCGCCCGCCACAATGTTGACCGTAACTTTGACTTGCCGCTTTTTTTAACGATTTTTTAAACTTAAAAATTTTTTAAGTCATTGACTTGACTTAAAAAAAAAAAAAAAAATTTTTAAGTCATTGACTTGACTTGACTTAAGACTTGTGACTTAAAAACAACTCTGGAAATTTTTCAATATGTTTACCCCCAATCCTCTTATCAAAGTCTTTAAATTAAATTTTGCTGTCAAAAATTATTATTAATTTAAAAAATATACATTTTTGAAGTTTTATTTGAAAGAAAAAGTGCCATTTTGTCTCAAGGATCAGTTAGTCTTTTTAAATGAATTGTTAGGCATATTCTAACTTAATTACTTAAAAAAAGAAAAAATTTTTGTAATTTTTTTTGAAATATTCATAATTAATGCAAAATTATTAATTTTCGACGTGAAAATTCGGACTCCACAGCGACCTTAGTAATTGTTACTCCAAATTTTCTAATTAACAAAATATTACCTTTTGTTAAAAATAAAAATAAAAACAAATAAACAAATGAATGTCTATTCATCGTACAAAAATGGGGAAAAAGTTACCTGCAAAAAACTTGATGAATGGTTAACCGAATTGGAAACTAATCAAAAATCATTTAACCTCTCAACTACAGATAGCATCAGTAATATCTACAGTCAGTTGACCGATATACGCTTAGCTTTTTCGTCGTTTAAAAAAACAAATGAAAACTTGATGCCAGAATCAGGTCATACAAAATCGGTAAGTAAGGTTTTTACTCCTAGTAATCCTCCCCGTCACTCTGTTATTTCGTTCCCATTTTTTGGTATTTTGCCGGAACTTAACGATGAACTCGAAGTCTTAAAACTTATCGATCGCGAAGCAACTGAACGTAATAATCGATCGAAAAACGTAATAATTTTAGGTGTAAATGATTCTAATAATGATCAGAAAGTTGTTTATGAAATTTTCAAGTTCCTAAATCAAGCGCAACCAAACGATTTCAAGCGTCTTAATTCGAAATTAACTGAATTTCCCCGACCGATTCTTTGCTCACTAATGAGTGAGAAAAATGTAGCAATGATAGTAGAAGAGTCGCACAAATTAAGAAATGAAAGAAACTACAAAAATGTGTTCATCAATCCACATCATACTATTATTCAAAGAAAGCAACTCAATGTTGAGCGATGCCAAAAAATGAAAAGAGTCAGATTGGGAAAAACAAAACCATTGTTTCAACAACAACAGGACACAAATTTAGCTAAATCTTCAACATCAAACTCAGCTGAATCTAACTCGAAATTAACTAAACTAGTGGTTCAACAACAACAGGACACAAATTTAGCTAAATCTTCAACATCAAACTCAGCTGAATCTAACTCGAAATTAACTAAACTAGTGGTTCAACAACAACAGGACACAAATTTAGCTAAATCTTCAACATCAAACTCAGCTGATTCTAACTCGAAATTAACTAAACTAGTGGTTCAACAACAACAGGACACAAATTTAGCTAAATCTTCAACATCAAACTCAGCTGAATCTAACTCGAAATTAACTAAACTAGTGGTTCAACAACAACAGGACACAAATTTAGCTAAATCTTCAACATCAAACTCAGCTGATTCTAACTCGAAATTAACTAAACTAGTGGTTCAACAACAACAGGACACAAATTTAGCTAAATCTTCAACATCAAACTCAGCTGAATCTAACTCGAAATTAACTAAACTAGTGGTTCAACAACAACAGGACACAAATTTAGCTAAATCTTCAACATCAAACTCAGCTGATTCTAACTCGAAATTAACTAAACTAGTGGTTCAACAACAACAGGACACAAATTTAGCTAAATCTTCAACATCAAACTCAGCTGATTCTAACTCGAAATTAACTAAACTAGTGGTTCAACAACAACAGGACACAAATTTAGCTAAATCTTCAACATCAAACTCAGCTGAATCTAACTCGAAATTAACTAAACTAGTGGTTCAACAACAACAGGACACAAATTTAGCTAAATCTTCAACATCAAACTCAGCTGAATCTAACTCGAAATTAACTAAACTAGTGGTTCAACAACAACAGGACACAAATTTAGCTAAATCTTCAACATCAAACTCAGCTGATTCTAACTCGAAATTAACTAAACTAGTGGTTCAACAACAACAGGACACAAATTTAGCTAAATCTTCAACATCAAACTCAGCTGATTCTAACTCGAAATTAACTAAACTAGTGGTTCAACAACAACAGGACACAAATTTAGCTAAATCTTCAACATCAAACTCAGCTGAATCTAACTCGAAATTAACTAAACTAGTGGTTCAACAACAACAGGACACAAATTTAGCTAAATCTTCAACATCAAACTCAGCTGAATCTAACTCGAAATTAACTAAACTAGTGGTTCAACAACAACAGGACACAAATTTAGCTAAATCTTCAACATCAAACTCAGCTGAATCTAACTCGAAATTAACTAAACTAGTGGTTCAACAACAACAGGACACAAATTTAGCTAAATCTTCAACATCAAACTCAGCTGAATCTAACTCGAAATTAGCTAAATCAGTAATTTCAAAAAAACACATTGAACTCATACCAAAAAAAAAACAGAAATTAACGTGAAATTGAATGTTTCAAATTTAAACTCGGGTTTAAATAGACGCTATTCATTGAATCAATTAAACCCAAGTGTTCCTATTGTTAGATCAAGGAAGAATAGCATAAATGCATTCAATGCTGATAATGTCTTGGTTTCTGATTATGACTGTAAAATTACAAATAATGACATCAAAACACTTCTGCCAAATCAATGTCTTAATGACAATATTATTCACTTTTATTTAAACCTATTAGCCTCTTCTTGTGGTAAAAAGTGCTATGTCACATCTTCATATTTGTTCTTATCTTATATTCAGTCACAAAAAGCAACTCAATGGTTTAAAAAAGTAAAAGTGAAATTTTTGATTATCTTATTATTCCAGTTTTTCAAACAAGTCGAAAGCATTGGTCACTTGTATTCATTGATTGTATAAAAAAAAAAGTTTTTTATTTGGATTCTATTTTTTCAACTCCTAAATATGTTGTTGATCAAACTAACGACGCTCTTAGCGCAGCTTTAGATCAATTAAAAGAGATCAAAATATGGCCAGTTGAATGTTATGACAAAAATCTACCGCGTCAAAGTAATGCAACAGATTGTGGCATGTTTATTTGTCTATTTGCAAGATTTCTTTGTTATGATAAAGACATCAAGTTTAGTCCAAAAGAAATTAATAAATTTCGCTTTCATATTAAAAATGAAATTCTAAATAAATGTATTATTAGTCTAGAAAGTGATAAATGACTATCTGAGTCATCAATCTCTAATCTCAACTCGGAATATTTAGAATCATTAGTCAAATTTTCAAAAGTCGATTTCAACATTCTACACATAAACATCAACTCGCTCATAAACAAAGGATATGAGATTCAACAAATTCTTGATCAAGCAAATTTTGACCTTATTTTCATTAGTGAAACAAGATTAAACCCTACAAGACCTACTAATCAATTTCAAAACTCAAATTACAACCAAATTTTTTATTATCGACCTAGTGACAACAGTAAATCAGTCAAGGAAATAGGTGGAGGTCTACTTGTTTATATGAAAAATGGCCTTAAAATTCTAAGACAAAAAATAAGCTCAACCCGTCATGAATACATTTATATTCAAATAATTATTCGAAATCAAGTAATCAATTTTATTCACAGCTATAAAGCACCTAATTACAAAAATGATGAATACCTTGAAAAATTAGACAACTTAATATTCTCGCTTGATCCTAATATCCCATTATTTATAATTGGGGACTTGAATATGGACAACTTTTTCAATAGAGACTTAACTTTTAATGAATTTTTATCTTGTCACTCGCTGATAAATTTCATCGTTGATCCAACAAGAACTAAAACCCGGTATTTCAGTCATGATATGCAATTTAGAACAAAAAGTTACAACTTGATGTAATTTTGCATAATGGAAATTTAATCAAGGAATCTAGAACTATTGAGTGTCCATTCAGCGATCATTCCTTCATTACTGCTAAACTTGGCATTCAAGCTGTAACTAAAGAAACTAAAACAATCTTTGGTCGAAATTTATCGTTTAATAATATCCAATTAATTATTGCTGAAATAGTAAAACTAGACTTTGATCAGTTCAATATGTTCGGTTCTGTCGATCTACAATGGGCCGCATTCAAGACTAAAGTTCATCAAATTCTTGACAATATTTCACCCATTAAAGAAATAAAACTTAAAAAGAATGATATGTTCCCGTGGTTTGATGAAGAATTATTGTATGTTAAATATTGTCGTGATTCAGCATACAAATCCTATGTTAAAGATAAATCAAATGGTCCAAAATTTGCTTTATTCTTTTATTGGAAGAAAGAGTTTAGGAAACAATATGAGTCAAAAATTATCAATTATTTTCAGTCTAAAACAATGTTTGACTTTAAAAATTCAAAAAAGTTTTGGGAATTTTATGCTATCCAAATTAAGATTAAATCGGAAAAAACCCAGAAATCTAACAACCCCTCAGAATTGAATTTTAATGAACAAAAAGCTGAAACTTCCCAGGAAATGTCCGATCTATTTAATTTATTTTTTACTTCTATTAAATCTGATTCAAATATTGATTATCAAGATAGTGAGAACTTTTGTGAGGAGTTTTTTAATAAGCTTAGTTCAAATGGGATAGTCAAAAATAATAAGTTTAAATTCGAACCGATCAGTGAATTTGAAATAGTCGAACAAATTTTGAAATTACCTGACTCCAGTGGCGCTGGTTATGATGGGATACCCACTAAAATATTAAAATCGATTACTCCCTTCATATCAAAATTTGTATGTAATGTGTTCAATAAGTGTGTTACAAGTGGAAAAATACCCGATGACTTTAAAATGGCAGTGGTGACTCCACTATTTAAGAACAAAGGTTCTATTGATGATATCAACAACAATCGTGGAATCTCAGTTCTCTCTCCTATTGCAAAAGTCTTCGAAAAAATAATTTACAAACAAATATACAATTACTTTTCCTACAATCAACTAATCAATGACAATCAACATGGATTCAGAAATGGGCGTAGCTCTACACACAATTATCTCACAGATGTTTAATATTTTAAGTGAAAGATTAGTTGGCCTTTTTTATTTATCGATTTTAAGAAAGCATTTGACACAGTTGACTCAAGACTACTTCTTATCAAGCTTCGTAAATATGGTTTCGACGAAAATTCATTAAGCCTAATTACTAACTATTTTTTAAATCGTCAACAAATGGTCAAATTTCAATTATGTTTTTCTTCGTCTTTGCAAATAAAACTTGGAGTCCCTCAAGGAAGTGTTTTAGGTCCTCTTTTATTTCTTATATTTATAAATGATATTGTGTACTTCCTTGTCAACTTTGATGTTAAGCTTTTCGCCGATGATACAACTCTATCATTAATTAAAAATAACTTAGTTGAATTATTAGATGTATTTAATCATTCAATTAAACGTTTAAATATCTGGTGTAAATTTAACCGAATTGATATCAATTGGTCCAAAACGAAGATAATGTTTATTACAAAAAAAGAGAGTTGAAAATCCTAGCCGAATTTTCATTGACCAAATGGCTGTTGTAGTAGTTGATTCTTTTGAGCTCCTTGGCATTACGATTGATAATAAGCTAAATTTCGAAAAGTACGCAAATAACCTCAGAAAATCGATTAACAAAAGACTCTACTCAATTAATGATTTATTTCACCTTGCATTCCCAGTAAAATTACAATTTTTTAAGACTTTTATACAACCTCATTTTGATTACTGTATGACTTTATTGGCATACTTTCCAAAGAAAACGATTCAAAAGATTTCAGATGCGTACTATTTGTGTCTCTACAAATTATTTAAAATTAGTCCTGTTATTAATGACAATCAAGATTTAAACAATTTTAACAGTAATTTAGAAAAGTTGAACATTAATTGCTTCATCCATCGTTTAATTATTCGTCTTTCTAATTTTATTTACACTATTATGAAAAATCCTAATGCTCCAGATGAATTAAAATCAAAACTTATTTATAACAAAGAACTTGTTCGCCCTTATAAACTACGTAATGATGAGCAACTTGTAATTCCGACTAAAGGTAGATTTAACGATTACGGAGAAAGAACATTTGTATATTTTTTTACGAAATTTCTAAACAATGGGATTTTGAGGAAATTGGACACACTCCGCCAACGTTTGAGGCGAGAATCAAAAACAATATTAATTTTTTCTACCTTAAATTTATTAAAAATTTTGACAACTTTGATTTAAAATTTAAAAATTTTGAGTTTTAAATTAAGAACTATGTAACTTCAATGAAATTTTCAATCTCGTAACTTTAAACCTTAAAATAAGATTTATTTTTTGACAAATTTTGTATTTTATTTATTTAATTGTATTGTATTTTATTTATTTAATTATTTTACTTATTTAATTCTCTTTTTTTTCTTTTACTAATAAATGGGTTCACTTGGCTCTACTGAGTATGGCACTAAGCCTTTCAAGTGAATTGAAATAATAATAATAATAAAAAAAAAAGATTTTTTGGACTTTTCACTTTTAAAGGATCCTGTATTTATTTTCTTCTCAGTTTCAAATTTTCTAACAAGTCTCGGTTTTAATGCACCATTTATATATATTGTCGATCAAGCCAATAGCATAGGTAATAATTTTAATTTGTTTTATGCTTATAATTTAAATTGTTTGCTATGTCCAATTTTACTTTTTATTTACTAATTTTAGGATTCAAAATCCTAACCTTAATAATACAGTGGATCTACGTTAATTTGAATATTGCTTGTTAGAATTGAAATTTAAAAAAATGGAATGAAATACAAATATAAATACAAGTTTAAATATCCTATGTCTAAATTAATTATGGTAATTTGTGTAAGGACCCAATTGATAAAAAAATAATAATTATTAATCCGAAATTTTGAGCAAATTGAAGTTTGGGATCAAAATCAAAATATTAAATGTAATTTTCTTTTTTTAATGGTAGAAAATTTTTTCCTTGAGCAATTACTTGACATGTTATGTCAAGTTTTTTTTCATGTATAAAATTTTAAATTATCCCTTTTTATTGAACTTTAATAGAACAAAAGATATAATGTTTTAAATTAATAATTTGTTTAAGTGGGAAAATAAATAGTGTTGGATACGGTCAAGACAAACCGGTCCAATACACGGACGGTTTTGCGGTCATTTGGCTGGTCAGCTAGGCGGTCAAATTTATTGAGCGCCAAAATAAACGGTCTAAAATAAACGGGCGGCCAAAAAACCGGCCAACTTTTTGGCGGGCGGTCACTTAATTTTTTGTAAAATTTTGAAAAATAAAAAATAATTTTAAAAAATTTTTTATAATAAAAAAAGATTTTTTTTTTATTATCATTTTAATCAGTTTTTTTTTTTAAATTAAAAACATTTTTTCGAAAAAATTTCAATTTAAGTGGCTAACCGCCATAAAAATTGGCCTTATTTTTGACCGCCCTGATTTTTGACCGTCGGTATTTTTTAGATCGGTTTTTTGGCCGCCTGTATATATTAGACCGTTTAAAAATTAGACCGCTTTGCTGACCGGCCAAGTGACCGCCAGCTTGAAGGTTGTCTGGCTAATGCGGACACGGTCACAGTTTCTGAAAATTTTGGCCGGTCACAGTTTCTGAATAGATTTAATATTTTTTTCTTTATGATGTTAATGATTTTTAAATTTTAGGCATACCAACAAACCATGGTGATTATTTTTTAGCTACTATAGGAATTTCGAATACACTCGGACGGGTAATATTAGGTATAATAAGTGATGTTAAAGGTGTGAATCGATTGTATTTGTACGCCACTGTACTCACTATTTGTGGAATAGCAACAAGTATTGAGCCATTTTTTACAACTTATCCAGGATTTTTGATATATTCAGTGGTATTTGGTTTTACAAGTGGAGGATATGTGTCTTTAACTTCAGTTCTATTAGTTGACCTTTTGGGACTGGACAAATTAACGAATGCTTTTGGAATGCTGTTGGTATTTCAGGGCATAGCAACACTCATTGGCCCACCAACAATTGGTATTTTGTATGATATCTTCAAATCGTACTCAATCCCTTTTTTCTTGATTGGAATTCTAATAGGATTAAGCGGGTTCATGTGATTTTTCAAACCTTTGCTCAAAAAATAAAAAACAACGACCGTAAACAGTGATTAAAGTATTTTTTAAGCTCTGGAAATACATTTATAGCAATAAATTACTTAACATTTTTAAAATTTTTTACATTCATTGCCAATTTAATTTTTTTCAATTAAAAAAATTAAATCTGGTTCCATAATTTTTTTCTTATTATCTTTAATTATGTTTTGAATTTTTTTAGTTACATATAAAAATATAATAAAATAGTAGAATACATTTATCGTAATACCACCTTAAGCTAAAATTTCGATTTAAATTAAAAAAAGTCGACAAAAGAAAAAGGAAGGTGTTTTATTTTTTACTTGGAGTTGTTGATGGTTTAAATTGTCAAAAAATTAAATATGTAAATAATTTTTTGAACGTTGAATAATTTAAAATTTAGTTTAAAATTAATGATGAACCGATAGAACGTAGGAGTAATTAAAAGAACGCTAACTACAAATTTACTTAATCACAAAATCTGGTTTTTGTATTTTTATGTTCTTTTAAAAAATCCTGATGATTCGAACAATTGGATTCTATTATAGAATCTAATTCAATCTGTAGGCTATAAAGCAACATTTTTAGCCGTTTTGAGTTGGCTTTTTTTCCTAAAATTACTTGAATTCCATCTAGCTGATCTCACCACTGTTTACTTTTACTTTTATTTCTTTAAAATCATCAAAATATTCAAAAGAAATTTTCAGACTTGTTTTTAAGTCACAGTTTTAAGTCTAAGTCACAAAAATTCAAGTCAAAGTTATGACTTGACTTAAATTTTTTTTTAAGTCAAAGTCATGACTTAAAATTTTTTTTTTTTTAATTCAAAGTCATGACTTGACTTAAATTTTTTTTTTTTTTAAGTCAAAGTCATGACTTAAATTTTTTTTTTTTTTTTTTAAGTCAAAGTCATGACTTAAAATTTTTTTTTTTTTTTTTTTAAGTCAAGTCATGAGTTAGATTAGAAATACTTTTAATTATTTATTTCATTAAAATTGAGTATTATTGGTAGTGGATGATTGTTGGCCGTTGGTTTTTTTTTTTTAATAAAATTATGGTTTTTTTTTAATTAATAAACATATTTAATTTTCTTAACTTTTTAATTTTTTATGACCCGCCACAATGTTGACCGTAACTTTGACTTGCCGCTTTTTTTTTAACGATTTTTTAAACTTAAAAATTTTTAAGTCATTGACTTGACTTAAAAAAAAAAAAAAAAATTTTTAAGTCATTGACTTGACTTAAAAAAAAAAAAAAATTTTTTTAAGTCATTGACTTGACTTGACTTAAGACTTGTGACTTAAAAACAACTCTGGAAATTTTTCAATATGTTTACCCCCAATCCTCTTATCAAAGTCTTTAAATTAAATTTTGCTGTCAAAAATTATTATTAATTTAAAAAATATACATTTTTGAAGTTTTATTTGAAAGAAAAAGTGCCATTTTGTCTCAAGGATCAGTTAGTCTTTTTAAATGAATTGTTAGGCATATTCTAACTCTATGCGCTGATCTAGGTTTTCCAATCATAGGTTTTTTAAATGCTTTTAATTGTCTAAAATTAGGTAAATATAATTTTTTAGGTAATAAGATAATTTTTGCCTCTAAGTCCTTTCTCGCATCGTACGCTTTGGAAGAGAAAAATCATTTTTTGTGTTTTATTTTTTTTTAGAAAAAATTGCTCTAAAATGTAAAATACAATATGCGGAATTTTTTAGCTGAATTCCGCATATAATAATTCAGTTTGATTCCGCAATTTTACCTACTAGAATGAGAAAATTCACAATTTAGTAGATAAGAATTTTTCTGCGGTATTTAGTGTCAGAATAAAATAATTTGAATCATTAGATAATTCTGACCCATTTCAAATTATTTTTAATATTTTAATTAAAGCACTTATCACAGACAAAGAAATTGAAAGACCTAGTCATGTTCTAAATAAAAAGCCTTATTTAAATTAAATATATTCATTTTTCAAACTCATTTATGCTTAATATTAAAACAATAAATAATTTTTTTCGAATATTTCTAATTTTTTTTATTAAAAATTAAGAACATCTCAATTTCTGAATAAAAATGAATCAGAGTTGTTTAAAAGTCCCAAATTAAAGTCCAAGTATGATTTCATTTTTAATAGTTCAGACATTTGTTTCTTCACATTCATTGAACGTGAAGCGACAAATGAAATTCGTGATCTTCCGTTCCTGAATAATTACTCTTCATGGAAAAATAGGAAGATTTGTTTGAATAATTTTTAAAACCGGAGAAAAAATTGACTTTGGAATCTCGGAACGTCGGGTCATCAAGATTAAGACAATCTATTATTTTAGTCATTATATTCATATATTCATTGTGAAAAAAAAAGTCTGGACTGGGACTTGACTTGAGACTTGTTACTTTTAAACAACTCTGGAATGAATTATTATAGGCATATAATTATTACCTGGGTTTATTTTATGCAAAAAAAAAAACTAAAATACTGAATTTGGAACAAAATTTTTTATTCATTACTTTATTTAAGAAATATATAGTACTAATTATCTAAATAGAACAAAAAATTAAGAATAAAAACAAAATATATTTTCTAAGGGCAAAAAAATCAAATTCTCTATCATGGCATTTTTTAGCTTCCTCCAAGAAGCGAAAACTACAAGAAGGAAAATAACTTTTACCTTTTCCTCTAGTTTTTCCTTTAGTATTAGCTTCAAAAGCCTGATCTTGAGATATGTTACTAGGAATTCCTTCAATTACAGGCCTTTTTTTTAAATTCCCGAGTTATTTTAAAGATTCATTTATTCGATTAACTATATCGAACTAGAGATAAGGCTTTATTGGTTTATATTAAAGTAAAATCAAAAGTGATAATTTGAAAAACAAAACAAGAAAGATAAAAAAAATTTCAAAGTGGCAATTTTTTAGAACATTATAGGATTAATTAATAAAAAATTTAAGTTTTTTTGATTGTATAAGAGTTTCTTTTCAATCAATTATGTATTAATAAATTAGAATAGTAATCAATTTAAATGTAATTGATTTCAGATTTTCTGAAAAAATTTATTTGTAGTGAATTTTCTATCATAAATTTTTTTTGGTTATTTAAAGTTTTAAGGCCTATTAAAAGTAGATTTTTTTACATTATTTTTGAAAAAAAAAGGAAAATATTTTGCTTTGTATAATTTTAATTATTTAATTTAAGAATAGCTTATTCTATTTTTCAAATTTTTTTACAATTCGAGAAAACTTAACCTTTATTTAATTTTTTTTGAATATGAAACATTTTTTAAATTTTCATATGAGACTTAAATCAATAAATAATTATGATCATAATACTACTAATAATAAAACGATACTAGGCCCTTAATACTTGGTTAAAACTTTGGAATAAAATTTGAAAAAATTAAATAATAATCACAATTCCTCATTTTCTTAATTAGCGCACCGAGTTCTTTTCTATCATTCTTATTCTAATTTATAAAGTTTGTTCTTGATTTTTGAAAAATTAAATAATATATTTGCTTTGGTGATGATCACTTTTCGAAAATTCGTCTTTTGAAATTTTCGATAAAATCAAAACAAACTGAATATTGATTCTTTTGAAGAGACAAATCGGCTTCTTGAACAATTAAGATTTTTAATCGACTGCAAATACTTGGCAATTTACTTGTTAAAAATTTTATTAAATTATTAATCAAAGAATATTTTGATTCTCTCTATATTTTGCTAGAATATTGTGATAAAGATTTACTATTGCTATTAATTTTGGAAATGAATTCCTAAATATCAAGAAAAAGGTGGACCTCTCTTTGCTCTCAATCAAAACCGTGCACAATCAATCTAATGAGTTTATTTTGAATGCTTGATGCTTAAATGTATTTCTGAAAAATTTCAAATGTTGATAACTAGTTGCAGAAAATAAGTCAAAAAAAAATGCTCTAAGCCCAGATCTAAAATCAAAATAAATTAAGTTGTATAGCAAAATAAAAAGCATAATTTGAAAAACAACTCTAAATAATATTGAAAAACAAAATTTCTAGTACTTTTTTATTTATGTTATTTTAACTTCATAATTTGCTTAACAATTAATTTTCAGATCAAAAATAATCAAATGTCAACAGATCAAGATTTTCGTTATCCTTCTTTAACAAGTATTTTGTCCACACTAATAATTATCTATGTGCTGTTAATTTGAAATATTCAATTTAGGCCGCAGAGACAACATCTCCCCATTGATAGCATCATCAAATGGCCATCCTAGTTATCATCCATTTAAACTCAATATCAAAACAGCCACCGATTTAAAGGTTAATAAAGTTAAATTGCCAGAAAAGCCGATGGCGCCTTTCTTGCGATTTAATAAAAAAGTTTTCGACCAAGTAAAGCATGCCAATCCAGACTTGAAACAGTGGGAAATTGGCAGCATAATTCAGCAGATGTGGAAAGATTTGAGCGATGCTGAAAAACAAGAGTACATAAATGAATATGAAAATTCCAAGTTTGAATACAGCGAACAGCTAAAATCGTTTCACAACTCTCCCCAATACCAGAGTTTCTTGTCAAGTACGTCGAAAAAGTCAAAGAATCCGAATGGCGCATCAAATATCTCCAATTTGGTCAGCAACAATCCAACATTGGTTTCGCTGAGCTCAAAGTCAAACGATCTGGTTAATACGGGCACAATCTATTCGACTGCATTGTCTCATTACGCTATCGAGCCAGCAGAAGATGATGGTATAGATGAAAGCTTGTCTCAAAAAAGTCAAGCATCAATTCGTTTTCAACGAAATCATCGACTGCTAAATGATATCTTCAATGAATTTTGTGTTCAAGACAGCCGATCGATTGTGACGCAGCAGCGAATGGAGCAATTGAAAAAGCAAGTTGCCTCGCTTGAGACCCATCAGGAAAAACTCAAACAGGAATTGGTCCAAATCCAAGAAAAATATGAATCCAAAAAGCGCAAGTTCTTGTCTTTGTCTCAGGATTTTGACCAAGAAATGACAAAGTTAAAAGAGAATAAAGTTACTGAAGAACAAGAGAGTCAATATTTTTCCAAGCACTACGAACTTATACAAAAACAATGGAAAGAGTACACAGACAATTTTGCGACTATGATGGCAAATAAAAATGTGACCAAAGAATCAGCACAAAATCTGCTACGTGAAGGCCTCGAAAACTTAATAAATAATGCAAATTCTACCAAAGTTAGCATTTCTTTTTTTGTTATAAATAAAAATTTTTCTTTTCTTTATTGCATCTGAAATCTTTAAATATTGACTTCCAATTTTAGAGTCTAATGACAATTTCGAATCCTGCAGCAATCAGCGTAGTGGCTTTGCAGCAGCCAGTCGAAGCGCAATCAACAAATTCGGCATCAAACGCCGCCGCCAGCCAAAATGAGCCACAATCTAATCCTCAACTGATTTCCCAGCCAAACCACAATGAGCCACCAAGAGCATCAAACAATAATCAAAATGCCAATCCATCAATGGCAGCGCATCCAAGATTCCCACTAGCAAATACTCCATCGGCAATGCCTAGGCCGAATATTCCACCAAACATGGCCCACAATCAAGTTTCGTACATGAATCAAAATCAATTTAGTTCGCAGCAGTTTAGGTCGACAAACACTCCTCCGTTAAGCAATGCCAACAGTGCGATAATAAGTCCAAATAATCAGGCGCCGCCTCTTCAGCCTAGTTCTCAGACTGGACAACAGACAATTCAGTCACAGATGTCAACTCAGCCATCTCACAATGTGCAATCGCCTGCAAATAATCGAATCGCGCAACAAATTAGGCCTCAAGGTCCTGTTCAATCGATGCCAAATCAAGCACAGATGATGCAATCGCATCCAATGTCTCAAATAAACACTAACGTTAGCATAAATCCGAATATGAACTACTACCATCAGCCACAGATGCCAATGAATCAAATGCACATGTACAATTCGGTGAATATGGTGCAGACGCCAGCGCACTTACCACAGCAAGCAAACCAACAAGCTTCTGCTCAGAGCCAGAGTCAACAAGCATCTCAGTTTAATGCAAATATTAATTTGATGCAACAACAAATAGCACAGCCAATTAATTATCAAGGACAAATTCAGGCTGGTCAGCAGTTGCCTCCTCCGCCACAGTACCCGAACAACATGCATCAACAAATGCCACCTCAGATGCAAGGACAAATGATGTACGGCCAGCATCCACAACAGCAAAACATTTCCATGTACAACCAGACTGGACAATCACAGCAGCAAATGATGATGATGCAGCAGCAGCAGCAACAATTTGGCAATATGTATCAGCAGATTCAATCAAACCAATCTCAGAGTCAAAGTCAATCAAATCAAATTATTGCAAATCAATTTGTAAATCAACAAAATGCACACCAGCAATCACAAGTAAATTCCCCTCAAGCCAAGGTAGAAAAAAAAATGAAAGAAGATAAACAGAAAAAAAAATCTAAACAAAAATCGGCCTCAAATGAATAATTATATTCTAAATCATTGGTCGTCGAATTTTCTAAACGCTACTTTTAAAAGATTTCCAAAGATTATTTTGTAAATTTGACATTTGAACAAAAGTTTGAAAAAAATCACTTTTATCATGTAGTTTTTTTATTTGAAAGTATTACTCAATAATAAAATAATTATTGTAAAAAATATTTTAGATCAATTTTACTAATGGCTCAAAAAAATCTCTTATTAAAAAGACACATTTTTTATTTTTTTATTGTTTTATTTTCCTGTTCGAGTCCAACCTCCTTCAAGGGCATAAAGTAAAAAATTTCTAAAAGCTTTTTATTTTTTTCATTTAAAAAATTTTTTTAATCACCTATTTGGCTGTAAATATATTGATAAATAAAAAAATAATATGAATCTCAGTAGAGTTAATACACCTTTAATAAAAAGACTCAAAGTCAACTTTGTGAAATTCAGTACAAAATGATAAAACAAACAGAAAAAAAATATAAAAAAATTGCATAACTTTTTTTTCTAAAGGTTTAAACCAGACTTGGGCAAAAGTAAAAAAAAAAGTAATTTTAAAGTCTATTCAAAGTCAAGTCAGTGACTTGACTTGGACTTGATGACTTTTGCCCAAGTCTGGTTTAAACATAGTTCTTTGAATGAAACATGGTACAACATTCAAATTAAGGTCTGCTAAATTTGCAGAGATTTCGCACATCATTAACATACTTATACTGTTGAAGCAACTTTGAATGTTGCACTTTGTTGTATTCACAGAACTTATTTTAAACTTTTGGAAAAAAAGTTATTTAATTCTTTTATTAGCCCGCATAGCCGAATGGTTTGCGTGTTAGTCATGCAAGCAGAGGATCGAGGGTTCAAAACAATATATCTCTGCAATACGGGGCGAATGTTTAAACCTCTTTCATCATAAAGATAGGGGCACCAGTTTCGACTGGGTAATAATTGCGATGTAACTCGATACAGTAGCCTCTGTGTCAGATCGGAGCCGTTGCTCAAAAAGATACTTGAAAAGGAGATGAGCGCCTCCTTATTATCTACTAGGATAGAATAGGGACAATTATAATTCTTTTATACTTAGTTCTGTTCTTTTGTGCTTAACTACACAAAACCCTTTAAGTCAAAATATTATTAAATAGTATTTTTAGCTATTTTTGAGAGTAAATTGTTAAATTGAATTAGATTAGTTCAAGATATCTAAAATTTATTTTTTTCTTCTTTGAAAAATGAAAAAAAAGTTTCAAAAAAGACAAAAATTAACAAATTGTAAATTAATATGAAAAAAAGCTACTGCTACGAGATAGCTCCTGTTTTTTTTTTCTTAGAGATTGTGTGTTGTGTACAAAAACAAAGGCTTATATTTTCCAAAATAGCAATTTTATATCATTTTATATCTAATATTTTATTTTAAAGAAGCATAGCAGCTTTATTTATTTCAAACATTATTATTTATTTATTTGTTTTCTGTACCGAGCTAAAGCTCCTTCAGAATAAATTAAAAATAAAATAAAAAATTAAAATAAAAATAAAATTAAAGTTAATAAAATTAGATAAAAAAAAAAGAATCAAAATAGAGTAAATAAGCTAAAAAAAATTAAAGTTGAAAAGACATAAATTGGAAAAGATTGTTTATTTATTTATTTTTTATTTATTTGTTTTCTGTACCGAGCTAAAGCTCCTTCAGAATAAATTAAAAATAAAATAAAAAAAATAAAATAAAAATAAAATTAAAGTAAATAAAATTAGATAAAAAAAAAAAAAAGAATCAAAATAGAGTAAATAAGCTAAAAAAAATTAAAGTTGAAAAGACATAAATTGGAAAAGATTGTTTCATGTGGCACATGTTTAAATAGTTCAAGTTTCAGGAAAAAAAGAAGAAATAGTAAGGTAGCAATTACACAATGGAGTTGGGTATTCAATATATCTCGATTCGAAACCTTCTTTGAATTCCTGCACCAGTCTTTCAACCAATGGAATAGAATGACTCAGTCCTGTCCCAACATATTTCTCGCTCAACTCAAAAAGACGATTCGAGACTGTTAGTAATTTTAGTTTATTAAAAGCTTCATGTTGCACGATGTTGGAGGGAGTATCATATTTTAACTTAAGGATAGATCTTACTGCTGTATTCTGAATTCCTTGTAGTTTTTTGATATTATTTTCTGAAAATGAATTTAAGCTAGGAAAAGAATAGTCTAAAATCGATCCGACTAAAGATTTATATAAATTTCCTAGTGTGTTTTGATTGAGACCCCATTTTTTGTTTGACAATATCTTAATAATATTTAGCCTTTTGTTGCAGCGTTCTTTAATTTCGTCTACTAGTGTATTAAAGTTTAACTTAGAATCAAATTTAATACCAAGAAACTTGATTTCTTTTTGGCTCACTATTCTGTTTCCATAGATTTTTAAGTTTAGATTATCACCCTCTTTTTTGTACCTAGAAAAGACTACTGAACATGACTTTTCAACTGATATCTTCATTTTCCATTTAATAAGCCATTGTTCTAGTTCGTTGGTGTATTTATTAATCTTATTTTCTAGGTTCCCTTTCTTGTTATAAATGAAGAATGTAACTAGATCATCTGCGAAAAGCAGAGAGTATTCATTATTTGTTTTGTTTCTTTTTGGGATGTCATTAATATAAATACTAAATAAGAGAGGACTTATTAGTGAGCCTTGAGGAACACCTGCAGTTATTTGATATTCGTCGCTCAATTGGTCATTCACATTTACCTTAAATGTCCTACTATCTAAAAAGGATCTAATCCAGTTAGTCAAGTAATGAGGTGGATTCATTTTAATCAATTTAAAAAGTAGACCTTCATGCCAAACCCTATCAAAGGCTTTAGAAATATCAAAAAAAGGCCACAAACTCTTTTTTCTATTAAATGATTCCACAAGTTTTTGAATTAAAAAGAAAAGATTATCTGATGTTCGCCGGTGTTTCCTAAATCCAGATTGCTCCTGGATAAGGAGTGAATTTTGTTCCAAATAATTGTATAATCTTGAAAAAACTATGCGTTCCAGGAGCTTTCCTAAACAACTCGTTATACTAATTGGTCTATAATTTAAAGGATCTTGTAAAGAAGAGGCTTTTTTTGAATCATAGTAATGTTCGATGTTTTCCATGCTTTAGGGACTCTACCTTCTCGAAGAGATAAATTAAAAAGTTCTATAATTTCTATTAATGAATTTCTAGGTAAGTTTTTTAACATTAGATTATGAATTTGGTCAGGTCCTGATGCCGCTTTATTTTTCAATCTTTTTAGAGCCATAATTAATTCATTTAAGCAAATTGGATCATTAAAATTAGACTGATCATAATTTCTAAAGAATTCAGAGTTAGAATTAAGTATTTCGAAATCTTTATCACGATCTATAAAATCAGAATTAGGACTAAATATTGAAGATAGGAGTTCTCCAAAGCATTTTCCCTTTTCTTCATTAGTTTTGAATTCCTTGTCATTTAAAAACAAATTTGGGATTAAATTTGATCCTTTTTATGATCTAAATTTATTCATTTTTTTCCAGAATGGTCTACTTGTTAGTGGGTTTTTTCCCATTTTATCAATAAAATCAAACCAATTTTGATTCCAGAATTTTTTTAAAGAGGCCTTTAACTCGAATGTAAGTTGATTAAATTTTTTCTTGAGATTTTGACAGCGAGTTTTTTGAAAGTTTCTTCTTACTCTCCTACGTTCTTTTATCAGAATAACAATGTTCGGGGGAAGACTGGTTTTGTAGTTTTTCTGTGAATGATAAGGAATGCTTTTATGTGAAGTAGAAATAATTTTTTCTGTAATTTTATCATTTAGTTGATCTATTGTGAGAGAACTTTCAGTAATATTCACTATTTGAGAATTTAAAATCTCGCTGAATAATTGCCAGTTTGCTTTCTTATAGTTAAACTTTTTAGCTGCTGATTTATTTTCTAATTGATAGCCCATAGAAATCGATGCTTCGATTGGGAAATGGTCACTAGTCATGTCTTGACTATTTAGGACACAAAAGTCGGTAATTTTGTCAATTAATGAAGATGAAACTAAGAAAAGATCAAGAATTTCAAAGTAATTCCTATTAAAAATATTGAAAGTAGGACGCTTATCATTAATTACTGAGAAGTCTAACTCATTGATTATTCTTTCCAACATTATGCCGTTTTCATTTTCCCCTACGCAGCCTATTTGCCTTGTTCTGGCGTTAAGATCACCACCTAAAATGTAGTTTCTACATTTTTTATTAAGAGTTTTAAAAAACTCAAAGTTTAGAAGCATATTGGGTGGATTATAAAGACTGAATATAAACAATTCATTATTCTTTCCTAAGTTCATTTTTATACAAAGGAGTTTGGAATTGAATTCCTCATAAGAGAAATCTTGTATAAATTCAATTCCTTCTTTAATTAAAATTGCTACTCATCCTCCATACTTGTTGCGTGGTTTTGTTATGAATTGATAATTGTGAAAATCAAGATAATATTGCCTCACTTAAATCTATCTTTAGTTCATTGAGCAAAACAATGTCTGGACATTTTTGAGCTAAAAAATTGGCTAAAAGATGAACCCTACTAGGTAAATGAAGACAATTCCAGTGTGTAATTACTAACCTTGTTTTATTAAGAGGTTTTGTTCTTAAAGTTGATTTATTTATCTTCTTGTTCATTCTAAATTTTCTTCAATGCTGTTTTGACCGGCAGTTTGCTGACAAATTTCGTTAGATGATTGATTTACTTGAATTGAACATTCAGTTGTTGAACTGTTTGATTCAGACTCGAAGGTACTGTCGTTTTGATTTTCTAAGACAACTAATGAATTCTTTGATTCATTTTCGGTGAGCTCTTTTTCATTTGGATCAGATTCGGGAAATCTCTTGGTTTGATTTTTGGTTTGGAAAAAATTCTCATTCTCATTCTGATCATTTGGGCGTACATTGACAAGTGACTGGCATAGTGGTAGAAAATCGTTTAAACGACTTACCAAAGCTTCTTCTAAAACTGGAGTTTTAAGGTCTTTTGGGCTAATTTCGGATATTACGTCATTGAAATTTGTTGGCTGATATCCAGGTGTTTTTGGCATCACATTTTCATCATTATCTTTTTGGTCAGCTTCAAATAATGATTGCGTTTCTTTTTGGTCAATGTAAAGATCATTGTAGTCAATCTTTTTCCTTTCAAGCGACTTAAGCTTTTCGGCAATGGAGCATTTTTTTGTCAAATGTCCTTTCTGATGACAATTTTCGCATAGTGTTTCTTTGACAGGGCATTTAGCAATGTTGTGTCCTTCATCATCACAAAAATAGCATTTCTGCTTTTGTCCAACAATTGACACAAGACACTTTAAACCATACATTATTGTGGGGCCTGACAAGCTTCCAAAAATATTCTCAACTTCTTTTGGAAATGATATTCTCACCCTTCTGACACCATTTTTCCTCTCGGGTCTATCTTTATATTTTTCTTTGGTAATGTGTTCAATATTGAGTCCATCAATTCGAACAGCATTAAAGAAGGTTTCAAGTCTATGATTCTCGAAATCAGAGGGCAAGAAGTGAAATCGAAAAGTACAATACCTTCTGAGATCCGGGACTTTATTTGCATCTTCAAGTCTGAAAATGGTTCCATTGATATTGATGTCACGATCGAAAACTTTGGCAACATTAAAGGCAGCATTAAACTCTATTATCCAAACTTTGTTTGAAGAGAAATTGTAGATACTTGTGATCGCATCATTTTCCAATTGGTTCAGGACGACATCAAGTGCACTAAATAAGACTTAATGGCTAATCGGTTTGTCTAACCTCTTCAAGTTTAGCTTGACCGAATTTTTAAATATCCACCGTCGGTTTTGGTTTGTTTTGTTGAGCGACATTGCCAACACACAACTTTCAACGGTTTTTAAATCACATGATGAGGCTATTAATTAAATTTTGGTTTTTCAAATTTGCTAAGCCAAACGACAAATTTTCAAAAAACACAATGATTATGTTTCATGTGCCACATGTTTAAATAGTTCAAGTTTCAGGAAAAAAAGAAGAAATAGTAAGGTAGCAATTATTTTTGAGAATCAAAAATAAATTGATAAGTTTTTACTCATTAATTTTGTAATTAACTTGTTTTCGATAAAAAAAAACTAATTATAATGTTGACAAATTTTACTAAATCTATAAATTCTGGAGATAACAAATCAAAATTGAAAATGTCTGAATTTATTGAATCTGAAGAGTCATCATCAACATCTATTATTCGCTTAAGAGCTAACAATGGAAACGATACTGAAGACGATATTGAAGAACCAGCACCAAAAAGAAAGAGAGGCGAAAATCTTCCTTTTGATCCATTCAAAAGTTTTGAATCATTAGAAGAGTGTGTAAAAGAGCTCAAAGATGGGAATTTGTAGTTACTCAATCGACTTCTAATACTGATGCGTCGCAAAAAAGAGGACGAGGTCGTCCAAAAAAAACAGTTTCAGTCAATAAGAAAGTGAGAAATCAAAAAATAAAACAAATAAACTAAATTAGTTAATTGAATAATTGGAATTTGCCTTTTTATATTATATTTGTTTTTTTTTATTTTTTTTTCTATTATAAATATTTTTGCTCCTAATTAATATAATAATTGCTTCTTTTTTTTGCTAAAAAAAATTGCTTCTACAATAATTATTTTCCAAAGACAAAACTGTAAATCTACTAGAGAAGAAATTTAAAACTTGAAAAGTGAATAAAAAATGAAAAATATAATATTCTATTGAACGGTAGAATTCAATTGATTCAAATGATATTGAAATTGCTATCTTGCTATTTCTTATTTCATTTGTCTTTATCAATTTTAATTTGTAACAATTCTTAATTATTATACTTTAAATTTTATATTTTGTTTTATTTTTAATCACACAGATAAAAAAAATAAATGAATAATAAAAAATGATTTTAGCTTTATTTACCTGCTCTCAATTAAAATTTAATCGAGAGTAATTTGAAAAAAAATAGAGTATCTATTTAATGTTCACTACAGCACTATTGACGAAATCTGCATGCTTGAGAAAAAAAAAAGTTGGTTATCTTTGATGAAAAATATCTCACATTCTAATCGACATAATTTATATGCTCTTATTATAAAATTTCATAGTCTCCTTCAATTTAATTTATTATTTTACTAAATTGGCCAATATTTTAGCAAAAAAAATCGGTATTTGTCACTTTATTTGTAGCTAGTCCAACTAAACCCACTTTTTGTTTTGGTTACAGAATCAGAATCCGGAAAAATTCTTTCATTTAAGACATTTAATTTTTTAAAGCCTATTTCATCATATCAATTAAACTTAATATATATTATTAATTGATTTGATGCAATAGATAATTTTGAACATCAACACAATTTTGAATAATTTATTAAAAAATTAAAATCACCATAAATCATAAATCTCAAACGAGATAAATAATCAAATTTAAAGATGATTAATTTAGTTTTTAAAAAAATTGTAATTTTGAGTTTATACTAAAGTATTAAACAAGATGTCACCATCAATTTCAGTCAATACTGTTTTATAATACTTTTCTTTTTCATCTTTTGCAACATGCTGAGTTTGATTTTCATTCGAGGGCTTATCTTCAATATTCTCAATAAATTTTAAATCGTTTGTTTTAACATTTTCTTTGTCAGATTCAAAAGCATTGTTTGATTTTAAATAATTTGCTTCTCCAACTCGAGATTTTGAAGATTTTAAAATTCTAGATTTTCTTTTGGCTGATTTACCCTCTTTTTCCATATACAAAAATAATGACACACGAAGGTTTTCGACTATTTTAATAATTATGTCTGGTATTATGGCAGTTACAACTATTAAAATCATCAAGAACCAAATTGATCCACAACTGAACAAATCATAAAAGATCCAGAAAAAATTTTGATCATCAGTTATCAGAGTTAAAAATGGTGGCATTATGAATGAATTAGGCACGAGACAAGTCACCACAAACCCCAAAATGCTCAAGACAAATCCAAAAAGAGTGAACCAAGTGATAAAGTGCCATTCAGTTATTAATTTTGCATGAACTATAAGGTCAATTAAAATAATTATGAGGGCACCAAATTGCATCATTCCTGACATCTATTCAAAATTTTTAATCAATTAATAGAAATAAATATTTGTTATTTACTTTTCCGTCCGAATGATAGGAAATATCATCTTTAATAAATAGAAATGAAAAAAAATACGCAACCAATGAATGCCATAATCCTAAAAGGTTCCATTTGAAAAACTCAAATGCTGATAATGACTTATTTTTTTTAATCGTTCTAAAAAAATAATCGAAAATGTTATTTTGTAAAAAAATGGAATTTACGTGTAAATTTTTGGGTTCCTAGTAATATTTTTTTCAGATTCTGTCTGTTCAAAGACTCCAAAAAACAAAATAGGAGCTCCTGTCAGAGTTATATTGTAAAATGTCAAAATTATTGAATTGTATAAAGTCTAGAAAAAAAATTAATTGCATTTAATTTTAAAAAATATTTGTAAAACACATACAGTTCCAGAGAATGCATTCCAGATAGCAAAATAAACTTGGCAGATTACAAACGCTACATTTTTATAGAAAAAGTACTGAACCAGCACAGCAGATCGAGTATAATACAAATAACCATGAAAAAGAAGAATTCGTTTCAGAAATTTAAATTTTGCAAAACAAAAGTCACTTGATTTTGCCGCATTATTACCTTCTTTTCCAAATAATCCAAAACCGATATGAGCTTCTTGAATCATAGAAACATCATTTGCTCCATCACCTATAGCAGCAGTTATTGGTTTTGTTTTGCTTTTTTTTATCAATTTGACTATCTATAACAAAAAAAATTATGATCTCTTTATTAATATTCTATATCCTTGTTTATGAGAGTTGTTGGTTTAAAAAAAATAAAAATAACTGAAACTAATTAAAAGGCATTTAAGTGCATTTAAACAAGGAGATAGTTAACTTTTGGGTGTAAGACTTGGGCTTTCTGGGCTGGTGATAGTCGACAGCCTAAGACAGCATCACAACCAGAACATAATTTGGCAAAGCTTTCTTCAAATTCATTATGAAAAATGAATCCTATTGTTTGACCATCTACTACCAATGCAAAATTTTTTATTTGGCTATTTTCAATCCTAAATATTTAATCATTAGGTCAAAAAGATTCCTTAAAAAACTCATTAATTACTTTTCTAAAAATAAATTTATATGCTTTTTTATTTCTTCAATTTCGTTCATTGAGGTCAGGAAGATTTTCTCTGATGATTGGGGAAAATGTTGGCATGATGTTGAAATGTTAACTGCAGTTTCAATTTTGTCCCCGGTCAAAACCCAAATTTTGATACCTGATTCTCTTAAAGATTTGAGTGTATCAGCTACATCCTCTTGAAGCTTATCTTCAATTGCCGTAGCTCCAACTAGAATCAAATTTGACTCAATTTCTTCATAAACTAAAGCTATTTTTTCATTTCGATTTTCTATATCATTGTAAGCTTCAAAAATTTTTTTTTCACATTCTTCATATTCTTGTTGAGTCAATTCTTTATATGCTAGTGCCAGTGTTCTCCATCCTTTAGATCCAAAATCTTTTATGTGTGCTTCACACGTTTTGATATCACCAACGTTGCATTTTGATAAAACAGCTGAGTCAGCTCCTTTACAATAAAGAAGATATTTTTCTGCTTGATTACTTTTCACTATAATGCTCATTCGTTTACGAGTGGAATCGAATTCAAATATTTGTTTTATTTCAAAAATATGTTGTTTTGAAAGAAAATTAATAGTACGCGATTTATTGATTGAACCAGAGTTTTCTTTTTTATCTCCCTCGAATATTATTCCTAAATTGTGCAAAAAATCAATAAAGCACATCTCATCCGGACTAGAAGCTTGATACTTTGTCTTGTCCATCAAGTCCACTTGAACCGTATGGCATAAGCTCATCAGTTCGAAAAATCGAAAAAATTTTTGATCCTTAAAAGAAATATTTTCCCATTAATATAAACAAACTGTTAAACCTTGTGTTAAAACTCGCCATAGTCCCCGACACCATAACCTAAACCCTAATCAACTTATTTATTAATCTTCAATTAATATTGTAAATTATTCTAAAAAACTAATATTTTTAATAATAAAGTTCCCAGTCTGCATTTGAAGTTATTTTATTTTAGTATTAGCATTTAAAAATTAATAAGTTTGAACACCTATGATGTAAAACATGACAGTTTTTGCAGCCAGATGACGCGTCTTGGTTTAGACCTTTGAAAGTTATGCGCAATGATCTTCAGAGTGATAGACTATCAAAGATATTGATGGTTTTCATTTAGGAGAAGAATTAAATTAAAAACTCAAAATCAGGTAAACTCATAAAAATTTAGGCCGTTAATTGACTTTTTCCAACGATTCCTGATATTAGATTTATTTCGTTTATCTGTATTAGCTATATTCTTTTATTCAATTTGAGTTTTTCATATTTTCTTAATTCAAAAAAATTTATCTTATAAAAAATGAACAATTTAAAATTTTTAAATAATTTTAATTATAAGTATTAAATGAACATAGAAGAATCTTACATAAAAATAAAAATAAATTAAAAATAGCTTATTTTTAAATTTGATTCAATTTTTTTATACAAAAAATAAATCAATTACAAATAATGTTAAAAGTGAAAAATCAAGAATTTTATTTTGAATGTTTATTTTCTATTATTTAAATAAATACTTAAAAGATTGAGGTGGCGATGCATGATTTTGTAAAACAATGACTTTACTACAAACTGAACATATTTTATTAGTACCTTTATTATAGTTTTTTCCTGAAAAATGATTATGGTATAAAATCACAATTTTACAGTCAAATGTTTATTTTGAGAATTTGGACAGAAATTTCAGATAATAATAAACATAAATGGCTCCTATATATAATATATGAAAAAATGACTTTAAACAAAATATAAAATTTTAGTTTTCGAAAATTAAAAGAAAAGATTTATTTTTGTTTCATGAAAATTTTTTGTTCAAAAATTTTTAATTTTTTTAAAACTAGTTAGTGTAGTTAAGCTATGAAATTAATAAATAAGATAAAAAAGTATAAATAAAAGTTCATTGTTTAATGTAATCCATTTAATTTCAATGTAATAAGATTGTAAAAGTACATTTATTTAAAAAAATTAATACATCGCGCTTTTTCATGACTAATCAAGTCTTTTTTGGTACATTTTACCAGGAAAAGTCTATGAAGATTTTGAAATGGAGGTGAAGTTATTTTTTTTTAACTTTTTGCTTGTTTTTTTTGCTAATTCCAACACAATTTAAAAGTAGTTAAGTCATAATTTAATTATTTTTTGTTAAGTTCAAAGTCGAAAAAATAAATAAATTGTTTTAAGCACATGAAATATTTTGCAAGGTTTTAGGGCAGTCAACCTTGCAAAATACCTCATCTATAAATTATCCATGGAAAATAAAAAATATTTACTTTAATATCTTCATTGTCCTTTTTATTGATCTGATACAATTTACCTAATTTCTCTTCGAAAACTTCATCGTTTATAGAAAACTGTTTGAAGACCATTTCATTTTTGGTTAAGGTTCCAGTTTTATCTGAAAAGAGATACTCAATTTGACCCAAATCTTCATTTAAATCACTCGTGTTTGCCTTTGCTGGTTTATCTGTCTCTTCATCGTATAATCTTCGAGGAATATTGTCAATTATAAATTAATATTTAATTTAGAGATTTTTTTACTTTAAATCCCATTCTATAAATTTTGACCCGAAGAATCTTTGCATTTCCACAGTAACGTATAAAGACAATGGTACTATATAGTTGAGTAAATTCATAAAATAAATAAGAAAAAGAAAATTGTATAAGTCCCTATTTTCCTGTTAAATGATAAGATTAAAATGGTTAATTCTTTTTTAGAAACAAAGGCTTACATTGAAAAATTCAGGCTCAGTTCCTTTTAAATACCAATGAATTTGATAAAAGTCTTGATAAATAAAAGATAATCCGTAGCACAAAAAAGTGAGAAATGCCAAAATTGCCAAAAATACGAGTATGAACGCATTTAACTTTCTGTAAAAAAATTAATTTAAAAAATTTTTTTTTCAATGAAAGTTATAAAATATTTACTTTTCAATGCAAGATAATTTATTTGACTTAAGCTTTGAATTAAGCATTACTTTAGTGTCAAAGCCAGTATAAACAGCACAACCATAAATTTTAGGAGATATTTTAAGGCACGATCCACGTAACAAAATATTTTCATTTGTTATGGGAAATTCAGTTTGTTCAATTAACAATTTACCTTTAAACTGATAAAGATTAGTATTAGGATGATCGCACAAAATAATTGCTTTGAATTCGGACAATTTTTCTTCTGAATCGAGTTCAGTTAAATTTTTTGGTCTGCTTTTTTCTTTTAAATTTGTCTCGCCATCTAAATTTGCAGTTGTTATGTAGCAAACATCATCATCGGCATCTGAATTTAATAACACCATGTCACAAGGAAACATGCTTCCAGCGCTAATCTCGAGGATATCTCCAACTTGGACATTTTTCCATTTTGTTTCTTTAAATTTTCCATCTTTGAGGACACGGGTAGGGCTTTCGTTTATTTTACGGTCTTCTCTATGTCGCAAAAAATCTTCATAAGCCTTAGAAAAAAATTTTTTTGAAAAAAATCAGAATTATTCAAATTAAGAGCTCAAACTTGTTTGACAGCTGTTACCAAGACCACGATTGCCAATGGGATAATGCTTGTGTAAGGACTTGATGGGGGATCTGGAATAGCGAACTATTTGAAAAGAATAAAATTTTTAATCAAAAAGGCTTGTGTTTCTGATTACAATCACAATAATGTTGATTAAAAAGTAAAAATAAGCTATTCGACGAAATTGTTCAAAAAGGTTTTTTGGTAAAAAATTCCAAATTGTATACTTTAACAAATGTAAGCAAATTATTTAGATTAAATAGAAAAAATTTTAAAATTACTTTAGATGTTTTTATGAAATTGTCTTTTCTTTTTTTTTTGAATTCATGATCTAACAACACTTCCGGCTCTGATCCACTGAAATTTACAAATATTTTTCTATTTTCTGGTTTGCTTTTCCCAATCTTTTTTCTCTTTAAAAAAAAATAATTCAGCTAATTAATAGAGAAAAATAAAATTTTCAAAGGTCTAAATTGAATTTATTTATTTATTTTTTATTGAGAGCATATAATTGCATCATGAATACAAAATTTGCTTATCATTTAAGCAGATTATTTTTTTAATATCACGATAAAACATAATTCAAATTATTAGTTGAAGTAAAATATTTTTTAACTCGTCATTTACTCGTTGAAAAAAAATTTCTGGATTTCACATTATAAAAGTTTTGTGACAAATTAATAAATATCTAATACCGTAAACTCGTGTTCACGACTCTAACAGTAAAAGCCAAAAACTCCGCTTTTAATCTAATTGAAGTTGTCTTTTACTCTATATGGCAAAGTATGGGATTTTTCATTTTTTTTAAATTTTTTTCCAAAAACTCAATCTTTGGTCATATAGAGTAAAAGACAATTTCAATTAGATTAAAAGCGGAGTTTTTGGCTTTTACTCTTAGAGTCGTGAACACGAGTTTACGGTAGCATTTTTACTTGAAGACAAAGATTAAGTTTGTGAACGCGATGAGATATAAAAAATCCTGTTGCATTTTTTATAACATTCAAATAATAAATCTCCTAATTTTTTAGGAAATTAATTCTTATTTTTTTAGGAGGAAATTATGCGGAATTTACTCTTAGAGTCGTGAACACGAGTTTACGGTAGCATTTTTACTTGAAGACAAAGATTAAGTTTGTGAACGCGATGAGATATAAAAAATCCTGTTGCATTTTTTATAACATTCAAATAATAAATCTCCTAATTTTGGAGGAAATTAATTCTTATTTTTTTAGGAGGAAATTATGCGGAATTTTTGACAAATTTTCTATATAAGCCTAGTAAAAACAAATTTGGGCAAAATTTCTTAAATTATCAATCCTCTACTTTTTCCAAAAAAAAATAAAATTTTTTTATATAATAATAATTTTCGCATTTCTATCCTAGTAGATAATGGGGATTCGCTCATTTCCTTTTCTAGTACCTTTTTGAGCAACAGCTTCGATCTAACACAGAGGTTATAAAACACAATGAATTTTTGTAAAATTAAAACTTTTTTTAACAACTTTTCGTAGATAATCCCGTTTTATTAAAATAATAAAAATTAGACAAAAAAATAAAATATTTTTTTATCTAATCCTCAAGACTTGAGCCGACAAGATCTCAACAAATACACTTATCTCTAAGTGTATTATATTCCAAAGTATTTACGTTCCTAATATAATAATTTATTTTTTAAAAGCTTTTTCAACTAGAAGACTACATTAAGTACCACATTTGGTCGCCAGACGGTTTCTTTTATGTTCCATAAAGTACATAAAAAATACTTTAAGTTTGTTTATTATAAAGTAAACATTAAGAAATGCTGATTTTTATGATTTCATTGACAAAAGATGAACTTTTTGAGGATAATTATCCAACTTTATAAATCGATGTAGTTGCACCTTTTAGAATTAACTATACTGATCATTATACTCATGTACTCCTTGATGTTTTTTGATTTCTATCATTTTATTTTGTTTTTTTGCACCGAATTTCATAAAAATACCAATATTTAAAAAAATGATAATAACTAATAACTTACGATAAAATTTAAAATATTTCGTGTAAAATTGTCCCATTTCATAATAATCAATTTAAATTTTTTTTTCGATATTTGAATAGAATCCCAATTTATTCAACTATAAATCTAAAACAATTCTAATGGCAAAAAGTTGAGATAAATTTAGAATCAAAAATTGTAATTTAGATTAGTAATATGTTTTATTGTTTTTGTTTCAACGATTTATTCAACTAATCATGATAAAATCAAGTCGCTTTTAAAAGTTTTACATGTAAGATAACATAAAGAAAAGCATTTGCTCAACATTGTCGTCAATAAATTAAAATATGCAAGCCAGACTAATTGAAAACAATAAAATGTTTTGAAAACGTCACTGCTTTGATTCAAAATTATTTTTTCTTCCATTAAAGTTAATATTTACTTTGACAAAATTTTATGTTCAGGTAAGAATTTATTTTAATTTTTAAAAAGCTTATTAAGCTGTTATGTAATACGTAGCTAAATTAGCATGTTTATAAAAATTCACTAGCGATTTTATTATTATAATATTTTTAAAATGAATAAAATTGATTTTTGAAAATGAAAAAAATTTGAAATTTTTTAAAAACTAGGAGCCATGATAGAATTCCTGATTAACTCACTTAATGTATCGGAAACTTTCAGATAAATTCAGTTTAATCAAAAAAGCATAAATTATGAAATGTTCAACAATATTGATTTTCAAAGTGAGATTTATCAATAACGCCCATTTTATGAGTTTTACTTTTAGAAATTAAAAATTTGAAAGCAAAATTAGAATCTTTAATTCCATTTTTTAATATACAACATAAAATTACCCTTAATTCATTTATTTGATGAAGAGTTTTCTTTCAGCAACCAGCAAAATATTTTTCATTCAAATTAAAAAAACTGAAGCTTTTAATTTTCTTTAAAAACAAATATAAAAATCAAGTTGATAAAATGAAAAATGCGTGGCTAGATTTTTTATCATAAAATTTATCACAAACAAAATAAGTGTACAGAATAAATTATAAATTCCCGAAATATCATCAAATAGAATGTTAGGACAATTCGAACATTAGTTGGTGTACCACAAGTCTTACTTTAAGTTAGCTAAAAATTCTAGGTACTATAAATGGTTGGCATGCAGGTTATTGCTAAAACAAGGACCACCTCCAAAAACCGAAAGAAAAGTTAAAAGAGTACGGGTCAGGCGTGTTCTAGAACAAAATATTATGCGCTTTCATTCGCAATTAGATCTAAGCTCTATGACTTTAAATTTTTTTTTTATTAAAATTAAGGAAAAATTTTTCCAAGGCAGTTCCGAATGGCGGCGCCTACTTTTTAGCCCCAATGATTGCAATTTTATTAAAATAAATATTAAATGTACAATTAGAATTTAAAAAATAAATATTTATTGTATTTACATTATTATTGCTAAGAGTTGGATGTGTTTAGGATTGAATCAAAGGAGGTTTTGTGAGCCATTAATTCGTGGTTTTGCTTGGTGGTGATAGATTTTGAAAAAAGATCAAATCGATTCTTAGCTCTTTGTGGATCTTTTTGTAGAAAATATTTGATGATTCTCAAGACTTTTTTGCATATTTTGTATTTTGACTTTTATCTTGTGAGAATCTGATTGAAGTATTATAAAAGAGTAGTCGAATAAAGATCTTATGAGTGACAAATATAGAATTCTGTTGATTTAAAAGAGCATCCCCACTTAAAACTTTTAAATTTTCTGATTAGGCTAATTTAGGAGATTTGTTTTGAATTGAAAATTTTCAAATGTTTTTTATTGATTTTAGGATCTAAGCTAATACCAAGGAATGTTGGATTTGGGTCGAGAGGAATTTGTGAGTTCCCCACTTTTATTTTCAAACCATTTGTTTTCTCATAATTTTTTCGAAGTTTTCGTTAATTCTAAATCTTCATTTTTTGCAGTACTCAATGATTCTATTCATTGCCTTTTGAAGAATTTTTTGAATTTGCTGGTTTTGGATGCTCAAAGATAGAGGAAATCTGAGAAATGGGCTATTTCCTATCTAATTTTGTTATCTATATCACTAAAAAATAGAATGAAAATTTGTCAAAATTGTCAAAAGGTTTGTAAAAGAAATGTTTAAATTATAAGTTAGCAAAAATTATAAGTCGTTGAGCTTAGGTCTAATTGCGAATGTAAGGACAATTTAAAGTTATAACTATTGTTTTTTCTAAATAGAATTAATGCAAAGATAGATTATTGGGATAAACATGCTTTGTTAAATCTAGAGGTAAAATCTGCACCACACCTGACTGAAGCTTTCTTAATATTTCCTTCGGCCTTTAGGAGGTGGTCCATATTTTAGCATCGATTCGCATGCAACCTTGATCAAAAAATCTTTTGAGAACAAAAATAAAAATAAAATTGATTTCTAATTTTCATTGTATAAAAATAGATAAATTGTAACAAAAAAAAAATTAAATAAATTATTAATTAACTATTTGTATCGGCGAACGTTTGACTGTTTGCATCATATTTTCGATTAGAAATACTACCAAAATCAACAAGATGGCACATTGATGATAAGTTTAAATGACATCAAGTGTTTGACAATTCTTGTACGGTACGTGTTTTCAGTCATATTTCAGAAAAATTGCAGTTTCTAAAAATTCAAAGTTTTTCTCTTTTAAAAAACTCATGGATTTTAACCATGATTTTATTAATGATTGATGCTGAATTGATAATTCTGGTTATTTCTTTCACTGAATTCAAATAATTGTAAAAATGGTTGATCAAATAGAAAAATTAAAAAAATTTATAAAATTAATCAACTGTCAGTTTAGTGCAAGACAATTAAATATACAATGATGATGGAATCTTTTCAAAAATCACATTTAACGATCAAATAATCAGGTTCTATTAAATTTCAATTGTCGAAGAAAACCAGAAATTCATGATGAAGTTTTAAAAAATTTTATCAAATTTTTGTGCCATTTACAGAATGATTACTTCATATATGAATCTTTTTTTTTTTAAAACAAGTTCTTCTTTAATTAGACCAAAATAAATCTTGATTTTTTTTTTGTAAAAAGATTTTTATTAAATAATAAGGAGTGATTTGTGAAATTCGTAAATAAACAATTCAAACACTACTTGCAATACTAACCGATTATGTTTTTTTTACCTTAAATATAAATAAAAGATGAAAAATATTTTGTTAGGTAAAAAAGTTTAACCCTTCTATTCTAAATTAAATTATTTATTATACGATGATTTTCAACATTTTGTTTTTACAACAATTTACGTAAAATCTTGTAAATTTGTGACTTTTTACTTGTAAATTTCTTATATTTTTTATTCGGAAAATTTGCTACATTTTACGTAAATTTTTGTAAAAAACAAAAAGCTAAATAAAAAAATATTTTCGCTTTTCATTTTACTTCTCTTACTCATTTTGATTTTTTTTAATGAAAGTTGTTCAAAAAGCGAATGCTTCAGTGTCAACATTTATCTCAAAATTAATACTCAATTTCAACAGTTTTTATTCAATTAAAATATTTCTGTAAAGATTTTTTTTAATTTGTTTTAGAGTTTTATTAGGTTTTAAATAAAGTATTCAATTTTATTTTGTTAATTAAAAAAATAAATAAAATAAAATTGATTCTTTTATGCTATTTGGGTAAAAATTTACATAAAATACTTCAATTTTTTTTTAAATTATCAATGATTTTTAATTATTTATTTTAACAAATTGAAATAATCTTTGATGGATTTTTTACCTTTTTAAAAGTATAAAGGTAAGTTTTATTTTTATAGATATAGAATTATGTAATAATTTGGGAAAATAAAATTTTTCGTTTTTCTTAGTTCTTATATAGTTCTTATTAGAGCTGTACGTCAAAATAGTTCTTCGACATTTTTCCTATTTTGACTTACAGCTCTACTGTAAATTACATTTAGCTAAGTATATTTTTCTCATTTTTACCATTACCACTAACAACAACAATCTATGGGAAAAATAAGGAAAATTTAAAAAACATAAAATCCAAAAATAGTAAATGACTATGTTTTTTTTTATACTAAAGAATTATTCTATTTTCATATCTCTTTATTTAAGCGAGGGCTTATTCTTCAAAGGAATTCTCAGGCCAACGAAAACCCCAATAGGTTTTCTTCAGAATCCTAAGTATTAAGCTGCACAAACTCTATATACCTTTAAACTAAATTAGTGTTAATCAAAATTATCATAACTTAATCTACATAAAAATAAACTTATAAAAAAAAAAATTTCTTAATATTTTTATCAATATGTATACTATTAGAAATAAAAAATTTAATTGCTTTTTTTTCTTAGCTCCTCTATTAAAATTTTAAATACCAAACTTTTAAAAATATAAGTTTTATGAGGTTTTATTTTTATTTTAAATTTAATTTTGATTTTGTATTTCTTTATTCTTTTTGTTTTAAAAAAAAGATAAACAAAAATAAAAATAAAAAAAGATAAAAAAAAAAAATCTAATATGCATTTTAAAATATTATTGTGTTGCACTCATATTAAAACATATTTTTCTCAATTATTGATATGTCCACGGTTCAAATCTTATACGGCTATTTCACCTTTAAGAAAGTCAAATTCAAGTTTCCAATTTCAAGCATCACAGGTTACACAACAAATGTTAGGAAAAAATTGAAGGTTGAAAAGAGAACTAAAATGAGCGAAGTAAAAGTGAGAGAAAAATATTTGAAATAGCCTTTATGAATTTTTAGTGATGAGCTTGATCTAAAAGATGAATCGAAATTCAAAGAAATGTCTGATTCGAATACGAATTTTTAAAGGCTCTTTGACGATTTTCTTGGAAGTTTTTTGGAAAATATTTAATTGACCCATTAAGCTATCGCGTTTGATAAATATTTCTCAGTAAACTTGGAAATAAAAAAGCTTCATTTTTCTTTCCTTGATTTTTGATCATGAATATAAAATTCTTTTAAATTATAAAAAATATTTGAAACTTAATCAATTTTTTGGCAATATGCAATATTAGTACAAAAAATTACAGTACAAAAAGTAAAAACGCTATAATTTTTTTTCTAATTGTGCAAAAATGGTTCTGTAGACAGAACAATATTGGACAAATTTTTTTAGAAACGAATGCCAAGCTCTGCACAAACTCTGCAATTTATTGCATATATCAATCATATATTTTTTGATTGTGTGCATTTTACAGAAAAATGCAGAGTTTTTGCAGAGCTTGGTATTCGTTTCTAAAAAATTTGTACAATATTGTACTGTCAGGTTTACAAAGTTCCTGGCCGTAAAACTTTATCAAATATGTCTAGAATATATTACACCAAAAATAAAAATCTTTTGAAAGAAACCTTAATTAATATGTCTTAAATAAATCTAATGTTTGATGACTGGACTTCAATTCAAAATTATATCAGTTTAACAGCACATTATTTTGACGATGCCTTTAAATTGATTTCCAAATGCCTGTCAGTTAAGATCCTAATTGTCATTCATCAGTCATTCATCAAAAAATATTTCAGATAAAGGCAAAGAAATAATTCATGAATATGGTATTATTGAAAAAATTGGTGTTGTATCAGCTCATAAGGTAAATTAGATGAATAAGTCGGTAAGAGATTTGGGTTACTTTCGAATTGAATGTATGGGGCATAAATTAGATCAAGTTGTGAAAAATTCGATAATTTTTATTAAAAAAATTGCGTCTACAAACGATGATGATACTTCTGATATAGACACAGATGAAGAAAATAAAGTTACTCAAAGTAAGAAAAAGATTTAAGCTTTGATTTTATTAGAAGATAAATTGAATGAAAACAATGAAAACAAAGTTAAGGAACTCCAATATTTGGGTTTTAATTTAAATTCAGATCTTGACTTTATTAGAATATCAATAATGAACTTTAAAAAGGTTCAAAAATCATTTTTCTCGTCCTCCTTCTTAATTGGGAAAATTAGTATAATGACTCCATCTCTTAAAGCTTTTATATATAAAACTTTTTGTTTATCACAATTTACGTATGGTCTGGGAATAGTTACACTTAATAAAACAACGATTAATACATTAAATATAAATCAAAACAATTTAATAAGACAAATTTTCAACCTTCGTTATACATGTCACATTTCGGGGGTCTTAAAAGTTCTCAAAATTTTAAAATTTGATCAAATTTACCTTTTTTCAAAACTATCATTTATTGCGACGATAAGATTTAACCATCAAAGTCAAACTCTTTTGAAACAGATATTAAACTTTTGATTAACCATTTTAAGGTAGATTTTCCTTCACTTTTATGTAATATAAGTAAGTTTAAAAAGGAGTTAAAAAGGCATTTTTTCATCAGTGATGGCATTTCTGACTCTATCAAAATGTGTCTAGGAAACATAAGATTTAAAGATTATCGTATATTTTTAAATGAATTAATAAGGTTAAAATGAATTTCATTACTTAAGGTCCAAAAAGTTCAATTGAAACTATCTTTCTTTTCATTTTCATACAACTGTAATATTTTCAAATATTTTTATATATATAAAAACTTTTTTTTTTTTTTGGAACTCTTTTCTTCTAATTTTTATTTTTACTTCTTCTGAAGGAGGTTAATTAAATTCAAATAATTAAAATAAATAAATAAAATGAAGAGTTAAAGATTTTTACATCAGCTTTTTATACATTTATTTTGTATTTTTGAATTTTAAATAAATTTTAGCGTTTAAACAATTAAATTTGGCAATTAAAAATCAGTTTTTAGCAAGTTTTTCTCTATAAATCTAAAATATATCGTGAGTCTTTCATGGCTTTTTTTTTGTTATTAAATCAGTTTCTTTTAGTTATTAAATTCCCAATACAAAAAAGCGGTCTCGAAGTCAGAAGTCACCGAAATCGGCAGATTTTTTAGATACTAAGCCAAAATATGTAAAATTTTTATAAATATAGCTTGATTTTTTCTTGTTAATAAACAATTTTCAAGAGGAACGCCGCGTCCATTTATTAAAGCGTAAACTTGCTCAAATAGGGAAGGTGCGATTCTGAATGCACCATCAGCAAAAATATTATTATTCTCTAAATGTAGAAAAAACAAAAAATCTGTCCCTATTTTCAACATGTGAATCATTAAAAAAAAAATTTTGACCCTAAACACTGCCATTTTCTAATGTTTTGGTTAAAGATTCAAGTATTTCTATTTGTTTGAATGTTTTAGGTGTCGTGAGTAATAATAATTTATTCAATCTCTTGTTTAAATTAGATGCTGACAAATATAAAGTAAGTATTTTTTGTTGCCCAAATAAGCTTGTTAATTATTACTCAGCACTAAAGCTAATTTGACTTTGCTAAATCTATAACAAATATTACTAATTTTATTATAGTGCTAAATCAAACTTGCTAAGATCAATTTGCTAATTTAAAATTTGCTAAAACATTACAGAGCCGTTTAGAAAAAATTGACGCAAGGGGGTTTCAGATTTGGAGCTCCTTGAGCTTTAATTGAAGACATTAATATAGTGGAATATAAGGGAAGTGATCAATCGATTTTTTCTCATTAATCTATTTTTTATGTACCTGTTCAGTAGACTCCTAAGTCTAGTATATGGAGTTAAAACAGAGATTTTCAATTAATTCATGTCAGAACATTAAAAACTGACCCAATTATTTGCTTCATTCTTGAATCATGTCATTAATAATGATTGAATTACTTGGATTAAAGCCCCAAAACGTTCATGGACTAATTATGTTGATTGTGAAGTGTTATTGGTTCTATGAAATTTTTCATTTTGCTTTTAAATTTACTAAATAGATGTTTCGATTTAGACTTTCCTTTTCAATTAGAAATGACAATGAGAAAAATCAGTTTTTCAAATAAAAATCAAACAAAACAAACTAAGTTGACACCAAATATTATTTGCAAACAGTTGCAGTCTTTGAAAAGGTACGAAGAAAAATTACTTATTATTGAAAATCCATTAATGTAATTTGAATTTTTATTTAAATAGATATTGTAGTAGTAGTAATTTTCTGCGACAGGTCTAAACCCTTGTAGTACAACATAAAATACATTTGGTTACCTTGTAGAAAAATTGCTGCTTATTCTATCTTCTTTCTCTAGAGTTTCTTTATAGTCGCTACTTACGTCTTTCGACGCCATTATTTATAGTCCCTTTGACTTGCGAGTCCTTACACGTTCTCATAGGGAGATAACCTTGTTAGGGTTAATGCCAGGTTCCATTTTTTAGACTAATGGTAACAACCATCTAGAAAAATGATTTGCTGATGAGCTCAAACAAGGAGGCAAATAGAAGCAAAACACTGAAAGCACAATCTCAAATCCATAATCTTTTATTTTTTAAACGTTACATTTATTTAACTTGACTAGGATTCAAACCAGGACTCTCAGTCCTAATGAAATTGAATGAGTTTATTTTTTGTTTGGAAATTTGAAAAAAATATTGAAAATTCTTTTTTAACTTTTAAACAATTTAACTATCTCATTTTTTTTTACTACAATAGCTTTTTTCTAAATAGACGAAAAATTTCCAAAATAAGAAAATAATTTCAAATTAGCTGAGCAATTTTTAGACCAGCTCATCAGGTGAACCATAGTTTACCTTTGAGACTCGACTCGAAAAACTTTGTTTTCTTCTAATAAGATTTTGACTTTAGTCATAATTTACTAACGGAAAACAGGGCGTAGATAGATTTTTAAACTTCAAAAATTATCTTTAAGGATCATCATTTCACAAACCCAAAGTCAAAATTTATAAAAAAAGCAAAGTTTTTCATGCTTGCAATATTAACTTAAAATTATTTTTTTTTTCGAAATTGAAAAAAATATCTTAACACTAGAAGCACCAACGAGTCAAAATGACTCTTTTTTGATTTTTGGTCGCTGAAATCTAAGTCAATTTTTGCTATTTGAGCACAATTTTTTTTTTCAGCATAAAAATAAGAATAACTTTCTAAATTAACTAAATTCAAATAAAAAAAAATATTTCCTTTGTACAAAATCAAGTATATACTACTAGAAGCACCAAAAGGAGTCATTTTGACTCGTTTTTTAATTAAAATTTTGAATTTATCTATGTTACAGTCAAAGCGCGAAATTGGGCATTACGCGAAATGCCAATGACAAAAAATAAACTAGTTGATAAAACTAAGTTTGCAAAATGACTGATCTTTTTGTGAAATAACATGGCAAAATATAAAAAACTATAAAAAACAAGAAAATTCTGATATAATTTACTAAATGACATGGCAAAATATAAAATTATAAAAATTTTATTAAATAAAAAAGCGAAATATTAACTTTTTAATTTTAAACAATTTAATTGAAAATTTTTAAATTGAATTATTTCTTTTATTAATGTTGTATGTGTATGAATTGGTTATTGTTGCAATTGAAGATATGTATGATGTAGTTCTTAAGTTACATGTTGCTGTCGGGTATCAAGGACGAGTTGGCATTCTAAAAGAAGCTATTAAATTTTATGCTAATGTTACTAGACCGATAGTCGATATGTTCTTAGATTATTCGGAAGAATATAATATAAAAAAAAAAGAAAAAAAGAATCATGGTCTAGTAGTGAAGCCGATTGAATCGTCTAATTTCAATTCACGCATGCAAATCGATCTAATTGACTTACGTACTCTAATAGATGGTGAATATTGTTGGATCCTCAATTGTCAAGATCATCTCACAAAAGCATGTTGGCTGAAGCCATTAAAATCCAAGACAGCTAATGAAGTAACTATAGCTTTAATTGAAGTCTTTGGCTTATTTGGTGCTCCACAAATATTACAAAGTGATAACGGTATTACAAAGTGACATCTGTTGTTTCAGATGATTTGCTAAAGTTAAGAGACGAGTTAAATCCGAAAAGAAAAGCCCCTAAACCTGAGCCTGAGTACGACGAACCTGATCAAGATCAAGAAAATCTAAATCCAATACAAACAAGGGAGAAACAAATAAAGAAAGCGAGATTGAACGCTGTTACTGGCCAAAAAAAAACAATAAAAAAAATGTTAAGCAGGAATTATAGTTTCAATAGTTTATTAATTGATTTTAGAAGGTTTGAGCGAACTCTTTTGCCTTCAAGTTAGTTGGTAGTTTAATTAATCAGTTTATAATATTTACAAGTAAAAGAAATAAAATAAGAAAAAATAAAAAAGAGAGATTAAACGAGTCTGTTGAGTAATTCTAGAGGAGTATTTCTTTTGGTTGTTACTGTTTGATTTTCGATGAGTTCTAAAATTAGAGGGTTACGATTTAATATATTTTTTTCAAGATACTTTTCACTAAGTGAGTAAATGCGATCATGAATAGTTTCAATTTGACTAAGGTGGTGTAGAAAAAGATTTGAACATCTAGGACTCTCTTTTAGTAATATTTGTAATACTTTGTATTGTACTCCATGTAGTCTTTCAATATTTTTGCCGTTCACTAGAAGTAATTGTGGAACATACTCCATGGTCGAACGGATTAACACTTTATAGACGTTTATTAAACGTTCTGTACTCAACGACCATTTTTTGAACGTAAGACACTTAATAATATTCAAAAGTTTAAACGACTTTTCTCTAACTAGTTCGGTATGATGTTTGAAATTTAAATTACGGTCTTAGTTGATGCCAAGGTACTTGGGGTTTAGAAACCCCAAGCAGGAATTAGAAAGTAATAAATTCTTTTAAAGTAGGTGATCTTGTATTTTATCACTCAGAAGATGTTGATAGAGGTGCTTCAGATCCCCAAAATATTTTATGTGTAATTCTTGAGAAAAAGTACGAGCTATTTAAACTAGGATGTAAGACAGGAGTCTTTGATTCATTCGTTGCTTTCAATTGCATTGAAAAGACAGCGTTAATAACTGAGTTCTCAATTGAATTTATACCCAAAGACAAGAAAGATGAGTAGGTAAGCGTTGGAGCTAGAGAAGCAGTAAGATTACTCTCAATTGGTCATGGACAAGGCTACCTAAAATGTAATTGTACTGGTAACTGTGCCACTAAGCGTTGTTCATGTAAGAAAGCTAACCTTAAGTGAAGTTCTAAATGTCATGGCAAAGAATTTAAATGCGCCAATTGTAAATAATTATTTGTTTTTTAATTTTTTAATTGAATTTGACTTTTTTTATAAATGGATACCATGCAATTTAATAAATTTTCTTATTTTTTTTTGAATTTTTAATAATTTTCTTTTTGTTTTGAATTTACAAATTTGCCAAATAATTAATGGCAATTATTGAATTACATTAAAATCACAAAATTATTTTTTGCCATGTCATTTTCAGAAAAGTGATGGCAATAAACGAAATTTATATAAAAAAAGAATTTTTATTTTTTGACAATGGTATTTCACGAAAAATCTTGTCATTTCGCGTAATGCCCAATTTCACGTTTTGTGGGTAACATATACATTGTATTGATAATAACTTTGAAACCTTGTTGTGTCAAAGTTTTTCTGAGACAAAGTCAAAGTTTTTATTGCACATTCTTTCATTAAAGTATCTTAATAAAAAATTAAAATTTAACATTCTGAAATTTCACATTCGATTCAAACCATTGTATTGATAATTATTTTTTGTCAATTTTTTCAAATTTTTCCTAGTTTAATTGTTAGTGTTATTCTAAAATTACATGCGTCATTATTTCTTTCAATAAAAATGTTTTTTATTCAATTGAAGAATATAAACATTGTAAATAAAATTGTAAATATTGCTGAAAAATAAATTTTTTAGATCATTAAAATTCGGAAAACCATAACTTAAACTACATGGCCCCGAACCTTGACCTTTTTCTTTACGCTGGTTATTATCAAATTTATAATCGTGATAACCAAATCCTTACCCATTTGCTCCGATGCCTAAACTCAAAAAAAAATTTATTAAATTTTTTAAAACAATTAATAGATTCAGAAAAAAAATTTTTGTTATGAATCGGACGGGTTGGTTGATTGATTGGTATAAATCGGACGAGTAGAGTTGCAGAGTGACTGTGTGTTAAGTACTGAGCTGAAAAAAAATTGTTAAGCTCATGTTCGAAATTTATTATCAGAAAATAATAAATTTATATCAGTTTATAATATTTACCTATTAAACGTTCAAATAAAACCAAATTATTACCAAATATTTTATTTTTAGGGGTAAATGGGTGGTATATTGTATGTAAATAAAAAATTAACATGGGTGTACAAAATCGACTTTTATTTAAAAATATTTGATAAAGGAAAGAAAAATACATAATAAAAATTTTTGTTTAAATTCTGTCAATATTAACTATGGCAAATGAGCCTAACCGGGTGACCTGTTTTTTTTTATTGCATATTTCGCACTCATTTTATTCAAAAACTGCAAAAATGCTCACCGAATTAGACCAGTTTTTTCTAGTCACCCCTTTACCTGCTGCGGTTAATTGGGCGAGGCCTTATTGGGTGAATTAGGTTAACCCAGTTACCCCTGATTTTGTAAATATTTAGCCCGAGATCTAACCTCTTTTTCAAGATATTCACCAAATTCACCCAATTAGCCCGATAATAATTAAAAAAAGGATTTTAAATGTTATTTTTAAAAATATAAATATTTAAGATATTCTTTATTATTATTCTTTTAAATATACGCTACAACATAACTATTTAGAAAAAAATTTAAACGAATTATTAACGAATTCAAAATAAATTTTATGTTTGATTTTTTTTTTGTTAAAAAGATAAGTTAAAAAGATCTGTCTCGGAATGTTGTATAAATTTGAAGCTTGAGTAGTGTTCAATTTTTTTTCAAAAACATCTTTTTTTGCGTTATCAAGATCTTCCATCGAATACCTTTTTTTTTAACTTCTTTTTGTTTGTTCTGATTCATTTTTATAATATATTGACGATAATACATAATGAATATTTTTATCAAACAAAATCAAATTATTTTTGTAAAAAAAGGAGAAACAAAATTTTAAATTTTTCATAAAAAATGACGTCATTGTGATCATTTCTGTCCTTTCACCCTAATTATGTCAAATATTTTATTTTTAGGGGTAAATGGGTGGGATTTTTGTGTATTGAGGTGATACCTCATTAACCTCTTAACCCATAAAAAATAACAACATTAGACAACCGACCCATCGGATATATCTTAAAATTCTAGTTAAATTTTTTTCCACTAATTAAGACCCACTGAAAACGATCAAAAAAAAATAAGGTCAGTTCAAACTTGTTCCGTCATCGGATCAAAAATTGTCAAACATAATTACTAATTCGAAAAATTCTACCGAATTAGCCAAAAAACTTTGAATTAAAAAATAAAAATATTTCATATATATATATATTTGGATTCCTCTCTTCAAGATTTACAAGAATATGTGGGTTGTTTAAAAAAAGAAAACAAAACTACTGATATATTTCGGTTTTTCAAATTACGTCACCGAATTTACATTAAATACATTTAGGTTGTGTAACCATATATAAAATTTATTTAGATTTTTTGATTTGTGTTGCTTAATTTTCATTATTTTAATTTTTTATTTTAGTAAATAATTTTGGCCGAATAAGTCGTACACCTTGTCCGACATGGCCTTATTTCAAAAGTTTGCTTTAGACTCCCTCTTGGTAATATAAACCTTGGACATTTGACGTTAAATTTCATTTTTATTTTAAAAGAAAATAATTACACGAACTTCATTATCTCAAAGTGTGAACTCAGAAGAGGAGATTTAATTTCTAAGTCTGAAAAACTGTTAAAGATAGACAAGGCGGTAACACTCAATCACCTAGAGATGAACAAAGCTTTTGATATATTTTTGGAATATTACACAAATCTTTGTAGTCGATATATACCTAAAAGAATTTTTTAAAAAATAGTTGTTGTCTTACTCCATGGATAACTAAAGAAGTTAATTGGTATTGACAAAGAAACTTTTTCTAGGAATAAGCACTACCACGTACTTGGAATACCAAAGCTTTATAAAAGAGCAGAAAGGGACATGTCGAAGGTAAATCTTGAATTAATGGACAATAATCATCATTTAGCAAAACAAGACTTCCATCCAATGCATTTCGGTCAAATAAAGAATGAAAATCATTATGACAATTTAGTCGAGTATATACGCCGCAAAGAATTCATATATGAAGATGAAAACGTCCAATGGAAATTAGCTGGTTACGAAGTATTTGACAAAATAGAATCCATGAAAAAACCAAATTGGCTTTCCCCTTGGGATATGCAAAAATTCGGAAGGAATTCTTTTGCCAAATGTTTGACATGGGGATGTTGTAAAACTGAAACTAACCAAAACTTTTTTTGATCAGCTAGAAGGTATGGAAGCACAGAGATACCATGAAGACTCCAAAAAACCATTGGTAGACAGTGATTATGAGAAACTGGCTCCATTTAAATCCTACTTGGAATCTTACTTTGAACGAGTATGATGATGCTGCCCGGGCTCAGAAACGACAATTAGTAATAGAGGAGATGGTGTTGACTTCATTACCGCATAGAAAGACTGTGGATGACGCAATATGCTTAATAAAGGAACAACTCAGTGGCTAAAGACTAAATATCCGATTAGCAAATAACAAGTCGAGTTTAGAAGGCCTCAAGATAAAAATAGAGCGTTTTTTATGTCATACAATCCAACAGACATAATAGACTTCGAAGTGCTTAGCCAAAAGATTAGTTCCAAACGGAAATACTCAAGAAGGTTTTATTTATTTAATTTTGTTTCTGTTGAGTTTGTGAATGTGTTTGATAAACCGAAAGCAATTTGGACAGAGGATCTAATTCCTTTAGCAGCCAAGTGTATTGCCACACTAGAAGCGTGGCGAAAATACAATGATTTCCTTGAAGGGATAGAAGAAATTGGACAAAATAATATAGAAGATGTTGATCGGGAGATGGTGCTCTGAATAAAAAGAGAATTTGCTGACCAAGAAGAATTGGAAGCCCATTTTTATTATTATTTTTTTATTGAATAAACTATTAAATAAACAATTTCTTTTAATCAAAAAAAATTTTATTTTTTATTCACAATTTACTATTTACAAATAAATTACTAAATACAATTGAATATCTTGTGTTTTTTTCTAAATTTTAGACTTTTCTTATTCTATTTGACAATCGATTGTTTTATGATGAAATTTTTTGTGAGTGTCGTCCCCACTTGGCTATTCAGTCGATACTCATTTCATGTTAACTACATGTGATCAATAAACTCAAAAACTCTAAAGTTTATTGATTGGGCTTCTATTTGATTATATATTGCAGTATTATTAGCAGCACCGTAAGGATAATTCATAATTAATGCACCAGGTTTTGGAAGTTCAAGTAAGCCAGAATTTAAAACCACTTTGTGCAACATTAGTTAGGTCATAAGCATAATCTTTTACATGATGTGTCGTTGACCTTTATTTTGTTAAATCTTTTGTGTGAATAGATGTAAATCCGATATTTTTCATTTGCATTATTTCTTAGAGACCATTATTTTTTTATATCATCAGATATTTCTTTAACAATATTAATTGCATGATCTCTTATTGGTACACCTGGTGAAGGTTATTTCGTTTAATTATTTGTAATGGCTTTCCAAATTCTTTTTGAAAATCATAATTATAAGTTTTTATCATTCTATCAATTCCATAAGCATCTAATTTTGCTTTAGCCAATTGTTTGCTGTATGACCTATCTTTTATATCATAGGCTACCCATTTACCGAATCTTGTTCTTCTAATAAAGTGTCCTCTAATGTCCCAACCTGGCTCTAAAATTGAGAAAAAATATCCGACTTGGCAAGCTTATTAATAGATGGTTGATTTCAAATCTCTTCATTTATTCAAAGGCATTAAATAAAGAAGCTGCAGGAGACCAAGATATTAAAATATATTTGTTTAACAATTTATTTGTAAACCATCCGGATAAATTTGCTGAGTCTTTAAATGAATATTTCCAGTCAGTCTTTTCAAGGAATGATGAACTTAAACCATATCCAACGTTTGATATTAAAAGCAATTTCATATGTGCAAACGATATTGATCAATTGTCACTCTTGAGAAGGTAATGAAAAAACTTAATTGGTAAGATGTAAAAAAGAGTAAACTTTTTTACTTAGTAACACTGGTGCAATTTTCTTTCTTTTTTTTTTTTTAATTTATCTCGAATTTAATGTAATTTTTTGTAATTTTGCCTATGGAGCTTTAAACTAATAAATAATAAATAAGACGTGTAGACCAGACCTCGTAAAAAATTTGGTTTAAAAAATACGGGAAACGGTTAAATTAGCTTAAGTTAGAATAGCTCAATTAAATTAACCAGGTAAAAATAAAAAATAGCCAACAGGAAAAAATAACTTGTTCAAAATAACTAATTTTATTTAATAAAAAAATAGTGAAGTTGTGGGCAATTTTTTTGAGATAAAGTCACATGGCCAATTTGATTAATACTTATAGAATTGAAATTGTTTGTTAAATTATCAACATCAATTGCTTGAGCCATCATTATAATTACTTGTAAAAAGAATAAAAAAAGTGAGAGAAATTAGATATTTTTATTTGCCATCATGATTACGCTATTTTCAAAAAAATAAAAGAGCTATTTTGAAATAGCTATAATTAATTAATTTTTCTTGTTATTTTGTACAGTTTTTTTTGATAAAGCTATTTAATTAAGAGCTATTTTAATACAGAGTCAAAAAATACAGTAGAGGGACTTGTAAAGCCAATTTTTTTTACTTTTTCGTCTATCTCTTACCCAAGGAAAATTTCCAAATATCAAGATCATGGCAAATGTTACGCCTAGTTTCAATAAAGGAAGTAAACTAAATTTATTTAATTTTTGTTATGTATCGCAAACAAGAAGAGATTTGTAAGATTCTTGAGAGTATTTTAAAAAATCATTTAATGAAATATCTTTTAGAACACAACCTTTTATCTTTGATTTTCAGAATGGTTTTATGCCAAAAAGATCGTGCTCGACAAATCTTCTAGAATCATTAGATTTTGTTACATTACATTAGACTTTAGGTCTAAGTAAAAGTTTACCCATTGATATTATCTAAATGGAATTTTCTAAAGCATTTGATAGAGTTTCACACAGACTTCTAATTTCCAAACTGAAGGCATATGGTTTCATAGGTTTAATAATTGACTAGATAATCGATTTTCTTTCTAATTGAAAACAAAGAGTAGTCTTGGGTTCATCGATGTCTAAATGGTTAGATGAAACTAGTGGAGTGCCACAGGGGTGAGTCCTAGGACCACTTTTATTTTCAGTATTTATAAGCGATTTATCAAAAGGCTTGAAGAATAAATGTAAAAAATATGCTTACGATACAATAATTTTATCAACAATTAACAATATAACGACAATTATTCACTTCTAAAAGATTTAGATTTCATCTCAATATGGTCTCTTACTTAGTCTAAATTTAGACTCATTAAGAATGTTATGATCGGCTTGTGTCCGATCATTAGTGAACTTAACCCGAATGGTTCGCAGTATTTATTACTACTACTACTATAGAGAAAAATATGAATTGATGTTTGCCTTAAATCAGACGTCTAAATGTATTTTGAATTGTGACTGATTTTGAAATCATTTGAAAAAAAAACAGAAAACATTTTATATTACATTTTTGCTTATTAATATCTTAAAAATTATTTGAAATAAAAAAAAAATTTCATCTAGTAACTAAATAATTTATGATCTAATAAAAAAAATTGTATCGATTATTTTCGATTAAATATACTTATTTTCATTGCATCAATGAATTTAGATGAAATGGTTTCTAACTCATTAATGAGTCATCTTTCAATTTTCATCGATTAATCATCGTTTTCGTTGTGACTTGGTAATCAGAATAAAAATTTAAGAATGGAATTGTTTTTTAACAGATTACAGAAACCAAGAGCAGTTCTGACAAATGCTTTTTTTTAAAAACATTTTTTAAGAAATATTTTAATTTTATCTTAATACTTATATTTTTTTGTTTTCCTCTGAAATAATATCTAATATAAAATGATAAAAAAAAGAAGTCATTGGTACTTGATTTTGATGTTTTTTTGCATAACTTTTAAACATTTCTACTATTTATTAAAAAATTAAATGTTTAAAAAAATTGAAAAAAAAATTTCATTTCATTAAAATTGCTAAAAGAGTTTGTTGAAATTCGCAAAAAATTAATTAAAATTATTAATTAATCTAGTGAAGAAATATTGATTTGAATTAAAAAGAATATTTGTTGAGCTTAGATGCAAAAGTCTGATTGTTCTTGGAATGTCCAAATGTTAACTTGACATTCTGAGCAACAATCAAAATTTTGCGTCTAAAAATCAAATATTTATTATTATTTTGGTTCGCCTTCAAATTTTGGCGAACTTTATATACTATGAAAATGGCACCAAATTTTTATCCTACAATAAAATTTCGAAATTACATTTTAATAAAATTTAATAAACAATTATAGACATATGACACACCTGAAGATATGTGAAAATAGAGAGAGCAAGCAAGAATATAAAGCAAGGGCAGCATATAGAAAATTGTTTATTAAAATTAATTAGACTAAAAAAAGCGTCAGACACATTTGTAATTAGCAAAAAAAATAAAATTAAAATTTTATTAGCGATAAAACCTTGCTACACAAGGAATTGATCTTAAGATGAGCTTTTTTGTCGGCTCTTGTTTGACCTATGTTTAAAATGGCGATTGGAATTTTCAATTCTTCTGCTTGCAATATAATTCTAAATGCCGAAAAAACTTCCAAAGAAGTTCCCACTGATAAGAGTCCATCACATTGGGACAATTTTTGTTTTGTTAGTTCAATTTTAGTCTTCGGAATAGAGTCGCCAAAAAAAACAACTTCTGGCTTGAGCCTATCATTTTTACATTTAGGACATGTCGGTGTTTTAAAATCGCGTATTTGTTCCATAGACAATTGGACATCGTTGTCAGGCGCCAATTCACTCTGCCTAATATTCCATTTTGGATTCTGCTCTCTAATCAATAGCTGCATTGAATCTCTTGTCAAACAAAAGTCACAGTCCATACATTTGACTTTGTAAGAAGTGCCATGAATCTCGGTGAGTCTTTGGCATCCCGCTTTAACAAGTAAAGAATCAACATTTTGGGTAACATGATGAAAAACCTTTCCTTTTCTTTCCCATTCAGAAAAGATCAAGTGATTTTTGTTAGGTCTGAATGAACTAAACTGAGGCCAACTAGAATAATTTCTGGCCCAGTAGATTTTTCTTCGATCTGGATACTTCATGAATTCTAGATGTTGAATGGGGCGGCGGTCGGTCCTATTATACAAGCCAACCTTTTCACTTCGATAGTCAGGTATTCCTGATTCAGTGGATATTCCAGCACCAGTTAGAACAAAAAGTTTTCTAGATTTACCTAGGAAATTTTGAAGATTTTCAATGTCTTCTTCACAAGGCTCACTATATTCTGGCACAAAGCACAAACTTGATAATTTTCGAATACATCCTTCTCTCAAAGCTGGCAAAATTTTTACCAATTTCATCTAGATTGTATTTTAAAAAAATTTTTTAAACAAAAAAAACAAGCAAATTGATGGTCAGATCAATTGAAGCTTTTTGTTAAGAAGATACTTTTGAAAAAGGCATTGAATTTTTAATTTATAATTTTAGACAATTTAACTCATGTTTAAAACATTTCTCAAATTTTTGGTCACAAAATTTCCGAATCTAATAAAGTTGAAAGCTAGATCTGTCGAACCGACACCATATCGGCAATATTTGGCAAAGTTTTCGCAATTACTCGAAAAATAACTAAATCTGGTAGTTCCAACTTTTGAAAATGCCCTCGTTAAAATCTGCTCAGTTGGCAAAGGATTGAACATTTTGTCGCAAAGGTTATTTCTGAACGCATAGGAATCTTTGACCACATTCCAGTAATCATCAATTACCACAGTTGCTCCACTTACTCCACAAAAATTGACTCCAGCTATTGAAAGTTGTGTTTGGTTTTTATTTTCGAAATGAACCACCGCCGACTTTCCAACATAAATTGCCCAATTCGAATATATTTTTCTTTTCAATTCTATCAGATCTCCTGGCATTAATTTGCTCAAAACTTGCTTGTTGTGTTCTAACCTTGAATTCTCCTCACCATGATCACAGTCCGAACAAGTTGTCCTATCAATTAGGCAACACGAGCTTTCTATTTGATCAATGCTCAATGTGGGACTAAATTTCATTTTGCATTTAAAGAGAAAAAAATTGTTTCGTAACATGAAAAACTCATTATTCAGAACATAGAGAAAATAAACTTAAAAGCCGGGTTAATTTTGCAATAATGAACATCAATTGCTTGTGTACGCTTCTATCATATACTTCGAATTCATTTTTTTGTGAATTTTTTGTCGAGAAAAGGTTTTTGGTGAAATGAGTTCCATAAGCAGTAAACAAAAGCAAAAGTTAGTTGCTCAATTTACAAATTTCACACAAGCAAATGAGAAAAACGCGCTTTTCTATCTGAGCCAGCATGATTGGAAATTGGACCTGGCCGTAGATGCCTATTATCTCGGCCTCGATTCCGGTCCATCGAGGCGAAGTGGCGAGAGTTCAAGCACCAAAGCTCAAACAGACAGAAGAAAACTTGACCAATTGTGGAATCTGTACAAAGATCATAGCTTGCCAGCTAATGCCGAAAAGATGACCCAAGAGGGTGTATGCAAGTTTCTTAATGACCTAAATTTCAAATTAGATGACAAAATTGTTCTTGTTCTTGCGTGGAAATTCAAAGCCCAAGTGCAAGGCGAATTCTCTAAAGAAGAATTCTACAATGCAATGAATGAGCTAGGGTAATTGTCAACTCGAAATTTTTTCTCTTTTTCATTCAATTACTTATTAAGATTCTGGGAATTTTTTAATTATAAACTTTGACTTTTTTGTTTAAGAACTCTTTAAATCTGCCTCAAACAAAGAATTAGAAAACATTTAAGGGAATTAAAAATGATATTCATTTATTAAGGTGCGATTCAATAGATAAATTGAGAAATAAAATGTACCAAATCGACGCAGAATTAAACAATGATTTAAACAAGTTCAAGGATTTGTACCATTTCACGTTCAATTTTGGCAAGAGTCCATCTCAGAAAAGCCTGGACCTAGAAGATGCGGTTGAATATTGGAAAATGATTTTAAATGAGAAATTTCCCTATTTAAACCTGTGGATTGATTTCCTTAACGTAAACTAAAAAATTGACCTAATAAATTTCTCAACTAATTTGTAAAAAATAAACCAAAGGAGCACCACAAAAAAAGTATATCCAAGGATACGTGGAATCTTTTACTCGAATTTGCAATCAATATAAACAGAGATTTCTCAAATTATGACGAAGAAGGTGCTTGGCCAGTTTTGATCGACGAGTTTGTCGAGTACGCAAGACCCATTTTAAACAAATGAAATTGGAAAATTCTGAACTTAAAACTCTCTAGAACTATGGAATGAGAGAGATGGTCGATTTACATTTTGATATTTTGATACGACTTTGATTTAAAAAATTTTTCGTATATTATTTATTGGATGTTATTTAAGTTTCGAAAATTCGTTGCATTCAAACGATAAATATATATTATATATAAATTTTGAATTTTTTATTTTTGTCATTAACATGCCCAATTTGGATAAATTTTTTAATCAAAATATCCACTCAATCTCAAAATAAAGCAAAAACAATGATTCTTTAACGAATCATAATAAAATCGTTCAAAAAACAAAGATTGTATAACGAAATTTTGAGGAAGTTAATTAATAAAGAAATTTTCTCTATACAATCATTACTTTTTCATTGCATTGATTTTCGACAATAAAGGATAGAAAAATAAATAAATTATAAATTGTAAATTTTGAAATTTTAGAGAAGATCTTTCATTTTGTCATGATTATTTTATTTTTTTAAGGCATTGTTGTAATATTTTAGAGTAAAGTTTTAATTTATTTTTGTTCATAAAAAAATTTTTTTAGAATTTTTTAAGAAAAAAGTCTTCACAATATAAAAATTTAACATGATATCAGTTTTGACATAGTCGCCAGCAAGTTTACCTTAAATTTTATATTTTACACGATATGTATTTTGTAGTTACTTAAAATTGATAATTATTTTCAAAGGTAGATAATTAATTTGTGAAGTAGATTCTTATCATGTTAGTGTTTATTTTTTGATTTTTGACAATTTAACTTTATTAATGTAACAATTTCTATAAGCAAAGAGTTTTGGACAAAAGCAGATGGTTGTCAAGATTTTGAAGAGTTAGCGGAATGGAGGAGTAAATTCATTGTAGTTAAAATCAATTCTGAGAATTGGGAATCTAGCACTTGTTCATGTCATTATTGGCAAAAAAATTTCAAATGTAAGCACACAATCGAAATTTCGCATTTTTTAAACCTGAACAAATTTCCGGGTTAAGACTTAGCAATCGAATGTAATCCAAAACGAAGTAAAAAAAAAGGCAAGATCAGCAGTAGAAAGAAATTCAATTGTTCCGATTAACAGGCAGATAGACAATCTAAATCAACAAGAAGTTCTACAAGAGGTTGCAAATATTTCTAATCAAAATCAATTTGTTTTGTCTTCAAGTTCAGTAGCAGTTCAAGATCAAGTCGAAAATAATATTCAAGTTTCTGAGAAACGTAAAGCGGAAAACCAAAAAAATCAAGCAATGAAAACGATCAATTGTCAAAAAGAGTAAGAAAATAACTGTTAATTTCATGTTTTTTTTTTGTATTTTATTTTTTTAATTTTTTTTGTTAATTGTCACTAATAAAAAATAGATATATTCTGCAAAAAATGTTTATACAATTTTATTTGGCACAAGCTTCAACAAATCCTCTTTAGTAAAAACAATTAAAATTAAAGCTGTTTTTTTCATTAAAATACTTACTTTTTATTTCCTCAATTTCATTAGGAAATTTTTTTTAGAATATTTCTTAATGTCTGTCCTTTGTCATTTACAAATCTTACAATTTTTGACAAAGAATTAAAAGTAAATGGGTAGGAAAATTATCTTCTTATCTAAGGTTGTACTTTAAGTTCCCTTTCAAAAATCTTCTCTCTATTTTTTCCAGATACGCTGCGACTAAAAATGCTGCAGTTAATGTCAAAATTTTGGTATAAATGCCGCATAAAATATGTAAAAAAAATAAAAATATTAAAATATTTTTCTATTGTTTCAGGATTTGAAACACAAAAAATGTTCTTCGGACATAATGCATGCATGTAAAGTTAAAATTTTGAGTTTTAATGTGTCACGAAATTTTATTTTAAATTGATAAAAAAAACGGTATTTTAATAAAAAAATGGCATAAAATTTTCCGTATAAAAATTATTTGTTTTTGAAAAAAATGAAATTTTATTATTTTCTCTCGCTAGCTTCTCTCTCACGTGCTTCTTTTTCTAGAGTTTTTTTATTTTTGATTCCCTTTTTGCGACCACCACGGCCTTTTCTGGTTGGTTCTACATCTGCTGCTGTTTCGGGACTTTCATTTTCGACTCCTGACCGAGCATTAGCAGCTTTACTCATAAGCATTAAAACTCAAAATTTTAACTTTACATGCATGCATTATGTCCGAAGAACATTTTTTGTGTTTCAAATTTTGAAACAATAGAAAAATATATTTTTATTATTTTTACACATTTTATGCGGCATTTATACCAAAATTTTGACATTAACTGCAGTATTTTTAGTCGCAGCGTATCTGGAAAAAAAAGTGGGTTAAATGCAGCATTAAAATCAAGAATTCTGGCTTAAAGTGCAATGCATTAGGGGGCAAGGCATTACGGTAATTTTGATGGGTTTGAAAATATTTATTAGTAAAAAGATAATTCAAAATAAAAAAAACTAAAATTTTAAAAAAATTGTTAATTTATAATTTTCATTATATTTTATCAAAAGTCCAAGCCTTTTATGCTAAAATTACTAGAAAAGTCTGAAATGGCAAATCTAAATGCATTAGACAACCCAAGAGTATAAATTTTTTGACATAAGCTTGATTTTGCAAATTAAAATAAAATTTAAAGTTCGGAATTGGACTTTTACCACAAATTTAATAAAAAAATAACATATATAATATTTATGCAATATTTTTTATTTATTTTCCACATTTTTAATTAATTACTCCTAAATTAATAATTTTTCCATATTTTTATTACAATCACCATAAATTTAATAAAAAATACCAAAAATATAATAAAAAAACTCCAATTAATTTCAAAAAATTAAATTTGTTTACACTTATTTTGACAATAAAAATATTTTTTTTTTTCAATAATGAGCCGCATGTTATACAGTTATTTTTGAGTATAGCATTATCATTGATTTCGGAAGCCATCGCACTTGTTGTTGGTCTAACACAAACACGTTTACTTACAACTTCATCGTCAATACCTAGTTCTTGATCTGAAACCAAATCTGATGGCTGATGTTGTAAGCTTTTTGCTGTCTTTAACATTTAGATAAAAATAAGATAAAAATTATTTTCATTTTCATTAAATAAAACGTCTTATATTTGTTTTATTTCTCAAATCTTTCTCTTAAGTTAAAGTGAGACTTTGACCTTGGTCAAATCTGTCTTCCAATAAAAATAATAATAACTAATTTGAATGCAAGAAATACTCGCCAAATTTAAATCAAATTATAACTAAAATTTATAAAAAAGTTTAAAATTAATAGTAAATGTAGGAAAATATCTGTTATAAGCAGCAATTCTTTCAAATCTAAATTTTTTTATTTCCTCTTATCTTTGCATAACCAAAATTGTTCAAAATTAGAAAATATTTTATTTTATCGTTTTATAAAGACTAAATTAATAGCTCAGACTTGTGTTCTAATTTCTCGCAAGGCAACTCAATTGCTTAATTAAGTCTGATTTTCTAAATTTTTCAACGATAAAAAAACTCAGTATTTTTTCAGTAAAATATGCACTCTTGAATAAATATTTTATAACAAAAAATATAAATTATGTAAAATAATATTTTATATAAAAAACTCATAATTTTGAATTTTTATTAATACGCAAAAAAATTCAAATCAAAAAACTTTGAAGATATCGAATATACATTTTTTAGTGATGGAAGTAGAATTGCGGCAAAAAAATTATTTCAAAGACTTTCAACGAGATGAAGCTGACAACAGATGTATTCCTAATCCAATGTATGATTACAGCAAGAGGAGCAACAAGAAAATAAGAAGCAAAAGACAAGCTAAAAGGCATGAATCCTGTAGGTGTAAAATAAAGATGGAAAAATATTCTATCTTAAGTTTTAAGTATGCTATCTGTTGTCATTTTTTGGCCATGACTATGCTAGTTTGGAAGAAGAGAATGATATGGTTCAACCTGATAGTATTTTAATCGAAAACGACTCGCCTTTTTTCAAACTTATCTCCAACGAAGAAAATCTTAAAGTTTAAGAAATATCATTAATTAAGTTATTTTTTTCTAAAATTGTAAAAATTAAGCATTGGCTAGATTTTATCTCAATTAGCGGTGATGAACAGGATGATTTTCTTGCAAATTATGAAAGTCAAATTATTGTCCATGAATCAAACATAACCAAGCTAGATAACAATCCTTTTGTTTGCGCCCACAGACGCTTTCTTAAAATAGACAAAAATTTGCGACCAATTTATCGAAAAGAATATTCGATGGTAATATACAATGTCAACGCTTAATTGATTATTTTTATCTTTTAACAAAGATATGCTTGAAAAAATTTGAGAGCGAGATAGTGCCATTGTTTTTATACACTCCAAATTCGGAACATTATATTTCAGAAATTGAGTGTCCGTTTGATAGGATGGTACTTCATGGTCTGAGTCAATATTTGAACATTAAATCAAAAAGTAATTAAAAATTTAGAACATGTTAAAAACAACACTCCAGTTTAAAAAATTAAAAATTTTTTCTCTAAATTGTTTCACATCAAATATTGATTGTATCGCCTACAAGAAAACACTTGCAAGAAATGTCAATAATTTTGTACTAAGTCACTAAACTATTTGGGAATTTTGCTGAAAGTTTTGTTCTTAAATTTTCCAATATTTTATCTTTGAAACAAAAAAATTTTACATCTTCATGTAAAATAAATATGATATTCCTATTTTAATGCAAAGAACTTCACTGTCTTCACTGTTTTATGCTTTTAAAAATTCCATTTTTTACATCATTTCTAATGATTGCTTCAATTAAGGTTTTGAGGGGCCAAATGGTGCAAAAAATGTGAAACTTAATTGTAATAATCAAAATTTTAGACTACAAATGCCTCCAATTTTACTATCGGAATATATCCAAAAGCGTTTTTTTGAATAAAAATTTATTACCAAAAAATATAAATAATTGTTTTAATTATTAATATGAAATTTTGCGACAAAAAGAGAATAATAATTTTTGATTTTTGATCTTTTAATATTTGTTCTATTAAAAAAAAAAATAAAAATTGATATGCTAACATAATCAATAGCTATAAAATTTTCAATTCATATAAATGTTAGTTAAGCTATTTTTTCGATAAAATTTAGATCCATAATTTTGGTTAAAAACATTTTTCTCTATGAAAACTCACCATAAAATCAATTTTTTGAGCTAATGGTGTTAAAGCCCTCATTAGGGAAAATATTTAATAAAAATGATTAAATGTTAAAAACTAAAATTAACTTAAATTCTTTTATTTTTTTTTATTATAATAAAAAATTAAATTTTCACTCCTTTTGTTTGAAGTTTTCCTATCATTTTTTTAAAGAGATGTCTGCTTTTGAACCATCTCTAAAAGAACCATGTAACGAGCAAGATGAAGTAAAGGCTATTTAAAAGTTCCTATAATTTTTGATGCCTTAAAAGTGAAAAAAAAATATTTATCATCAAGTAAATTCTAAATTAATAGATTATAAATGAAAAAATAACTTGTAAAATCAAATGTCAACTTTAACCATGGCGCAAAATGACTTTATTTTTTATCGATACTTTAATAAAGCATTAAAATAAAATTCTCTTTTAAAATTTTTATTTTACTGAATAATCTTAATCATTTTTTTGTATATAACAAACTGAATTTTTTACTTAATTGTAAAATGGATATTTAACTGTCCATTTTTTTTTTTTATTATTTGAATTTGTCCATGGGACTTTAATTAAAAAAATAAATTTTAGTTTGAGCGAAAAATTTTGTGTAAATTTTTTTGCTTATTCATTCCTTGTGGAGCAAAGGGTCATTAATTTAGATTTCGACTCAAGTCCATCCTTTGCTTTAATCCTTGCTTGAGTTCTTTCGTAATTGCTTGTCGTCCCATCTTCTTTTGCTATTGAGGTGTTCATTTATGTTTGTTGTGGGTGTTTTTTAAATTTTTAGTACATGTCTAAAACAGAGTCACGTGTCATATCGAACATTGTAAATACTTTTTAAAATTTACTTATTAAAGTTATGTTATTAATACTTGAGCAAATTTCGAGAAAAAAAAAGAAAATTTTAGATTCAAATTGGTTTTCATTTTCCTTGAAGTTCAAAATTTTAAATTAAGATTTAATTTGAAATTTTGATTTTTAGTCGGCAAAGAGATAATTTTGATAAATTTCCTAGAAAAATTTTTGCACATTCAATAAGATATCCATAAAAATGCCTCTTAAATATTCTTTTTAGTTTTTTAATTCTTATTTTATTATAAATTAATAATAATAATTTCTTTTCACTAAATGATTTCTGATATTTTTTTATGTTAAAATTCAAAATTGTATTTAAAAAATTAAATTAGATCAAAAAACCTAAAAATTGTTCTTCTTATAAAAATGATATCTTGAAATGCTTTGACTTGCAATTTATGAAAAATTTCAATTAGACATGTGACCAAAAAATAAAAAAAAATATCAACATATACAAAAAGTGATGTTTAAATTTTTTTTTGAATCGAAAGATAAATTTAAAATTATTTTAGATTTATTTTTCTTTAGATATTTCTTAATATTTTATGTTTGTCCAATCCTGATGCCATCGAACCGAATTACTGCTGAAAATGCAAATTTTCTATTAAATTGCAGTGAAATTGAATTAAACCTGAAGGCTACCAGGCGATCTTTTGTTTTATTTTTATTTTTTGACTTTACATTCACCAGTCTTCTGTGGTTAATTTATTGCACCGTATGTTTTGTTCTTCGGAATTCAATTTTTGTAAAACTTTTAATTTTAATAAGACAAAAGGACTTTCGATAGAAGAAGCGTATGAGGAAGAAATAAAAAAATACAACATTGACTCGTCATTGTTTGACGTGGCAGTATGTTCTTATTAAGATAAAACTCTCCATGGACCATTAAATTTTTCAAAAGGTTGCTTCAGTGGTGCGATTCATTTTTCTAAATTTATTTTACACTATATTTAAAATAAACCATTGGATTCCTGCAGCAGTAAGAACACTTTAGTTGTGATTTTTTTTAAACTATTTTTTTTAGATTATAACCTTTGCATCTTCCAGCTTTTTGATATCAAAAGTTATTATTTTTGCGGTATTAAACTTGTTTAATTAAGAATATTTTAATTTTTAAACTTTTTTTATAAAGATTAAAGGAACTCACAAGATTATCACTGATTATTTGATTTTAATAATATCTTTTCTTATTGTTTGGGGCCAAACAGGATATCTAGATATGAAAATATTTTCTATCGTGAAAAAGAAAGCTGTTCTTCTGGGTATGTTTTGTATCAGTTCTAAATTTTTCAGCATTTTATTTCTTTTTTAGATACCGATTCAACTATTTCTTATACATCGAGAGCAAATTACGGGTCAGTGAATGCTCCAAGAGGAATATTATCAGAAGTTACTTCTTTCTATGCAAGTCCTCTTGATTCACCTCGAGGTTTTAATTTTTTTTTAATTTGAGCTTTTTTTCCCATTTCAAAAATTTTTCTCTAGATTTCTCAGATGAAGAAAACGATTCACAATCGATTAGGTCTTTCTCACGAGAGGATCAAAGGCGATTAAAATATAAAAATAGCAAAAGCAGTAAATCAACCTTGACAAATATTCCTGAAGCTGGCAAAAATAGCAAAGTAAATTAAAAATTTTTTTTTTAATAAATTGAAAAGTAGTTGATTTTTTAAATTTAGTTTTTAGAATTTGAAAAATTGAGTGAAGAGCTACTTGAAACACTTTTTAGCATAAGAAATGATGACAAAGCTTGGAACTTAACTGAATTTAATCTGATCGACTTACTAAATGAAAAGAATGTCAAAATTGATTCGATTGATGCTAATATTAAATGTTCCTTACAGACAAAACATTTTTCCGGAATAGGAAAAGTGTTTAAATTAGATACAGTCATTCCATTTGAAGAAAGTCTGCTTCTTAAAGTTTTAAGAGACGAAGTGGAAGAATGCGCAAATTGGAATGTGACAGTAAAGGAGGCTAAAATAGTGACAAAAATCAGACAAGATTTGTCAATAATCCATGTTTGTGTTCATGAGCAAGCTGGTGGTCTAGTTTCTCAAAGAGATTTTGTAAATTTAAATCGTTATTTGCTCAATAACAATATGGAGCATATATTGGCAACAATCGCATGCAAATCAGATGAAGTCCCTGTATCAGAGTCTTATGTGAGAGGCGAAAATGGACCTACTGGATATTTTTTTTCAAGAATAGATGATAATTATACCAAGTTTACTTGGATTTTAAATGTCAACCTAAAAGGCTGGCTTCCCCAATATTTGATAGACCAATCTTTAACCATGGCACAAAAAGACTTCATCGTAACTTTAATAAAGCATTTAAATAAATTTCGCTTCTAAAATTATGTAATAAGAATGTAAATAAAAATAATTTTTTTATTTTGCTAAATGTTTTTTCATATTAGTTTTAGCGAAAAAGTTAGAACAATAAAAAGCTTATTTCCGTAAATATTGAGATCAAAATTGTTTCTGTTTTTAGAATAGACCGTTGGAATTTAAATTTCTTATCGTTTTTTGAAACTTTTTCAAAAAAGAATACTTGATGCAGATCTTTGATTAACCCTTGAAGTTTTTAAATAGACAGCTAGACTAATTTCTTTAATCTCTCAATAATTCAATCTGGTCATATTTATGCTGTTTGCTGTTTTAATTTTTAATTTTTTGAAATTTCAAAGCTACAATAAAATTTTTAAACTCTTTAAAATTTTTTGAGTGGAATTTCAGAAGACTTGCGCAAATTCAGAAATTGAATAAAAATTTATTACCTAAAATTATAAAAATTGTTTCGATTATTAATATGAAATTTTAGAGGTAAATACAATTATTAAAAAGTTAAAATCATTTTTGTACCTTCTGTACTTCTTGTAATTTTTTTACTTAATGGAAATAAAAAATGGTTTTAAATATCAATTTTAAATTTAACTAATATTTTTTTTACCACTAGCATACTCGAATCCCTATATTAGCGCTCCGCCCCAGACCTCGTTTAAGTTTTAATTTAATGATTAAAATTTCCTTAATTTAAGTACATAAAGTACTAAAAGGAACAGTGCCAAATAAATTTAAATTATGAAAAAGTAAAAAATTAAGATATTTTTTCGATAAAATTTAGTAAATTTTAAGACAAAATTAATAAAAGAAATATGAAATATTTAAAAAGAAAACATCAATCAATGTCTTAATTTTTCAAAACTGTTTAAAATAGAAGTAGAAGAAGTAGTAGTAGTATCAACAGTAGATAGTAAAATCTATGTTCTATAAAAAATGTAAAAAAAATAATTTATAAATTTTGGTATGCCAATTAACGATTTATACCTTTTATATGACAACCATAAATTTTATTTTAAATTTGTAAATTAAATATTATTTTTATAAATTGCAGAATAAATTCTATAAGCTAATCATATGAAATTATAAATATTTCTTATTTTTATTTTTAATTTTTTAATTTTGCTACAAAGCTAGCAAGAAATGTAATTCACATTGTCACTTGAAAATCGAATCGAAAAAATGCGAACATTTTTGATAAAATTTCTATTTTCTAAATTACCTGTTTATTTGTATTTTTATAGTTGTCAAATGAAAGGTTTAAATCCATAATTGGCATACCGTAATTTATAGATTTTTTTTTTTACATTTTGTATAGAACATAAATATTTCTATCTACAATAACGCTCGAAAGCGTTTAGCCTTATAAACTAAGGCTTTGGAAGACTTTGCTTTTCACTATTCCAAAAACTTCATTGTTAATGACTGCTTTGAAGCTATTTATTGTTTGCGCACTAACAGCATTAAATGTTCCATAATTTTACACAGATTTGTTAAGAAATTATATCTTAAAGAGCCTCTACGATTTATTTCTCGGATTGATCTATTGTCATGAGCTCTTATTAGGTTTTTTACACCACAAGCGAAATTGATACCATTTTTTAACGAAACTTTTTCAAAACCTTTTAAAATTTTGTAAATTTGAATTAAGTCTCCCCTTAAACGAGGATTTTCAAGTTTCATTAGATTTAAGTATTTCAATCTGTCTTTATAAGACTTAGTTCTGGTATATTTAATCAGTTTTGTCGCTCTTCTTTGCACTTTTTCAAGAATTATAATGATTTTTTTTAAATACGGAGTCCAAGATCCTACTGCATACTCCAGATGGGGTCTCACAAGTGATGTATAGAGAAGTCTTAATGATTCTCGGCTAAGGTTCTTAAAAGAATTCGATTAGCTTTCATAGCTGCTAAAGTACATTGTTTATTCCATTTCAGATCATTTGTAAATAATTGTTTTTTATTTGTTTCAATAATAAAAAATCTAAGGCAAGCAAGCTTGCGGAGGCGACTAATAGGAGGTAGTCTTAGCTCATTGCGCTATACAAGTAAAATTACAGAAAAGAAGAACTTACAAGTTTTTAAGAGTAAATAGACATTATAATTACAGTGAAACCTCTCCATCTGTCTACCTGTATTTGTCCAATTTTTCTTTCCCCAAAAGTTTTCCTATCTTAATTCATAAAAACGAGCCTCTTTCTGTCCATTCATTATAGCCTTAAAAAAATTTTTGTTTAAATTGTGAAATTTTTTAATTAAGTTCGAATTTAAAAATTAAAACTGTTATATAATAGCTTATCAATATTGTTCAAAGATATTAGACCAAAAAAAGAAATCCTTTGATTTTTACTAAATTGAGAACTAAAGCTAAAGGCAATACTAAATCAAGTAGAAAATATAGAAAAAAATTTGAAACTTACATTCAAGTAATTAAAAGATATTGATGGCTCGGTAATTCAAATAGAATTTTTGAGGCAACTAAGCAAAATACAAAAAGACTTGGTAGAATTTTTATTTAACCTCAGCATGTTGCTAAGATTTAAATACTAATCAATTAGTAAAACTGGGGTATGGTGATTTCGATGATTAAAGATGAATATTTATAAAACCATGCGAGCAAAATGGCAAATAACTTCTTATTTTGTGATGAGATATTATGTTTAAAATCTATTAAAAACTGTCAGATTGTTTCAAATATTTAATGCTCCTAAGACAAATGAAAAAAAATGTTTGTCAAGTTGATTTATGGTCAGACAATTACGTGCACTTTTTGAGTATGAGTTTGAGTGATTTAAAAAAAATTTATCAACATTATTTTATTAACCATTAATTTCATGACGTTTTAGCTGATTTTAAAAATAAAAACTTGCTGAAAATTTTCATGTAATTTTGTTTGATTTTTTATAGAATTATTTAATAAGAAAAATCAAAATAAAGCATCATTAAAAAAATTAAAATAAATTAATTTTCTTTTACTACACGTTTCGACCAAATTGCCTTATTCAGGTATTTAAGTATGTTACATTTTAGTCAAATGCACTGAAAAATTTAAACTTTCAAAAGCTACAAAAGGAAGCAGTCTCCTAACCCTTTCCCTGCGATTTTATTTATATCAGAATTTATATCCTAATTGAACAATTAGATTTCTTGAATAATCTAAAAAATGTGTAAAAATTCTTCTGATTCTAATAGATAAAAAAACAGGGATGTTCACGAACTATACACGTTCAGAAATATTTTCAAGAGTTTAACCACTATCGTTTGCTTTGGTTGTTCTTTTTTTAAATATCTATCTCTAATAAAAATAATTACCGTATTTCCTCAAATAGAAGTAATCACAAATAGAAGAAACTTGCTTGTATTTCAGTCAAAAATTTTCCTTTAATTGAGTTATTTTTCTAGAGAATATGTGTCTTGTTTAAAAGAAAATTTATGAATCATCTCTCATGTAAAACATGCATTTTTCTAGTTTTTAATAGAAGAAAAAAATAGCTATTAATTTCTTGTAATTGAGTCACATTTTGGGAGCGAAAAATTTTCGAATAGAAGAAATCCTTTGATGACCGAACTTTCTTCTATTTGAGGAAATACGGTAATTAGAATGCGGCGGTGAAGTTTGGAGCAAAAACTGGTGCAAAATATGCTTATTAAATTAAATATCAATTATTAGCAATTATTTTAAAAATAAATGTTTGACATTTTTAAACCTTAATTGTCAAATGTAAACGAAAACTAAAATTAAAAAAATCTTTATATTTAGAAGAATATAATATGTATATTTTTTGGAAATTTTACTGATTTCTATGCTAAAAAATTTTCAAAATTATTATTTTTAATTTTTCAAATTTTTATCGTTGCTTTAATTCAAAAAAAGTAAACTAGTCAGTGAATAAATAACGAAAAATCATGCATGTTACATAATCCTGTAAATAATAAATTTAAATTTTATTGTTTTTAATTTAAATAATAATGACTTAATGAAACAGAGGAACAAGATTTAGTTAAAGTAAAAAAAATTTTTTTCTTCACAGATCAACAATTTCACAATTTTCTAAATTTAATGAGGAAAAAAGTTCGTTTCAATCAAGTTTTTTCTTTTTTTGAAATTATTTTGCCAAAAGCCAACCAGTTCTCTACCAAACTCTTCTTCCTCTTCAAACATTATTTTCATCTTTTAATTAAGGACGATTAAATCGATACCACAAATTTTGAATAAAATTCCCCAAATTTTTTATTTTTTCACCAAAATAATAAATAAAATCTGCAATCTTAAGTTTTTACATAAAAAAATTAATTAACACTAAATTAAATAGGAATTCACTATTTTTAACTTATTGAGACTTTTTATTAAAAAATGATAACAAATTAAAGAAAAATTACCTAAATTATGAGAAGATGAGAAGATGAATTGTCTAAATATTTGTCTAAAAATTTTAATTTTGAAAAAAATTTTAATAATTTATTCTAAAATGGTAAATGTCCAAAAATCCACTTTCGATGCGTTTGCAGCTGAACAGAAAAAGCTAATAGATGGACTGGAAAAGAGAATTTCAGATTTGGAAGAGAAATGTAAGTTGTTGGAGACTGAGAATAAGAAATTGAAAGGAAGCAAAGAGCAAAACAAACCTATGTTATTTTCGGACCTTCTTAAAAAGAATAAAATGGACAACGTCGAGAAAAATATAATTAATGCTATTCGCCTGGAAAGATGTGAGGAGGAGAAGAAGAGTAAAAACGTGCTAATATTTGGCACCGAGTTTACCGAAGACAGTAAAGTAAACGTTGATTTGGTTAAAGAAATGGTTGAGTCGGTTGGTTGTGACAGTAAAAAAGTAAAGTTTGTGAGAAGATTTAAACGAAAGGATGACAATGTCAAAAGTACACCAATACTCGTCGAATTAGAAGATAAAGACAGCAGACTTGAATTGTTAAAATCAGCGAAGTATTTAAAGCACAACGAAAAATTTGAAAAAGTTTATATCAACCCTGATCAAACGTTTGCTGAGAGAGAGCTCAGCAAGAAATTAATAGCTAAAAGAAACGAATTAAACAATAGCAACGACAGTGCTCAAACTGGGTTTAGATATGGAATACGCAACTTTGAGATCGTGAAGATCAAAATAAGTTCAAATTGAATGCAAGTAAACTCTTTTATTAACAGTTCAAGTCTAGCAGATAGTAACGTAGCAGTGAGCATTAGTAATATTTATCGTTCATCAAATAATTTTTTATCAATGAATCTTTCGTCTCAAAACTTATCCAACAAACGTAATAATGTAATTAGCAAAAACTTTTTTAAATTTTGGTACACCAACGCAACTTCTCTCGACAATAAACTGCCTTACTTAGAGTCTGAAATCGCTGATGAAGACCCTGACGTTTTGCTTGTATCAGAAACTTGGTTCGTGGAGAATTCTGTAACCAACATGATTGGCTACTCGTTGTTTAGAAGAGATAGAGGATCTAGAGGTGGTGGAGTTTGTGTTTACGTAAAAAGCAATTTAAGTGGTCTATTAGTTGAGATTCCGGAGTTGCAAGATGGTCTATTTGAGTGTGTTTGGTGCGAGATTCAAAATCAGACAGACAAGATACTCATTGGATGTTTTTACAGACCACCAGATTCTCGTGCCGAGATCGATCTGAGAATCAATCTGTTGATAGCAGAAGCTAGCAAGCTGGTGTCTGGAGGACGCTTTAGTAGCTTAGTAATATGTGGCGACTTCAACTATCCGTCGATCAAATGGTCGACGAATAGTAATTTTCCAGATATTACACCTTTTGACCTAGCAAGCCAAGTTTTTGTTGAAAACTTACAAGATTCGTTTTTGAGTCAAGTTGTTATGAAAAATACGTTCCAGACAAGTGAAAATTCAAGTTCAAACATTCTAGATTTAGTCCTAGCTTCGAACAGAGAAAGAGTTCTTGAGCTGGAACACAAACCGGTTTTGGGTGATCTTTTACGAGGACATCATGTGTTGACATTCAAGTACTCAACAGTATCGATCTTTAGCAATTTCGATAACCGTTTGTTTGACTTTTCGAAAGGTAAATATAAACTGTTCGCAGATGAGCTGGTGAAAATTAATTGGTTGAGTATATTTAACAAAAAAGATGTTGAAGCATCTTATATCTTTTTACTCAAAGTTTACAACCATCTTTGTAAAAAGTACATACCTCTGCGTAGAAAGCAAGCGAAAGTAAAAGTACCATGGATTACGAAAAAAAGCAAAAAATTGACTCGTAAGAAAAAGAATTTTTTGGTTTAAGTATTTAGCTTCTGGAAAAAACGTCGTTTTACTTGTGGAGTACAAAAAAGTTAAAAAAGATGCAAACAAGTCGTTGAAAAATGACCTTAAAGAGTTCGAGATGAATTTGGTTGCGAAATCAAAGAAATTTCCAAAACTGTTTTATTCGTACGTAAATTCCAAGTTGGCTGTAAAAGATCAAATCAAGGCACTAAAAGATAAATTTGGCGAATTAAAAACAGAATCTTCCGATTTATGCAGCATTTTAAATGAGCAATTTGAGTCAGTTTTTATCAAAGAAGAGCCTGATTTTACTGTTCGCCTGGAGAATTTTACTGAAAAAACTGTATGTATTGATCCGTATGTTACTTTTTCTAAAGAAAACGTTTTTAATGAGCTCAAGAGGTTGGACAAATATAAATCTAGAGGATCAGATGAGTTCCATCCCTGGGTTCTCCACGAGATCGCTGAAGCTATGTCAATCCCGCTATCTATAATTTTTATTAAATCGTTCAAAAGCTCAAGAGTACCAAGCTACTGGTTGGAGGCGAACGTTACTCCTTTATTCAAGAAAGGTTGTAGAATACAGGCTTCTAATTATAGACCTGTATCTCTTACTTCCATTGTTTGTAAAGTGATGGAAAGGCTTCTAAAAGTAGTAATAGTTAATTTTTTAACTGAAAATGATTTGTTAGATGGCAGGCAACATGGTTTCATTAGCAATAAATCATGTGTTACAAATCTTCTTGAGACTATCGATTTAGTGTCAGAGACATTGAACCAAAAAAATGCTCTGGACATTATCTATTTAGATTTCGCTAAAGCATTCGACACAGTTCCGCATAAGCGCTTAATTCACAAATTAACGTGTTATGGTTTTGATGTATCTATTATCAAATGGATAGAAGCGTTTTTGTTTGGAAGAAGACAGAGAGTAGTGTTAGGAACTGAGATGTCTAAATGGGTAAATGTTACGAGCGGGGTTCCCCAAGGCTCGGTTTTAGGACCAATTTTATTTATCATTTACATCAATGATCTGCCTAAGCTTCTTGAAACTTTTTGTGAGGTATTTGCGGACGATACTAAATTGATGTCAATTATAGATAACGAATATTCGTGTTTAAAACTTGAAAGAGATTTGAGCAAAATTTCAAAATGGACGGATGATTGGTTAATAAAGTTGAACGAAGAGAAGTGTAAGGTGATGCATTGCGGTCCAAACAATCCGAAATTCAATTACATAATTAGAAACACGAATCTTTTGGAAACTGAGACTGAGCGTGATCTAGGTATAATTATAACGAACAATCTAAAATGGTCTAAACAAGTTAACGCAGCTGCAAATAAAGCAAATTCCATACTGGGTTCAATTAAGCGCACGATCAAACACCAAAATAAAGACACACTGGGTCGATTATACAAAGCATTTGTTAGGCCCCACCTAGAGTATGGAGTGCAGGTTTGGAGACCTTATTTAAAAAAGACATTCAAGTCCTAGAGTCCGTGCAAAGAAGAGCTACAAAACTTGTTCCGGAATTAAAAAGATTAGATTACAACCAAAGACTAAAGGCATTGAATCTGACCACTTTAGAGACAAGAAGACTAAGAGGTGATTTGATTGAAATGTTTAAAATAATCAATGGACTGGACAAAATTAACTGGCACGTACCCTTAGTGTTCAAGAACAAGCTTGAAAACATATTCCGTCCTTCCTCTAGACTGCATGAGTTTGTTATGGAGAAACAACTGGTGAAGAATTGTGAACAAAGATACAATTTCTTTAGCAATAGAGTAGTGAATGTATGGAACAAACTGGATAATGATATTGTAAATTCTAATTCTATAAACGTTTTTAAAAACAAAATTGACAAAATTGATTTGATTGAGCTATTATAATGAGATTAAACCCTCATTTCATGTGCCTAGCACATTATAGCTATTTATTTATTATATTATTATAAGAGAGTGTTTGAAAGAAAAAAAGATAATATTCAATCGAGTTTTATGCTGAAAATCATGTCAGCCATATTTTTTCTTTTTGGATAAAACAAAAAGTGGAACATTACTTAATTTTTATTATAAATTTAGGTACTTTTTCTTAAATTTGTTATCATTCTTCATTCATGGACAATAATTTGTATTATACAACTTAAATATATTTTAGTCAACGTTTCGATTTTTCAATTATTCTCTTTTATTACTCATTCAACTATTCAACTATTCAATTTTTCAACTTTCCATTTATTCAACTTTTCAAATTTTCAATTATTCAATTTTTCAACTTTCCATTTTTTCAACTTTTCATTTATTCAACTTTTCAAATTTTCATTTATTCAATTTTTCAAATTTTCAATTATTCAATTATTCAATTATTCAATTTTTCATTTTTTCAACTTTTCATTTATTCAATTTTTAAAATTTTTAATTATTCAATTATTCTTTTTTTAAAACTAATTCATTAATTCAACTTTTCAATTTTTCTATTATTCCATTTTAAAACTACATTAAAACAAAAAAAATATAATAAGACGCATGAAAAAAATAAAGTATATAGCGAATTATGATTCAGAGCATTTTTTGAATTTGAAACAATCAAAATAACCCAGCATATTAACAAAAAATTTTAAAATAATTTTATTTGTAAGTTAAAGAAATCTAATTTTAAATTAACCATATATTGTCAATTTAGGGTTTATTTTATAATTAGATTTCTTTTAACAAATTTTAGATAAAATTAAAGGGGTCAGGGGCGTAGCCCTGGTTTAGGGACTTCGGCTAATCAAAAAGAGTGAGAGTTTTTTCTTAAATACTGCTAAATTAATTCATAATAATTAATTGTTAAAAGTTGAATAATAGAATTATTGAATAGTTGAATAGTTGAAAAAGTTAATAAAATGTAAAAGTTGATTTGTTGAATAGTTGAAAAAGTTAATAAAATTTAAAAGTTGAATAATAGAATAATTGAATAGTTGAATAATTGAAAAAGTTAATAAAATTTAAAAGTTGAATAATAGAATAATTGAATAGTTGAATAATTGAAAAAGTTAATAAAATTTAAAAGTTGAATAATAGAATAATTGAATAGTTGAATAGTTGAAAAAGTTAATAAAATTTAAAAGTTGAATAATAGAATAATTGAATAGTTGAATAGTTGAAAAAGTTAATAAAATTTAAAAGTTGAATAATAGAATAATTGAATAGTTGAATAGTTGAAAAAGTTAATAAAATTTAAAAGTTGAATAATAGAATAATTGAATAGTTGAATAAGTTAAAAAAAAGAATAATTGAATAATTGAATAGTTGAATAGTTGAAAAAGTTAATAAAATTTAAAAGTTGAATAATAGAATAATTGAATAGTTGAATAAGTTAAAAAAAAAGAATAATTGAATAATTGAATAGTTGAATAAGTTAAAAAAAAAGAATAATTGAATATTTGAATAGTTGAATAGTTGAAAAAGTTAATAAATTAAAAAGTTGAATAATAGAGAGGTACACATAGTAGGAATAAAATGATAATTGTAAAATTGAAGAACACAAAAAGTTGCCCATTACTCTCATTCTTTAATAAAAAGTCTCAATAAGTTATAAATTGTGAATTTATTAACGAAATAGGTTAGAGCTTTAGTATTACCTAGGACCTTAAAAAACCCTTTTCTAAATTGAGAGTTTTTAACCTTAGTAGTCGAACTTTAAGAGAAAAAAAAGCAGGTTACTAATTTTTTTAAAAATATATCACATATCATTCGATTCCTCTCTTCGAGTTCTAGTTTAGAGAGAAGCTTCAAAAATGGAGGAGATAGAAAGGGTTTTCAAATTCGGTCACACTTTTTACCCATAATCCCTTTAGACTAGGTTACCATATATAATTACATAATTTTTTTGTTAATTTCAAAATTAATAGAGCTTGTTGTAACTCAGAAATTTTATTTAAAAAAAAAACAAAAACCAAAAATAATTTAAGTCCTAGACTGACTTAAATAATTCTAGAACTAATTTATAATTATTATTATTTATTATTGTTAGTTGTTTTTGCTAACTTTTGCTTTGTTAAATAAAAAATTCGATTTTATTATGAAAAATATTTCAAGATGTCCAAAATTTAATTTTGTTTATTTTGAAATAAGAAAAAGAAAATTTTTAAATTTTTATTTTAATTTTTTCAAGCAAAAATTTTGCTTTTTTTAAGTGAGAGTGTGAGTTAAGTGCTTATCCCTCAAACTCACAATCAAAATGAGCCCTATTTGAGTGAAAATGTCTTTTTATGGTTCTGTTCGGACTTGGATATAAAATAATTTTTTTTTAAATTAAAATTTTATCATTAATTAGATTAACTTGTTTTAATTTATTGGTTAATAAATTGATTTTTTCTAAAATATAAAATAAAATTATTTTAAATTGTAAAAATTTAAATTATGTAAATTTTTTTTTTAATATATGTCATAGATGATCTGTGTTTGATTGAAGCGACCTGTAGAGTACTATGTGCAGATGGTGTTGAACCGATATGGTGTAGAGTGAGAAGTGTTTCAGAAAGTTTGTTGGTGGGATGCATGTACATACCACCTAAAAGTAATGGTTTTGTCACTGTGTGTGTGAATGATTCATTAAAAGAGGCAAGGAAAATGATAGAGAATAAAATATATGATGCGGTGGTAGTCTGTGGAGATTTCAGTTTTCCAGAAATCAGCTGGACATGTGATGGCGGAAATGCTAGTGGAGAAAATGAGATGCGGTTCTTGGAAGGCTTAGATGAATCGTATATGATTCAGTGTGTGGATACCCCAACATTTATATATGGAAAAAACTGAGATTCAAGTTTACTTGATCTACTATTAACGAGTGAGCCTGAAAGAGTTCTGGAAGTGAGGGCTCTGCCACCACTAGTTGAAGCGGAGAAGACTCATGTGTTGTTAGAGTGGAAATTTGCAATGAAAGATGTGAGCACAAGATTTACGAAAAAAAGAGAAAAAACGAAAGAAAAGCTGATTTTGACCAAATCAACACTGGTATTTTATGCAGATGATTCAAAAATACTCGGTATACTAGGTAGAGCGATGTAAGAGAAAGATCTGGATGCAGTATGTCAATGGATAGAGGTAAGGCGTATGGGACTGTGTGATAACAAATGTATAGTAATGCATTTCGGCAGACTAAATGAAAGGCATAAATATACACAAATAGAGCAGTGGACTGAAAAAAAGAATTTGTTGTACGGAATGTTAATGAATGTAATGCAGGTTTTGTGAATTAGTATCTTCGACTTTATGAGAAACACATACCGGATAATAGAGAGAATTTGCGATAGAGCGAAAAATGGATGAACTACGCGGTAAATATAGTGGTAAAAGTTAAGCATCGAGCTTGGTATGAGGTGAAAGCATGTAATAAAAGTTCATTTGAAATAAGTAAATATGATTATAGAAGAGCATGTAGAGATTTTAAAACAGAAATTAAGAAAATTAAAATCGGATTATGAGAACAGACTGTCTAAAAAAGCAAAAAGTGATCCGAAACTAATTTATGCCTATGTAAGAAGCAAAATGGGAGTAAAGGAAAAAATAACAATGTTATGAACAAAAGAGGGTGAAGTAACGAGTGACAAAAAACTGATAGCTGAGCTATTAAATGATCAGTTTCATTCAGTCTTTAATAAAGAAACCAATGATAAAATGCCTTTTTTTCCTTAACGTACTTCCTCTACTTTCGATATTAAGAATTTCATGCAGGAGCTAAACGAGGATCTGATTGAACGAAAACTAGAGAAATTAAATGACAACAAATAGAGAAAAATCAAAGTCAACATGGATTTGTTCCAAAGAAAGGATGTGTAACGAACCTATTTGAAACGCTTGATATGATCACGATTGAGTTGGCCAAAGGTAAAAGTGTGGATGAAATCCTATTAGACTTCACAAAGGCTTTTGATACGGTACCGCATCAAAGACTTCTTCAAAAACTAAGTGGTTATGGGTTAGGTGAGAAAATAGTAAGGTGGCTCGAAGACTTTCTGAGTATGAGAACTCAGCGAGTTGTACTTGGTGATGAAGTTCCGCAAGGGTCTGTACTTGTACCCCTGCTATTTATTCTGTACATAAATGACCTACCTGACTGTGTTTCAAATAGAATGAAAATTTTATGCAGATGATTCAAAAATACTCGGTATACTCGGTAGAGTAATGTAAGAGAAAGATCTGGATGCAGTATGTCAATGGATAGAGGTAAGGCGTGTGGGACTGTGTGATAACAAATGTATAGTAATGCATTTCGGCAGACTAAATGAAAGGCATAAATATACACAAAATAGCAACTTAAATGTTATACTAGCGACCACAGAGTGTGAAAAGGATCTTGGAGTTTCATCAGATTTAAAATGGACCAGCCAAGTGAAAAGTGCTTGTGCGAAAGCGAGAAGAGTACTTGGAATGCTAAAGCGAACGTTTACAAGTAGAGAGGAAAGACTTTGGGTAAGATTGTACATATCCATGATGAGACCCCACCTAGATTACGCAGTGCAGGTTTGGAATCCAAGTATGAAAATGGACGTGAATGCGTTGGGAAAGGTGCAAGAGAGGGCAACAAAAATACCTTTGTCTGTAAGAAACATGTCGTATGAAATGAGGCTGACGAAATTAGGACTGACAAAGCTGAGTGAAAGAAGACTGAGAGGAGACTTGACTGAAATCTACAAATTAGTGAATGGAATAGAAAAGGTAGGCTTAGTCAAGAATCTAGTGAATAAATCAGAAAACAAGGGACCAGCCGGGGCGTTAAGAGGAACTAGCATCAGAGTCCAGAGTGAAAGTTTCCCAGCTCAAATTAGAAACGATTTTGCAGCTGCACTAAGCGCCAGACACGTATTTTTCTCAAACAGAGTAGTTCCGCATTGGAATAAGTTGCCAGAAAATGTGGTGAAATCCAAGTCAACCACTAATTTTAAAATGGCTTTAGATAAGTTAAATGGAATCGGCTGCAACAGCTCTACACGGCCAATTGGCGGTGATGGGCTAAGACAATCTACATGTTAGGTGTCGCAGCAAGAACTACTACTACTACTACTAATATAATTAAGCATGTAATTCTAAGATACAAAAAAAATTTTTTTTTTATAATTTTATACTTTTTTATTTATTTTTTTATCATCGCCAAATCTGGTGTCATTTTTGAATTTAAAATAATAATAATACGATAAAATAAAAAAATTTTCGATGTCAGCGTTTTAAGATTTTCCTCCCGCTACCGCATTTTATTACTGTAGTCAACATTAAATTTTTTATAAACAATTATATGTCATCATTAGATCTCATCCCATTGTATCATTTAATTAAATAAGTAATTAGAACAATATTTTCGTTTATTTTAAATTTTTAGCGTTTTATAATTTTTAGATCGAAAAAATTATTTTTAAAAGTGACTTTATTAAAAATTAAACTTTCTCATCAATTTAAAAAATTAAGTTCAGAATTTTTTTTTCAAAAAATTTATGAATCACTGTATTTTTTTATAATTTTAAATTAACAAAAAAAATTATCATAAAAAAAAGAATGTTATTCTTTTTTTGTTATAAGCATCACAGTATTTTTTCTCTTTACTAACTTAATAGTTGTTGCATATTTGAGTGAATACATCAAACGGGAAAAAATCAATCATCGGTACTAAATTTAAACTTGATTACCACTTATTTCCAGGTCTATAAAAATTAATGAACAATGTACAATTTAATTTTACATTCGTAAAAAAAGCCGATTTTGAACGCAATTGAATTCAATTAGATGCCAATTCTTTGGTTTCGTTTGAGGGATGAGAGGGATCTTAGTAATGAGGACAAATCCACTTGCTGGTTAAGAAAGGGATTTAGTTTGGTAACGGTAGCGAATGCACTCTTTTTCAAGTCTTCTTCAGTGTAGGCTTCCTCTTCTAAATTTGGTGCCGGCGGACTAAACCTGGACGGAGAAGGTGGAGGCGTCTTGCATTTATTTTTTGCTTTCTCTTCTTCTATCTCTATCAATTCTTCATTATTTTTGCTCTCATTTTTTAGAATCTTTTGATTAAATGCTTTTAGCTTTTTGACGATTTGGTCAAAAAAGCCAAAACCAAGTTCATTTTGGCTATTTTCGGTTGCTTCTTCATCTGCCAATTCGTTATTGGGAGTTGCTGGTGGTGTGGGAGCAGTTTTGAAATAACTAGAAATGGAATCGAAAATTTTGGAAAAAGGATTGCTAGTTGGCAAGTTGATGGGAGAAGAAGGCGGAGTGTCAGGATCTGAAAATTCACCTTTGAGCTTTTGTTCATCTTGAATAGGATTGAAAAACATAGTCCTAAATAATCCGAAAACTCCCGGAGTTTCTTGTTTCTCTATCTCGGGCTCGCAATTATTTTGAATTCTTTCTTCATTTTCAAGCAGTTTGGTTAGTAATTGTAGCTTTGAAGGCGAAAGAACTCGATCTCTGGCAGTGTCTTTGCTGGCAAATTCATAAAAATCCAAGTCCTCATTGTCAAAGTCAAACTCATCTAGAAGGCTGTCGCTGTCTTCCTCTTTACAATCAGACGCAGTTTCGGAAGAATTGCCTTTGACAGAAATGCCTGGCCTATTTTCAAATAAGCATCCTAAATTGGGCGTTGCCAGATACTGCCAATGTTGTAACGTAGTGGATCCTTCGATTGGCTTTACAATTTGAAGCTTGTCAGGATGAAGTAGTGAATTTGATCGCCAGAAATTCGAATAGATTGAAGCAGACCCGGTTGAAAGTATGCTGTCCGGAGTTGGACAATTCAAGTACTGAGGAATTGTTATGTTCTCGTCTTCTGATTGAAAGCAGCTTTCGCTGGTGCTTGTGCCTGGCACTGATTTTATCAAATTTTGTTTGACTTTTTTTATGAGATTATTTGACTGTGATATTTGTTGGCTCATATAATGTTCTCTATGGTTGCGACTTATGGTCGAAAACACCTCTGCGGCAAAAGAGCTGTTATTGACTGTTTGGTTATTTGGCATAAATGGGGAGAAAATTTTACTCTTTGGCTTGAATACAAAACTTGACTCTAGGTCATCGTCATCTTTTAAACAATGAAATGAGTCTATCATCGAGGTATCCACGGTCGATGAAGTTTTAATGGAAAAATTGACATTGGCCTTTCTCCGTAAAGCTTTTCGCTTTAGTACACTTATTTCCTCTTGGCTCTTATTGAGCATTTGAATGCATTCATTGTACTTGTCTTTTAGATGACAAACTTGTTCGAGCAAGTTGGCTTTTGATGATTCGTAAATGGATTGAAGGTCTAAATTGTCTCTGGTTAAACATTTTACTCTCGATTGTAATTCGAATATCTTTGAAAAAAAGCAAATTTTAAATCATTTTAATAATTTAATTTTTATAAAGTTCAGCTTTTGTTTTTAAATTTTAATCAAAAATTTTTTTTTTATTATTAATAAGAACATTTTGAACCTGAAAATCTATCTTTGATTTTTCATTTTTAAAAAAAAACCTTAAATGGTAAATGAGCCTAACCGGGTGACCTGTTTTTTTTATTGCATATTTCGCACTCATTTATTCAAAAACTGCAAAAATGCTCACCGAATTAGACCAGTTTTTTCTAGTCACCCCTTTACCTGCTGCGGTTAATTGGGTGAGGCCTTATTGGGTGAATTAGGTTAACCCAGTTACCCCTGATTTTGTAAATATTTAGCCCGAGATCTAACCTCTTTTTCAGGATATTCACCGAATTCACCCAATTAGCCCGATAATAATTAAAAAAAGGATTTTAAATTTTATTTTTAAAAATATGAATATTTAAAATATTCTATATTATTATTCTTTTAAATATACGCTACAACAAAACTATTTAGAAAAAAATTTAAATGAATTATTAACGAATTCAAAATAAATTTTATGTTTGATTTTTTTTTAGTTAAAAAGATAAGTTAAAAAGATCTGTCTCGGAATGTTGTATAAATTTGAAGCTTGAGTAGTGTTCAATTTTTTTTCAAAAACATCTTTTTTTGCGTCATCAAGATCTTCCATCAAATACTTTTTTTTTTAACTTCTTTTTGTTTGTTCTGATTCATTTTTATAATATATTGACAATTTTTGATAATACAGAATGAATATTTTTATCAAACAAAATCAAATTATTTTTGTAAAAAAAGGAGAAACAAAATTTTAAATTTTTCATAAAAAATGACGTCATTGTGATCATTTTTGTCCTTTCACCCTAATTATGTCAAATATTTTATTTTTAGAGGTAAATGGGTGGGATTTTTGGGTATTGAGGTGATACCTCATTAGCCTCTTAACCCATAAAAAATAACAACATTAGACAACCGACCCATCGGCTATCTTAAAATTCTAGTAAAATTATTTAAAAAAAAAGGTTTAATAATTTTTTAAAAAATATTTCATATATATATATTTGGATTCCTCTCTTCAAGAACTACAAGAATATGTGGGTTATTTAAAAAAAAATAAAACGACTGATATATTTCGGTTTTTCAAATTACGTCACCGAATTTACATTAAATACATTTAGGCTGTGTTACAACACTGCACTTGATTTTTAATTTTTAAATTATGTCCTCTTTGGCTACTAGGGGCCGGAAGTTGACCAACTCAAAAAAGATAATAGTATTCAAATTCATGTAACTAATGAATACAAAAGCTTGATATAATAATCGAGTACAATTGTAAATCAACATGAAAAGAGTTGAAAGGGAGAACTAAGTTCTATTCAAAACCTTCTCAAATAATTTTTATCACTTTATTAAAATAAAAAAATAAATACAGCAAACGACTTCAATTGACTTATAAAATTTTCAAAGTTGGTCAAAAGTCAAAGTCAAAGTTTACTTTCGAAATTGTAATGTTAAATGTAAAATTCAAATCTGACTTTCAATATCCAGAGCCTGACATGACTAAACAATTGTTGTGAATTTTTTATGAGATTTCCTAAAAACCTTAAACATTCTTTCAAACTATTTTTAACATAGTTCCGAGTCAGCAAAACATATTTGATGATTTGAAGTGTCTTGCTCATTAATTTATGACTTTATAAAAAATTCCAACTATGAAAATTTCAACAAAATATCAAGGTAAACAGAAATTTTTTAAATTAGTCAATATTAAGTAAATTATTTTATTTAAACGGGTGTAGAATAAAAAATGGCCCAAAAATTAAGATTAATTTGCAATGAGAGTGGACAAGGATCTCCCAATTTTTTCAAAATTTAAAATCAGGCTGATCCTAGCTTTAAAACAAATAAAAATTATATCATAATGATGAATTCTCGATAAAATGTACGAAACCTTCCAAAAAGATTCGAGCAACTTTGCATAAAGTAACCAAAATTTGCCAAAAGGTGAAGTCGTAAGGCCTTTCACTGGTCTTGGATACAAAAAACGTAATGAATAAAAATTTTTTTATAATAAAATTAATTTTGTGCCATTTTTTATTTTACACCCGTTATGATTATTTTCATCATAAAAACAAATTATTATGTTTTCATCATAAATAATTTATTTATTAGAAATTCATTTTAAATTAATAAAATAATTTTTTTAAATTAACTCAATTTATTTATTTGAAAATTACACAAAAAATTTAAGCTGACTATTTTCTTCCAAAAACTTGAACAAGTTATGAATTTGATCGAAAAATTCTAGTCGATTTTGATAATTTTATTTTCTCAAGTTCTAGCTATTTAATTAGATTTTTAGATGTCTCTCTGGTCTATAAATTTTAAATTATACAATATTTTTACAATATTTTAATTGTTTTTTCATAAAAAAAGCAATAAAAAAATGTACTCTCATGTCATCGGGACCTCTACGAGAATAAAAATCTTCTTGAACCTTTTTTAAAGTGGATTAGGGGTACAAAATGTGTAAATGAAAATTCAATAAGTTGATTTTTATTCTGTCTCAAATAAAATTTATTTTTCATTTCCAATAATTGAAGGACCATTTTTGTGCTAATATGGACAAAGAGAAGAAAATTTTAAATGTCACATGTTCGATGTAAATTAACCATTTTAACACAAAATAAACAAAATATAAAAAATTGTAACAAGTTTGATTTTTTTCATATTGCTCCTTATCCTTTAAAAAGTTATGTTAAAAACATTTTAATTTATCAAAATTACCAAGTAATTTTTGATCATTACGTTCAATTAAGTAAATTAATTTTTTTTGAACCCCACAATATTTATTTTTTTAATCTTCCTTACATGCAAAGCATGTCACATTTAAATTATTTAAAATTTAGTCAAAAATTAATTTAAAATCTAAAGATAAACTCTTTGAATTGAATTGATATTTTTAATTGATAATCAGCTTCAAGAAGTCAAATTATTAAATTTAATGGTCTGTCAGTAAGAATGTAAAATAGGAAAAAAAAATACTTCATTTTTTTAGAAATACTTATTTTTTTATTGAATTAATTTCTGCTTTTTTTAAAATAAATAAACGCCTTTTATGAAACTAGTTAATAAAATTTAATGCTAAATCATCTTTTAGATATTCTTTAAGTTTTTTGATAATACTTCTTCTTATTCTAAAAATTAACTATTTAAAACAATACTGTTTTTAATAATATTTAATACTAGGATGCATATTATTAATAGTTAGCTAGAGTTATTTTAATATTTCAAGACCAATTTGGAGGTTGGTTTTCGCGTAATATAATCTATACCCATAAATTTATTAAAAATGACCATAAATATAATAAAGTTTCCATAAATTTATTAAAAATAGAATAAACTTAACAGTTATTTATCAAATTGAATAAAAATGTAATAGAAAATAGAAAATTACCCTAAATTGATTAAAACAACCTTAATTTGAATTAAAAGAACATTAATTGGTTCATTAGAATTAAGAAACTCATTAGATTTACACTTTTAAGATAAATTAATTGATTAAACGTTATTTATCATGTGCATTTAAACTTCAGATGTTAGATTTCAGCTCGATTGGTTTGGATTTACCAATACATAATAATAAAAAAGAGGCCCTCCTTCTAAAACTGTAAAGAGCCTAGAAGTTCAAGCTTCTGACCTAATTAAAGCACCTGAAGAAAATGCCATTTTCGATGATGACTTAACATCTCAAGATGATACTTCCAAGCGACCAAGATTTGATGACAGTGTTAGTAAATTATGTGATACTTGCGGCAAGCCTTTACAAAAAAAATTGTATTATTATTGCGCAATAAACAAGCGTAAACAAAAAAAAAATGAGTTTATTATTTTTCTAATGAATCTGATTAATCTTTAATGAATTTGATATTTTTTTAATAAATTTGTTACTTATTTCTTTAATTTGATAATAATATAATAAATTTGTTGTATTTTCTTTTCTTTTATTATAATTTAATAAGTTTATGGTAAACTTTAATAAATTTATGGTATTTTTAATAAAATTTATGGTTAGAAGTGTTAACGGCCGTTGGTTTTCAATGAGAGCTAAACCTGAAAAACTGCTATTTGGCTGGATTCAAATTTCATAAAGTCTACTTTAATTTTTTTATTATAATTTAAAGCTGCATGGTAAGCAGGGATAGACAATGAGATCAAAATTTTAAAAAAGCATTTTTTTTTTTTTACTTTTTATACTTTATCATAATATCAAATTTATTTGGCCCTGTTCCTTTCTGTTCTTTTTGTACTTTTTCAGAATATTATTTTATTTGGCCCTGTTCCTTTCTGTACTTTTTGTACTTTTTCAGAATATTATTTTATTTGGCCCTGTTCCCTTTTGTACTTTTTGTAATTAATGGTGATTTTAAATTATTATATTAAAACTTAAACGAGGTCCGGGGCGAAGACCTGGTTTAGGGATCCGGATATGCTAGTTGTAAAAAAATATTAGTTAAATTTAAAATTGATTTTTAAAATATAGATCAATTAAAACCTTTTTTATTACAATTTTTTTTTACTTTTTGCTCTAATGTACAAAAAGTACTAAAAGGAACAGGGCAAAATAAAATAATATTCTGAAAAAGTATAAAAAGGAACAGTGCTTAAAATTCTCATTGTCTATACCTCATGATAAGTGTTTGGTATTGTAAATTTTAGAAAAAAAAATTTCTAAAAACCTAAAATTGGTGCAGAAATTTCAAAATCAAATTGTAGAGTATTTTCAGAAGGTGGAATCAGATGATAAAATTTAAAGAACCAATTTTGGGTTCTTGTTTAGCTTTTTAATTATTGCTTTAAATTTAACAATGCCTGAGTGGTTTTGGATTTTAAAATGGAATTTTTAATTTAAAAACAAAATCAAATTTGTCAAAATATTTACTTGTCCAAATAAGTTGTTGATTTCTTCTTGTTGGTTGAAACACTCGTTTGTTTTGTTTTTAAGCTCATTTTGAGTGTGTCTTAAAGCATCTTGAGATTCTTCGATTTCTTTGAAACAATTAGCAATAAGACTAGATTCTTTGAATTCTAAATCAGCTGTTTCTTTTTCGAAGTAATCAGCTTTGTTTCTCAGTTGATCATTTTCCTCCTCAAGATACTCTATCTTTCGCTTGTATTCGTTCAGTGTTTCAAAATTAGTTTCATTTATTCGCTTGGATGCAAAAATGTGCTCATTATTCGATGCTTTCATGTATTCTGCTGAACTCTCTTCCAAAATAACATCTTGTTCTGAATCTATGAAGCTCTTTAATAAATTGTCTTTGATTTGTATTTCATATTTCAACTGATTCACCATATCGTTAGTTTTAACTAGTTCTTGTTCTAAAAACTCAATTTTTTCCTCTAATTGCTGGTCCTTCTCCAACAATTGCTTGCCAATGGTAGCAGCCAACTCTAAATCTCTCTCTTTTTCATCTAACAATTTGGTAACTGCTTCAATATCATAATAAGTTTTTGTCATTTGGCTAACTCTATATCCACTTTGAACTAAAAAAAAACAGATGAACACCTCATTATAAATATGAAAGAAAAAAGCTTGTTAAAAATTTTTGAGGTTTTTTATTAGGATTAAGAAGATGAGTTTTAATATTTCCCATCGAAGTTTAAAAAAAAACAATAAAACTATTTTAATTTTTAGATAAGCATAATTTAAGTGACGTAAAATTTTGTGGAATTTGGCTTTGGTTTATCTTAGTGGAGCGTTATATCTAAAAGTAAGATTTAAGACTTTTTACACAATTACATTATGGTCGAATACTTAATTAAGAATATCCTTTTAAAAGCTTAGATTTTCGATCTATTTTAAATAAAAATTTAAAATGCGAATGAATTTGAACTTAAAGCAACTGTTCACATCATCAATAATCAATCATACGTTCCTAGTCTAAAAACTAAGCTTTTTAATAATTTTAAACTAGATATATTTTTGTTCAAGAGTTAATTAATTGGGATTTTTTTGGAAAGTTTATACTCGAAAAAAAAAACATTTTATTTGTGCCCTAATCTCAACAATCTTCTAAATGTTACTGAAGCAATCATCATCGCAAATATCATTTGACTTACTAAACTTGTATTAAACTATTTTTCGTTTAGAAATGTTTAAATGAAAAATTTTGAATAGCTTTTTTATTGTTTTATTTAAATTAAGAGCACAACTTGGAATTTAAACATTTATTGCTATAGCCCAAAAAATTAATGATATTGGTAAAAAAAAACTTTTCCATTTAATTAGTCTTGGTTAAATGTTCTACTAAAGGATTGAATAAGAAATTAAAATCCAGTATGACAAATATCAAAGGTAGATGGTCATGATACGAATTAATGGGAGCTGAAAATAACAATAGGAAATCCGGAGGAATATAAGTGAATACGAGTTTAATTTGGCTAAGTTATCTGAGTTTTCAAATTGGTGTTTAGTTAAATGGATAGAAACAAAGATCTAAAACCTACTACTAGAGCCTTAAGTATTGAAACGTCTAATAACACTAATACTAAGTAATCTTAAATGGCTAAAATATTGAACAAATATTTTAAGTAAAATATTGATTAGAGTTGAAAATTGCTTCTCATGATTATTTTAAAACTAACAGTGAATCTTATTGAAGAAATTGGCAGAAGTGATTTAATGAAGGCGCACCTAAATATTTGAATTCAAAATTTTGTGAATGAATGTCAAAGCAACAAAATGAAGTCAATGCTGACAATAAGAACTTAAGCAGTATTTGCTTGAACTAGATCCAAGTTACAGTACACTAGCTTTCTATCAAGCTAATTTTTTTGTCGTTTATTTTCTACTGAACCACCCACAAAATTTAACTAAAACATAGCGCAATATTTTTTTTATTTTTTTTTGGTGAAGTAATAAATAAATAAACCAGTTTTATATTTGAGAGATTATTATTCAATTTGATGAATTGGACTTTTCTAGGTCAAGATTTAAAATTCCTTACAAATATTACCTTAAAAAGCTACAATTTTACAAATTTATTTTAAAAAATTATTCCTTAAAATTAAGTGCCTATAAATTATAAAGATTGTTGAAAAGTGGAAAAAAAAGAACTTAATTTTTGGAGAGTTTTTTCTAAATATTTTTTAAAGTTTTCCGTTTGAAGTCTAAGTTTTCTAAATGTAAATACAAAAAAGACAATATTTTATTAATAGACACATTCCGAATCCACACCGACTAAACCTTTGCATTTCGAATGATTATTAATTCAAAATTAACACTTGACAAAACATTGACTAGAATCACATTAAGGTTAGAAAATATCGATTTTCAATGCCTGAAAAATAAAATGTCTTTAAAAAAGAATAAAGCCAACAAATTAAATAATTAATTAGTGTATATTTTATGTATTCAATACTCATAAAATGCGTGTAAATTAGAAATAAAAATCATCTAATGGATATGTAAATGCACGTTCACATAATATTTAATGTATTTAGAGTCGCAAATAATTTAGGTAAATTTGAAAACAATTATAAAATGACCTAATCATGAATGATGGAATTTCTGGTTGGAAAAGACTGTGTCTGGATAATTTAAAAATCGAGTACAATAGAATTCCTTTAAATGGCATTGTGTAATATTGGAGCAAAAGAACAAAACAAAAATTTGAAATTGAAATAACTTTTTTGATTTAGCTCTAAAGCTCGTTCTGCAAAAAGTGTCTGCCGACACAAAGTTTGTTTCATCCAAATATAGTCTCTTAACTAATTAAATAAGTTGAACTTGTAAAAACTTGATCGACCTTTTTTTTTTTGAATTTTCTATTCTTTAGTTCTTTTTATATTTCTTTATTTTTCACCATGCAATCTTACATTTTTTTTCTTTACTTCTCCTCAAAGAAGATCAATTCAATTAAATAAATAAACAATAAACTAAAAAAGGCTAATTATTTCTATTAGCAATTATATTTTTTTGAATAGCAGATAAATAAATAATTAATTTATTTTTTTGCAGTTTTTCTATTTGAAAAAGGTGTAAATTTTATTTTATTAGTAATAAAAATTGAAAGGTATTAACTAATCAACATTTAAATTAATAATTGTTTATCAGAACTCATGTAGAACACAAGACTTTAGGTTGTCGACCTAATGGGTTGAATCCTAAAACAATCGGGTTTATATGCTGGCAATACTTTCAGTCAATCTTTAGATATAGTCTGGATTTTTGTATCCAAAAAGAACATTCAAAATTTTAACACAAGACAAAACATACTAATCAAAAGATCTCTTGGACTAATTAAATATGAAAAAACTACTCCACTGTTCAACTGCCTTAAAATAGATAGTATTGGGCAAGTGTATTTAAAACATAAAATATTTATGTACGAGCAACTACAAACAATTGTATTACTAATTAGATTTTTTCTAAACTCAAATCCTTGTATGAAAAAGGAGTTTTATTGAAGGACAATTTTTTAAACAATTTGAAGTTTTACAAGAAGTAGTTGGAGAAGGTTGTAGCCAAAAAAAGGTCCAAGGCATGGTACGGTGTGAAAACCAAGGATTGATTGATTCAATTAACTTTGTTTTTCTGTTTTTAAAAATTGGAAATTTTCAACAAAACTTAAAAGTATTATCAAACTTATTAAAATATTAAATATTAAATTAATTATTATTTTTTTTTATTTATTTATTCTTATTTTCAATTGAAAATATTTTTAATTTTATTTTTTTTTAATTTAATGCAAATGAGGCGCTCTTTTGGATAAATTAATTAATAAATAAAAATAAATAATTTACATGAGTTCTGATAAAGGTGATTCTTTAAATTTTATTTTATCAAATTCCAAAGATTAAAGATTTAACATGCAGAGAGGGAAGATTGTCGGTAAGATTGTGTATATTCATGGTGAGACATGGTCAGCTGGACTACGTGGTGCAAGTGTGGAATACAAATTTGAAAAGAGATGTGAATGCGTTAGAGAAGATGCAAGAGCAGGCAACAAACAAACCGGTGTTACTAAGAAACGTGTCATATGATGTGAAGTTGACTCGAATGGGACTGACAAAGCTGAGCGAAAGAAGAGTGAGGGAGAATTTGATTGAAATGTACAAATTGGTGAATGGATTAGAAAAGGCGAGCACTCAACCTTGATAATTTGATCCATTTGGTTCTACAATTTGATATCGAAATAAAGAAACTGTCAGAATTTCGATAAGCTTGTACTCTTGGGCCCGTAGACGTTTTGGAGCAACTATTTATACTCCCTGTTAACTTAAACGCTCACGGTTAAGTAAATCAACTTACCAGTGATACCGACAAAAACGTCGCTGTATCATATTTATTTATTTAATTAAAGTTTAAGTCCATTAAATCATATCCATTATAAAGAATAAATTTAAAAATGTCGGATTAGAGAAAATTTTACAAAATTGATTTATTTATGTAACTTTTTTTTAATGCGAAAAAATAAATTAAATTTTTTTAAATTAGTTCTAAATCAATTTATCATTATTTTTTAGATTTTATTTAATAAATGTCTATCTTATGCTTTCTTTAATTTAAAAAAAATGTTTAAAAATTTTTCCATGACCTCATTGTTAATCTGCGTGAATTTTTCTCAATTGACAGCCAAAAGTCTTAATATCGCTTTAAACATGTGGATTTTCTTTTTTTTCTTTTCTTTATTACAACAGTGAACGTATTTTTAAACTTTATCTATTCGATTATTATGTCAAGCAACTTATATGTCACATTGAATAAGTAAAATAAATTATTTGGTCTAATCAAAAAAGATTAAGTGTAAATACTTTAAAAAAAAATTTTTCAATGTGATGTATATAATCGATTTTCTTGTATCTTTTTTATTTGTCAGGATTGCAGGGTAATATTAACAAAAATTTGTTTGATTTTGCTAAAAAATAACAAAATAGGCACTCATTCTCCTGACTTTAAATCACTCCTTTACAAAATATATGGTCTTTCGCCTTGAAACTCTTACTCTAAATATTGGGACTAAAAACAGTCTTAATGAACTGCTAAAAATCTCATTTTCAAGGTTTTTCTTATTTTTCTAAATTTTTTACTAATCGACTAAAATGTGTTCTCAAAAGATTCTTTTATTTCTTTTTGTATTTCTTTTTTTTTTATTTTCTCACTTAATAATTCAATTTTTATCTTTATTTTCTTTTTTTTGGAACTTTTAAATTTACTTCTCCTTAAAAGGGGGTTAATTCAATTAATAAATAAATAATGTTGGATAATCGAAACAATTTCTAATGATTTATTATTATTATTATTATTTATTCATAAAATTACGCCAGATTCGGCGATGTAAAAAATAACATAAAATTGAATACAAAGGAAGGTAGTTATGTACTGTTTGTTTTCCCTTTTTTAAATTTACAATTATGTTTAAGAAATTAAAATATTAAAATAGATTTTCATTTTTTACATAAATACCACAAAAGATTTAATTTTAAATTAAATATTCAAAGATTGAGATTAACACAAAAATAAATAAAACCTTGTTCAAATGTCTTAGGTAAGTATTTTTTAAATTTTATTTATCTTTTTGAGATAGGGTTGAGCAATCAAACACGATCACAGCACAATTATTCATACAAGTTAATTGAGATAATGAAGGAATACAGAAATTATTCGACATTTTATGCCGGACATTAGAGATGATTTATCATGTAAATATGTTATGAAGTAAAGGTATATTTGAATTTTGTCGAAGGTCGTATTATCGAGGCTTGACTGGACTTGGTCAGAGTTCTGACAAATAGATCAGAATGCTTCCGCGGCGCTAAGAGCATTAGAGCCTAGAGAGAGAGAGATAGAGAGAGTTTCCCTGCTATAATGATTTGCACCTGCTGTGAGCAAAGGTGCAGGTAGAGCGCATGCATTTTTTCTTAGACAGAGTAGTGCTGCATTGGAATTATTTTCCAGAAAATGTGGTAAAATTTAATTCAACCGATGGTTTCAAAGGGTTTGATTTAATGGACTAGGACTTTACTTCAACAACTCTGAGAAGTAAGCAAAGCTAATATTTTAACACATCGCACAAATTTCAACGTGACATATTCTTTGATATTCAATTAATGGAACACAATGATCAGAGGGGAGAGTGAAGGATTATTGCTAAAACACGAAGAAATAATAAAATAAACTCCGTTCAAGTGTATTCTAAGACAAAATTTAATGATCTTTCACGCAATATTGAAGCCTAAGCCGTATGACTTTTAGTTTTTGCTGCACAGATCTTTCAGATAAAAAATGTACGGTTCACTTTTATTAGCCAGAACCATAGGCCCGCTTTCCGGCGCTCATCACTTTCTGGTGCAACTTTTTGTGTTCTTTCAAGCAAAATTTAGAGCTAAGATCTTGAACTTTTCTTTCGGTCAAATGACAACCGGTCAAATGCCAAATTTACGGAAAAGAAATTTAAAATATAAAAAAAAAATTATCTAAGTATAATGATAATTTACAAATTATTGAAAATAGATTATTGATTTGCCAAGTTAATTTTGAGATATAAAAAATATAATGTTGAATTTTTTAATTAGTTATTTTTAGTTTTTTATCAAAGTATTGAAAAATTATGCAAATAACCTTAAAAATTTTGATATGTAATACATTTGTGTTAACAAAATTTTTTAATTATTGTTTAAAAAAAATTGTTTACCAATATTCATTTTGAAAAAGTTATTAATGTTTTATGTGAACAAAATTGCTTTGCTCCGAAAGTTCACTCTCCCTGAACAGAGTGACTCTAAAAACACTGATCATTACAGAAGAAAAAATTCTTAGCTTATATTTTGATAACAATGTGAAAGCAAAGGGTACATCGAATTGAAGGACTCAACAATAAACAACTTGGTCAGTCATCTTAAGAAAACAAGAATTTTTCTTCAACTCAAAAAATTATTTATGCTCCTTTTTGCTACTAACAAAAAATAAAATTTCTACTAAAATAATTGTTACTTCTAAAAAAATAGGCATCCTTTAGATAAATACTTACTAAAGTAATCAAGAGTGAAAGCGATTTGTTCGTTAGTTAATTCACTTAATTCGTTTTCGTCGATATATAAGGGAGCTTTGATCCAGTCGCAGTTGCTATGTGAAAAGATTGTGTCAGCTCTGAGTTTGTATTTTGGTAATTTCTCGTCTAATAAACTTATAACGTCTACTTCTGCAATGTTGTCTGACGAGCAAATATCTAAAAAGTATTTAAACAAAACATAGACAATCACAGCAACAATATTTTATTTTTTTACCTGTCAAAGTTTCACAAGACTTTAAGCTTTTATTGTTTTCGTCATTTGACAGTGTTTCGTTTTGGCTTGTATTGTTTGTTTTTCGTGTGCTTATAGTTGAATTTGTGGAAGAACAGGAATTAGACATTTAGAAAATCATTTGGAATTAGGAGATTGCTAACGTCTTTGTTGTATTTTGGAATTAGTTTTTTAACTCTGCTTCGCAATAGCAATGCTTTGTTGGCATTACTTTGAATCACGTGAAAATTGGTCAAAAAAAAGCTTTATTTGCAGATCTCAGTAAACGCCTCATTCATCTATTAACTTTTTCTCTCTCAGTTGACAATCTAAATCTAAAAAGCTAATTTATATCTGAAAGACAATTCAGAGTGTAAGATCCTAACACAAAGAAATTTTATTTAAAAAAACAAATTGAGGTTTGATACAAAAAATACAAAAATTGTTTGCTATTTTAACTTATATTTTGTCATTAGTCTCCTAATTTGCCTATGAATATTTTATTTATCTTGATTGCACACAAAATGGCACATTTTTGTTTAAATTAGTATTTTTTTATTAAAATAAAATGATAAAATTATGTGATTCAAAATTTTTTAAAAAAATTCCCAAGCTATTAAAGAAACTAAATGGCACTGTGAACATTTGTTGCATTACTTAATTCTGCCGACTAAAACTGGAATCATAATCATTCCTAAAAGTTCAATACAAAGAATGATTACACTGGGCACAACTAGGAGAGTGACAGCGTGTTTTTTGATTTCATCAACAACTTTCTGACCGCATCCAGGTGTGTTTCTGGTTCTTTGATCACAGCATTTATCGGCCAAACCAGATTCTGTGAAATCTGATGGCCCATTGTAAGCGCAGCATTTGAAAATGTGAGAAACAGCAAATGTTAAGTTACATTTCTCATCGAAATCACTCGAATTCCTAAATGAGTCTTTGTTCAAATCGTCAATAGTCGAATTGAAAGAACTTTTAAATTGCTTTTCAATTGAAGATGAACTGAAAACAAGTACTAAAATGCTGATTCCATGAGCCAAAAATAGCAAAACAATAATTATTTCATAAACAATCAAAAATAATTTGTTTGAATATTTTGCTCCGATGAGGCCGATTAAGCTCACCAAGCATACAAATCCGCTGATGACTAGAAGTGAAGTTGAAATTGAGCTAATCGATCCTGTCTTGATTACTAGATCAACATTTGGCGTTGTAAGAAATTTATTCAGAAAAGTGGTCCATTTCAGGACGGCAGCTGTTACAAATACCACTAGGCCACATGTTAACAACAGTGAATTTAAGAGGATTATTAAAAATCTAATTGAGGCTGCACAAAAGCCTAAATTTAACTTTGCCATTTTTATTGATTTTAAAAGTAGAAAACCTAATGTTTTTTAGCATTTTATACAGCAATTGCGATAAATTTATCACGAGAATTTCTTATCTCTATTAGGTTGAATCACAAAATTTTGAAATTTTAAAATTTTCTTACCTAGTGAAAAATCTTGTGTTTTCAATTACTCGTCGTTGGCAACTGATTTCTTATTACTGAATATACAAAATAATTATTATCTAAAAAAAATTTTTTTCAAGAAAAATTAATTTTATTTGCTAATTTATTAAAATAGATGATAAGCAAAAATGAAATGACATAAGACTGGATTAGTAAGGTCATTTAAAAAGGCTATTTTAGGGCACACGCATTCATTTCTGTTTCTTTAAAATTAGATATTTGGTGAGTTGAACAAAATGATAAGCTGATTTATGAACGCAATCTAAGATCAAAAAAACGCAAATAGCTCTAATTAAAGTTTAACTAGCTCGGAGTAAAAATTCATTAAATAATTGGCACAATAGGCAAACTAATTCTTATAGCTTATATAATCGAAAAGACGCGTTTGCTAACAAAATGTTTAGGAAAACTGACATCGATTTATGGTTGCTGTCGTTTGAGTGCCTCTAGAATTTGAGATTATAATTTAATGAAAAATTTCGCTTCTTCATCTAATAAATTATGAATTAATTCAGATGCAGCTAGCAGTTGTAAGTGCAAATTTTGAAACGCATAATTTAGAATAAATTATCAAAATATGTGCAGTTGTGCATGTGCAAATCTTTGCGACCTAATTTGAATGAGACGCATGGGAATTTTTTGTATTTTTCTATTTATCTACTAATAAAATTTAGTTGAATTTTAATTTTCTAAATAGACTAATTTTTATTTCAAATCTAGAGTTTTGTTTTTGACGCGAATTTTTCAACAAATTTTGTGAATGAATTTTCGAGTAAAAAAACAAAACTAAAATGGAATTTTGAGAAAGACATCCATAATTAAAAATGTGAGAATCGTTTGAAATTAGTTTGCTCTGACAAATTATTAAAATGAACAATGAGGTTTTGCTATTTACAAAAAAAAAGTCACCAAAAATTCTATTCTTTGTAATCTTGACTTTTCTTTCATCCCATCATACTTTGTATTAGAAAATTTTTTTCAAAAAAATAAAAAAAATAATTATTTTTTCTGTTCATTGGCGATGCACATAACTCTAAAAATAAAATCTCATTCGCGTTAAATCTAGGTTTAAGATCGCTTGATCTAAGTATTATTCAAAAATACAAGAATATTTATCGCCTTTAGACATAATTAAACTAATTTTGTTTTTTGTATTCAAATTCTTAGCTTTTAACAACTCTGTAATTTATTGTTTAGAATCTCTGAAAATATTTAGATCATGAACCATTTTTAACAATGAATATGAATAAACTAGCAAACAAACTATCAGGAAATAAATTCAAACTAGATGATTTAACTTTGACGAATTTTTGCGGAGATTGTAAAACTTATTAAATTAACTTTTTACTAGAATTTTAGAAATCTTTGCAAATCATTGCATCAGTATTAAATTAGTCTTTATTACTTAGCTCTATAGCAATGATAGCAATTACAATTGACTACACTTGACGCTTTTTAAGATTGAATTTAACAGTAAAACATTTATCATCTATTTTATTAATTGAAATTAAATTGAGCAAAATAAAAAGAAGGGAAAAATAATAACTACTTAGAAAAGTAAAGTTAAAAATCTTTGATTTTAGTTGTCAATTATTTGCTTACAATTAAAAAATTTAAATATCACATGAATAAAAATTAGTTACAACATAGAATACAAGTCTTTGCAAAATCACATAAGTTACAAGTAAAAAAAGATAAATCTACAATTATCTAGAAAATTCCTTAGTAAAAAAGTCAATAAAAATATTAAAGATACGGAAAAAGTTTCGTTTATTTTCTATTTTATGTTTAATCAGTGTCACAACATATTCAATAAACTGTAGCTGTTGGCAGAATGAGGAATTTTTCAGAACAATATGCAGAATATTTATAAAAATTGTCCTGAAGGTGCTACAAACACATGTTTACTTAATACTTAATACTGGAACTTTATACTGTTATTATGAAGCGCAGATTTTAATGGAATTTTTTTCAGCTTTATCAGCCTTAAATTTATTAATAGGATCTTCAGAACAAAGTTTTAAAATAATTTGGCCTTTTATTCATGCTCTGATCCTCCTATTTTCATTATCATAATTTGGTGAAAAAAAATGAGAAAATAAACTTTAGTTAGTCAAGTTTTTTAAGAACAAAAGAGAACAGAATGAAGAAAAAAAAACTAGTGTAAAATAAAATGAAAAACTATCTTAATAAATATCTATTTGAATTTTATTCCTAAAAAAGATTCTACAGAAATTCTCCTATTTTATGAAAAAAGCATTAAATATGGTCAATAACTTACTTTTTAATCTGAAAAAATTCAAGTATCTTTTTAACTTTTATTCCTAAAAAAAATTTTACTGATATTTTCTAATTTTTGCTCATTCAAAAAAAATAATCTGAAAACAAGTTTTAAATTTTTTTTTGATCATAAGTCTCGACAAAAAAATGCTTATTCGCTTTTTTGACATTTTGTTCATATTTTATTATTTTATTACGCACATGACAAGGCGTCCCGTTTGGATATTTTTTAAAAACACTTTTGAGCTCAATCCTAGCTTTTTGAAACATTTTTGTATTTATTTATTTATTTGTTTTCTGTGCCGAGCTAGAGCTCCTTCAAAATAAAAAAAAATATAAAGTAAATAAGCTAAAAAAATGTAAAGAAAGTTAGTTTGTGTAATAGGTTGTATTGAAATAGGTTGTTACATGTGACACATGTTTACATAGTTGAAGCTTCATTAAAAAAAAGAGGAAATAGTAAGGTAGCAATTACACGATGGAGTTGGGTATTCAATATTTGGAAAAGATTATTATTTTAATACCTAATGAGCAATGACTAAAACTCATTTAATTTGAATGCTTTTTAGTTAGGAACTAATAAACTAAAAGTGATCAGAATCATTATTACTCGATTTATTTATTTATTTGTTTTCTGTACCAAGCTAGAGCTCCTTCAGAATAAATTAAAAAAAAAATCAAAATCAAAATAAAGTAAATAAGCTAAAATAAAATGAAAGTTAAGAAGACATGTATTGAAATAGATTGTTACATGTGACAGATGTTTACATAGTTGAAGCTTTAGGGAAAAAAAGAGGAAATAGTAAGGTAGCAATTACACGATGGAGTTGGGTTATGTTTTGCATAATTCGATAAATCTTGATTCGAAGCCTTCTTTGTATTCCTCCACCAGTCTTCAACCAGTGGAACAGAATGACTCAGTCCTATCCCAACATATCTCTCACTCAACTCAAAAAGCCGATTCGAGACTGTTAGTAATTTATATAGATCCGACTGAGGATTTTTATTTCTTAGTGTTTTTTGAGTAAGATCCCATTTTTTGTTTGACAATATCTTAATAATATTTAGCCTTTTATTGCAGCGTTCTTTTATTTCGTCAACTAGTATATTAAAATTTAGCTTAGAATCAAATTTAATACCGAGAAACTTGATTTCTTTTTGGCTCAGTATTCTGTTTCCATAAATTAGTAATCTTTGTCATTTAATGTCACTGAATTATTCGTTTCTTTCTGAATCATTGACACTTTCAGTATCAACTTCATTTTGGCAGTTTGATTTAGAATCGATTAAGTGTTAAAAGCGGAAAAAAAGAAACTATTATGCAAAAAATAATTTCTTGTCATGTGATAGTTGGCTCTAATCATCAAAAAGCAAAAAATAATAAACAACCGTGTCAAACACAAACTAGAACAAACTGTTTAATGTCTTTTCTTGAAACTGAAAATTTTGGAATACATAAATAGCTAAACGTAGGTCGGATCTGAGAACAGCCAAATTTCTTGGAAAATACATTGAATGCAAAATGGATCACAGACTCATTTAAACAAGGAATCGAAATTGATTTATCAACAATTATTAAAGATTCAGCAGATGTAGTTTGAAAATAAAAGTTCAATATTAACATTTTTTTTAATACATCATATATTAAAAATAAATGTAATGGATAAAACGTTATAAGTTATAATGTTTTATCTATTACGTTTTTAATAAGCTTTTTCATCGATTTTTAAGTGAAAATCTCATCCAATATTAAAATTTTTTATGCAATGTTATACATCATTATCATCAATGTAATGCGACAGAGGCTCCCAAATCGTTTTTGTATTTGGTATATGAAGATTACGTCCTGACTGTTCGCACTTTTCAAAATTGATTTGCTCGATTCAAAGTTGAAGATATCTACTTCAATAACAAATAATCAAAATAAAAATCATTGAAATTAAATAATCAAAAAAATCAAAAAATCTAGATATAATATAATTTTTTTTTATAAGATGCTCATTGAAAATAATTGGACAATGGACAGTTAATTGGCGAAACAGAACTTTTATTGCAATTACAGTGATGCTATGATACCTTGAATTCACCATATTTACCGTAAAATATGGTAATCTAAAAAAGGGTATTTTTCGTAAAATAACGATAATTATCGTAAATTACCGATAATTATTGTAAAATTCAGTGAAAAAAAAAAATTCCAAAATTTCTCGAAAAAAACCGTTTTTCATGAAAAAAAATTTTTTTTTAATTTTTAAAAAAGGAAAAAATTAAAATTTGATTGAATTTTTTGACCAAAATTTACTTAAATTTCGGTAAATTTTTGTAAAAAAGGCAAAAAATGGTAAAAAAACAACAAAAGCTGCTGTTCGTGAAAATTGAAAGAAATGGTGACTGGTGAAATCATTAAATTCTGATTGTATATCTTTTTTTTTATACAGCTCTATATATATTATTTTTGATAGTTTCTGTATTTAATAAAATAATTTAATATGTTAGTACTTAAATATTTAAATATTAATTTTCATAGTTTGTTTAAAAAAAATTGAATGTAATAATAAAAAATCCATTTTTCCTTTTTTGTTGATTTTTTACCATTTTTTGCCTTTTTTACAAAAATTTACCGAAATTTAAGTAAATTTTGCTCAAAAAATTCAATCAAATTTTAATTTTTTCCTTTTTTAAAAATTAAAAAAAAAATTTTTTTTCATGAAAATCGGTTTTTTTCGAGAAATTTTGGATTTTTTTTTTCACTGAATTTTACAATAATTATCGGTAATTTACGATAATTATCGTTATTTTACGAAAAATACCCTTTTTTAGATTACCATATTTTACGGTAAATATGGTAAAATATCGTGAATTTACCATAATTTACGTAAAATATGGTCAATTCAAGGTATCGTAGCAGCACTGTATAGCAAAAAAGCTGAATGCAAAAAAAATCTCACGATCATGTTAAGTAATAAAAATGACTGGAAAAAATGCTTTGACTTTAGTTAAGAGTTAGGCGGAAATTTTCGTGATCTTCCGTAAAATATAATTTAAATGAAAAAACACGAAAATCAACGTGATTAATTTGAAAAACTGGAGAAAAAATTGACTTTGGGATCTCAGAACTTCGAGTCATCAAGATTAAGACAATTTAATACTTTAAGAATTTTCTAGTAATGATATTCATCGTTAAAAAATTTGAAAAATTTTTCGATTGAAAAAAAAAAAATAAAAGTCTTTGACTTGGACTTGACTTGAGATTTGTGACTTTTAAAAAACCCTGCTAACACGGCAACAAAAATCAATAGGTCGACCTTAATCAAGCGCCATTACCTACTCAGAAACGCTAAATTCATGGAAAAAAGGACATACTTTGTGTTTGGTTGGATCAGAAGGGTATCCTTTATTTTGAGCCACTACAACCTAAGCAAACGATAACCGCAGACCTTTAATCATAGCAATCGATAAACTTAAGCCACGCTTTGGAAACAAAATGGCCACACAGAGCTAAAGGAGAGCGAAAAGAGATTCTTTTACATGTCAAAGCTATGCCACATTTTGCAAAAACGACTCATAACATGATAGAGAACCTAGACTGCGAAGTCTTATCTCAACCAGCTTATACACCAGACTTGTCTCCTTCATATTACCATTTTTTCCGATCTATTCAACTCTTCCTCAGTGAAAAAAGTTACCCAGACTTGGAGGAAATTAAAAAATAAATCAATTAAATTTTCATCTCAAAATCAGTAAGCTTATTAATCGAGCGAGGGATCAAAACGCTGTTAGAATGATGTTTATTTCTAGCTAAGGAAATTATTTTAATGACTAATTATATTTTATTTTATTTTTTATGAATAAATAGTCTCGATAAAAACGAAAAAACTTGTAGATTTCAAGCTTTTTTTTTCTAAATATCTTTTACAAGAAATATTAATCCAATAATTTGACTGAAAGAAGGAACTTTGATCAGTCCAAAACAGTAAGAGAGATTTTTGCCAAAATTTTCTATTTAAATTGTGCTAATTTTAAATAAAAAATTTTTTTTTTGATGATTTCAAAAGAATATACTGTCATAGAAACAACAAATTCTTTAACAATTTTTTTTTGATATTTAAATTAATATTGGCTAATTTTCAATTTTTTTGCTGCCCAACACTTTGACCAAATTTTTGTTTGTCCAAAGTCTTTTTTGAAAGAATTTTTTTTATCTAACTTGACTTAATAATTTACATCTAAAAGATGAGATGAAAAAATAATGCTGAAAGCAAAATTTTCCCATTACATCAAAATACCATAGGCTCGAAATTTGTATGCGAAAGTTAACTTAATTAATGTCAAGTGATTGAGCATAAAAAAGAGGGTGCTAGTAAAGCTAGATCTAAAAAGTCTTTAACAAGACACATTCATAGGTTTCTTTAGAGTTAAATTATCATTAAAAATTTTGAAATATTTTATGTTTCAAAAAGAAAATTTTTCTACTATTCATAAACTCGAAGCCGAATGAAGCTTGTTTGGAAAAATAGTTGGAGAAAGAAAGAGAGAAAAAGAAAGAGAGAGAGAAAATCGCTAGTATTTCAGCTCATCAAGTTATATTAGCAATTGGAAACTAGAAGGGGCTTTTAAACCAAGCATAACATTATTTATGTCTATATACTAGTTGTTCGCCTAAAACTTCATACTAATTTTGAGAATTTATTATTTTGTATTTAGATCTTTTATAGAAGAACATGTTTCTATTCGGCAGAACTAAAACACCTCAAGAATTAGTTCGCACTCTGAAGGAGCTTCTTTTACAATTGGAGAAGGGCGAGAAAAAATATGAAAAAGTAAGCTCTGAATGATCACGGGCACTCATTCCTCAATTCTAGTTGTCATTTAAAGATTGCTGAAGACGTTACCAAATGTCTGAGCGGAATAAAAAATATCCTTTACGGAACAAACGACCAGGATCCACAAACGGAGGTGATCGCTCAATTGGCACAAGAAATCTATAACACAAATCTAATCAGAATCATGATTGACAACATTGTCCGAGTTGATTTCGAAGGAAAAAAGGACATAGCATCTATTTTTAATAATTTGTTGAGACGTCAAATTGGCAATCGGTCGCCTACTGTGGATCATATAGCAAGCAGGCCTGAGGTTTTGTCCAAACTTATTCACGGGTATTATTTAATTACTTTTTGCTGTTGTTGCTGTTGTTGTTAACTCTAGGCTAATGATCAACAAAAAGATAATCTATTTTTCTAAGCTACGAAGTGCAGGACATAGCACTCAATTGTGGTATGATGCTGCGCGAATGCTGCAGACACGAAGAGCTCACAAAGCTGGTTTTGAACTCGGATCAATTCTACAAGTTTTTTGACTATGTCGAGCTATCCACGTTCGACATAGCGTCCGATGCTTTTTTGACATTTAGAGTACGACTTCATTTGCACTTTAAACAAAAAGAGAAAAAGAGAATTTTTTATTTTTTTTAACCTTTTTTTTTACCTCTAGGATTTACTGACAAAACACAAAACGCTCAACGCAGCATTTCTGGAACAAAATTACGACAAGTTTTTTGAACATTATCAAAAGCTTCTCCATTCGGACAACTATGTCACAAGACGCCAATCGCTCAAATTGCTCGGTGAACTTCTCCTAGACAGATACAATTTCACCGTAATGACTCGATACATCAGCAACCCGGACAATCTAAAGCTCATGATGAACATGTTAAGAGAAAAAAGCCGCAATATCCAATTCGAAGCATTTCATGTATTCAAAGTTTTTGTTGCCAACCCCAACAAGCCCAAGCCAATAACAGACATTTTGTTGCGTAATAGAGAAAAGTTGATTGAGTTTTTGTCCAATTTTCACTCGGACCGGAGTGAAGACGAACAATTCAATGACGAAAAAGCCTATTTGATCAAACAAATCAAAGAGTTAAAGGAAGTTTAGTAGATTTTGGCCGAAATTCTAAATTTGTCAATGTCACTTCGCCAAATTAAACAAAATGGATTTTTTATTTATTAAGAACCGTTTTAGAATTTTAATAATAAATTTTGGTGCATTGATTGATATTGATTTTTGCGTCCACAAAGCCACTTTGGACTAACTTTTTCGTTTCTTGTGCTTAATAATTCTTATTCAACACTTAGGTTCCTTCGCAATTTGCTCTCGTTAAATAAATTCTATTTTTTATAAAATTTAAGAAACAAATCAGTCGATGATTTTAAAACCAACTTCGTTTTTTGAATAAAATTTTTCAAATTTTCATTTATTTGTACTTTTTTTATTTCCTTATTTTCACTTCAAAAATTTCTAAATGGCATCTAAATGATTTAGAGTGAATAAATGCAATAGAAGTTTTCTTTTATTCTCTAGGTTTTGTGAAGTTCAGTGCAAAAAAATTGAAAAACTATTTTTTTCTAAATTAGTTCTATATCAAATAGCAATTAAAATTTTTTGATTTTCCTTCTAAATAATTGTTAAATTAAATTAGCAATAATTAAAATAGCTATAAAAAAAATCAATTTTGAATTTTTCAATTTTTTGTATTTAAAGAGTATGTTGAATAAGCATTCACTGGTTTATTCTTATTCAGAAAAAGAAAAAAACGTTAATTGATTTATGTTTACTTTTGAAGAATTAGTTTTCATTAATTTAAATTTTTTTATTTATTAAAAATTTTAAACGACTTACTAAAGGTAGATTTCTTTACATAATAGTAAAATTTTTTCGTTGAATAATATTTATTATAAATTATTTTAAATTTTTTCTAATTTGTGAACTGCTTATTTTTATTTTCAAATTTTGTAGAATTCGAAGAAACTTAACTTTTTTTTTTTCTTATTTGTAATTTTGTATTTTGCCAATGAGGCCTAAATCAATAAAGTCATATATTTTTCACCGTACCTAATTTGTTCTAAACATATCTAATTTATTTTTTTGGTAACTAAAGTATCTAAATTAATTTATCAATATTAAAATTTATTTTTTATTATAAAATTTTTTTTATGTAATCATATTTTTAATATCAAATATATATTTTGAATTTTTAATAAAATAAATTTTATTTAACAAATTAAAAAAGAATCAGGTACATTTAACAGGTACATGGAGCGTATAAAAATAAAAGTTTGTCTGTGAATCAAATATAAAACATAATTTAAGAGTTCTTTGTACAACCTCTTGTTAATCGAGCCCTTGTTACAGGCTTAAAAGGTTCATACCTGGCGTTTCTGTTAGCTTTACGCTTAACAATATTATTTGACGTAGCATTAAGTACATTGTTAGGTGGCTGTGTTGATGAAGCTACTTGTAGTGATGGTACATCTTGTGTTTCTCGTGGCAGGTGTACCATTTTTTGGTCTTCCTCTCTTTCTTCTCTGCTCGATTGGTAAGCTGGTGGCTGGTGGCTGTGTTGATGAAGTTGATGAGTTTCATTAGTGTTTGTGTGAATGTGATTGTCATTTGAAATGTAAATATCATTATCAAAAGAATCGTTTCTTATCAAAATAAATAAAGACTTTGGGCAATCTGTGCTGCACTTATAAAAACACTTTCTGCCTTCCTCAGAAAACTATTGATTCCCTTTTGTTTGATATATTCAAAATAAACATTATTAATAATTACGAAAGAAGGAAAAATACCTTTAAACCACTTAAATAATGATAAATCTGGATCTTCTACTAATGCATTAACAGCTAATTCGAGACTATCATATGATTTGTGTTTGATATGTTTTTGCTTTGCCACGTTTTTTCTCCATCGAGTTTGTACTAATAGATTTATTACTTTGGTCTTCATTATCCCCTTCAACACCATCAAATATTGTTAAAGCATCTATATAGTTTCCAGAAATATTATCTGATTCATCGAGTATTAGATTATAAAATATGGTATCCATTTTTTCCAAAAAAAAAAACAACAACAACAACGATTAGAAAATAATGTAATTTTGAATTTTTAAATATGAATGCAATTATTTAAACGTGTTTTTAAATATGACTATACACAAGTTGAAATTAAGAAAAGTTGAAAAAATAAAATAGTATAGACATCAGTGTATTAAAACTGATACTAAATAATATTTTAGCTTCAAAAAATTAATTTTAGCACCAGAAAATAAATTTAGATACCAGAAAAATAACTTAGAATAAATAGCTTTATTAAAAAAGATAAGATAAGTATTAAAAAAAGGGTAAAATTAAATTAAAATTTGATATACTGAAAAATACCTGCCATCAATAAATAATAATAATAATTTAAGGCTTGTGATTGACTTAAATTAGCTATTTAAATAAAAAAAATTCCAGGTAAACTTAAGATATTTCGATAATTGCTATATTGATAACTGTTTTTTTTTAACCGCCCTCGAATGCAGCATGGTGCAACATTCTAAGTTGCGGCAACTGTAAAAATCTTCTAATGGTGTGCAAAATCTCTGCAAAATGCACTACACTCGATTAAATTCAACCTTAACCCAAAAAGATTAATAAAAATAAAAAATACTCTTTAAAAAAGGTTTTATTTTTTTTCGTTAATCTCATTCTATGAATATTTAACTAGAAATCAAAATTTTTGAAGTAATTTTATCAAAAAAAGAAAATTTATTTTTATATTTTTGATTTTTTAAACATAATTGTAAATTTAAAAAAAGGAAAGTTAACAGTACTAAACTTCCTTCTTATGCATTCTATTTTATTTTATTTTTTAACATCGTCGAATCGGGCGTAATTTTTTAATAAACAAATATATATATATTGAAATTTAATTTCTGTTTAACTCTTCAAATTTAGCAGGTCTTGATATTTGTTCAACTTTGAATGTTGTCCTTGTTGCATTTGCAGAACTAAGCTTAAACCTTTAAAAAAAAGTTATTCAATTTTTTTTCATTTTTTATTCTTTTTTTGATTTTGTACTGAATTTCAAAAAACCCTTTTTTGTAGTAAACTAGCACTATAGTTGTTTTTTGTCTATTCCTACCGGCTCTTCTCCAAATACTCCATTTTTTTTGATCATCTTCCAACAAAACACCAAGTCGGCGACTGCCAAATCTGAATTTCAATAGCTAGGCATTCAAAAAACTTTTAAAATCAAATTTTTTCCTGTCATTAATGATATTTGATCTTTGTTGGTAGCAGTAGTAGAAGTAGTAGTAGCAGCTGTGACACATACGCATGCATGTCCGGTGTACATTTTATAAAGCTTCACTATAGCGATTATTGGGCTATTAATGCATCGTTCGTTAAAATGTTGAACCAAAAAATAGTTAAATTTTTTTTTTCAATAAATTCTCTAAATCTGGATTATTATTAAAAAAATTTGTATGAGATACAATTTAAATACTTTATTTTACGTAATATTACGTATGATTTGATAATATTACATTATTTTAGACCAAATCTCATTTAACGAAATTAGACTTTTTGGAAAATTCCATAAAATGCTAACATAAAAGAAAATTGTGTTTTTTAATCTTTTTTGGGGTTTTTTGGATTTTTTTATGATTCAAAAAATATTAGAAAAAAATAGAAAAAAATATGGTAAAAATGGGAAAAAATTTCAAAAATAAAACTTAGAATATTTGGTTTAATTTTTTGTGTTTGAATTAAAAAATGTATCCAATGTTGAAATAACATTGAAAAAGTGCCATGTTTCAAATATTTTTTTCAGTTTAAATAAAATAAAAATTTTAAATTAATATTGCAAACATCTTCATATTTGAAATTAAACTCTTTGGTGAAATAGAATGAGTTTAATTTTGTTTGGAAATTTGAAAATAATATTGAAAATTCTTTTTTAACTTTTAAACAAACCATTTATTTATTTTCCGAGCAAATGCTCCTTCAGAATAAAAACATATGAAAAAACTAAAAATAAAGTTAAATAAAATAAAATAAAAAATAGGAAAAAAAAAGAAAAATAATTCATTCAGATTTAAGCTTATATTCAGTCGTTGAAAAACTGGGTCTAGTCGGTTAGGTGAACCATAGTTCGCTTATTATTCTATTAGTAATAGAATGCCTAATTCTCGAAACTGATATAAAAATTAGTTTATGATTATTTTATTTTTAATTTGAAGGAGCTTTAGAAATAGCTAAGCATTTGCTCTGATCTGGTTGATTTGGTATTACTCTTTCAACAATCCCGAATACCCAAATGAGCTCTTTACTTAAATCTTTGCCTTTCAGCATAAAATATTAAAAATTAAAGAAAATAAAAATTTAATTTTTCACCCATTAAGTGTTTGACTTTGGGGGACATAGATTCATCTATTTCGCAAAATTTACCCACTCCACCAAACTAGGCAAGAAGTTTTATTTCTGGATCAGGTGGAACGAAATCAAAGAGATCTAATTCGAATGTGTCTAATCGCACCCCCTCTCCAACCAACAACGTCTTCCCCGATAAACATCCCAACTCTTTGGACTTTTTCTACACTAATGCCACTTCTCCTGTCGACAGAAGGAGCGATTTAAACTCCCTAATCTCATTTCGGCAGTGTCCTCATCCCCTGCTTAACTGCTTAATTTTGAAACTAAGTTAAACATGGGAAATTTTTAATGAACGATTTTCGAAAAAACAATTTTCACATTAGAGAATTCGATTCTTTTTTATACTTGATGGTTAGAGTTTATTTTTTATATAGATGTTTAAAATATTTATATATTTTTATTAATAAAATAATTTTAAAAATTAAAACAAATTTTATTTAGGATGTTTCACTTAATTTTACTTCAAATATTCTAGAAAATGTATTGGGGATATAAAAGTTTGGTTTAAGTTCGAGTTCAAAGAAACAAAGACAGAACAGTAGTTGAAAAAAAATCAAAGAATTTTTCCTAGTTTTCTAATTTTGATTTCTATCGGATCATAAATGAGACAAATATGAGAATAATCAATAAATTTCTCATATTTTCTAAGTAAAGTCTCAATTAAGAATGATTGTATATTAGCACCAGATCGTCCGCAAAGTCTAAGTCTTCAAGCTTTACTGTTAGTCCCCATTGTATACATTAAATTTTTAGATTTTTGCATTTCAAAATTTAATACTCAAAATTACTTAAATTAATATTTACTGGATCTTTTCAAAATAGTTAGGCTAACTTTTCAAGCGATAATTTTATTTAAAATCTAAAATAAAATATTCTTTGACGATGATGTAAAGATGCTTTTATTTTCTTTTAATTAAGTTTGATCGATTCTTTATTTGAAAAATCGAATTCAATTTTTGTTTGTTCTTATTTGAGATTAGTTCATTATTTTCTTAATTTTTTCTTTTTTCAAGAGAGGAAGAGAAGAGAAAATGGAAGAAATTGATGAAGTTAGTTTTAATGGGTAATGTAGATCCATTTTAAGATTCATTTCGTGAAATGTAAACAGCATAAAATAAATAAGGAGTAGCGTAAATTTTAGAAAAATTTTTCAGCAAAATTCAAATGTTAAATTTTTTTTAAACTTTAAGTTTTATTTTGTGATTAAGAATATGAAATCTATTATTATAGAAGTCATTTTTAGGTTAATTTAGTTAGGCATTTAATTTTTATTTTTAAAGAAAATAATTATTATTAAAATTATAAATTATCTAAAACAATTTGTTCAAAAATTTGACTTGTATATTTTCTTTTTGGGGCTAAAGTTTTAGAATGCCACACCAAAAGGCTTCTGCAGCAATTTGCCTTTGGCTCTATTTCATTAGCTTTAACTTTTAAATCCATCAAAAGACTCCCCTCGAGTTCGTGTGACTTATTTGAAGTGAATTTTGCTTGGGAATATTTGTGCAACAGGTCTGTGTTAACAGCAAACGAGGCCATGTCAAAAGGAAATTTTCTTTTTGGAAGAAAATAGGCAAACCAGCCAACTATTTTGTTGTTTAAGCATTTTGGCTTTTCATAGTACAGACCACCTACCAGTCCAACGGGAAAGGCCGAAATTAACTTGGTCGATCTTATCTCTTCAAAAATTTCGATGTCATATGCATTATCATCGTCAGCGAAGTAGACTATTCCAGTTCCATTATTTTCACGAATCCAATCAAGGGCCAAATTTCTTTGAATAACTCCTTTGTAAATGCTGGGAGGATTAATTATGTCCCAAGGACTTTTTATGTTCAAATGAACATATTGTATTGCGGACGAGTTTAAAAAATTTCCAATTCTCTCCGACTTGAATCCAGCATCTTCAACTACAATCCATACAATTTTTGGTACTAATTTTAAAGTATTTCTAAAGCGGCTTAAATCTGCTAATTGAGTGATCCGATTGTAAGTTGGCGTAATTATGTATAGTGTAGGTAAAAATGTAAGGCTTCTAAATTTGTTTAAATAGTTTATTTGAAAAATTTCTCTGATAGGCAATAAAGACTCGTTATCATGGCGAGTGATATCTCTTAAACGCTTGACTGAAAAAATGTATTCAGTAAAATCAAAATAAAACAAAAAAAAACTCACTTTGTAAATTAACAAATATCAGTCCCAAAAAAACTATAATTCCTATTAAAATATTCGCCATTGTTTTGTTTGTGAAAAAAGTTTCTGTAATAATGTTTTAGCTCTTATCTTTAATTAGAAACATATTGTTGAGAAAATATCATTTGATTAAAATAGCAGTCAAATGCTGTTTTTTCAGACAAAATCTTTTCATATATTCAATAAGTAATTTATACCAGAAAATGATGCCAATTTTGAAATCTAAAATTTTTTTTTCTATCAAAAAATAGTTGTGTAGTTTTTAAAATAAATTAAAATTTAATATCTGATAATAATGAAAAATTTGCGCACAAATAATAATATCCAAAAATATAGAAAAAAATTTGACTAATTCGGTTAAAAACATCTTTAATAATAAAAATTCACTTGTTTAGTTTATATTATTTAATTCAGAATATATCATTAAAATATGAAAATTAAAGAGATCGAAAAGCTTTATTTTAGTATAAGCTAACTTTGAAAAGTTCAATTTAAAAGACTTTAATGTGGCTAGCTGGTTATGACAAGTTAAAGAATAATAGAGATTAATTTGACAAAGTTTATTATAATTTGTTTTAATTAGACATAAGAAAAAATGAAAAAGTTTAACTTGACTAGTTCTAGTTGACAATTAAAAAAATCAATTAAGTAATAAATTAGTATTGGGTAAGTAGCTCTTACTACTGTCTTTTTTCTTTTTTTGAGAGACGATCTCACATTCAAATTTTCAAAGTTGTTGATCAAATCATTCCATTTTTAGAATTAAAAAAAATGAAACAAAAAAAATTCTGTTTTATTGAATTGGTCAAATTAAGCTCCGTCATTATGAACATGGCAAATTTAAATCTTGTCCGTCTAAAACTTGTCATAATTAACAAGTCAAAATAAAACCTATTAAAATGAGTCCATCAAAATAAATACCATTCCTTGATTTTAATTAATTTTTTAATTCAGTAACATAAAAAATACATTTTCTTTAGAATTTTTTTGCTGTACAACGATTTGAAAAATAAAATTTTCTTTTTTTTTCATTTTTGTGTTTCTCTTGTCACATCTTTCTTGAGTAGGTGAACTTTGGGTTCCAATAGCTTTCAAAATAAGAGCTCTTTTGGAAAAGATATTTTAAAAAAATTAATAAATTAAAATAAAAGATGAGTAAATAAAAGTTTTTTCACTCATCAGCATTAAATCTATGAAATTTTTAATTAATTCAGAAGTTTTGAAAAATAGTGTGTAATTGTTTGGTAACAGGATAAATAAATTTTTTAATTATTCTAAATAAAATTTTTTGATCTTTTTTTTTCTCATTTACTAATTTTAATAATTATCCCTTTTCTATCCTAACAGATAATGGAGAGTCATTCTAAAATTGAAAAGGCTATTCTATATTCAAAACTGGACACATTTATAAAGCAATTTGAGTGAAAGTTGTCTTACTATAATTAATTAGACAGTATTTTTTAAATCACTATCTTAATTTCGAATGAGGTAATTTTTCTAGAGTTATATTCAATTTTATTATCACCAGAAAGGAAACAAGGATCTGGTCAAACACCGAAAAAAATGACTAAAGTACAACTCAACATGCTAAAAAAGGCTTCTGATCACAAAGACAACATCAGTCAACGTCAAGCAGCCAAAAAGTTTGATAGCCAGCAAATGGTCTCAAAATTGTTGAAGAAACTTCAAATAACACCTAGAAAAAAGATGAAAATCCCTGACCGAACCGAAACGCAAAAAAAGTAGCTAGAGTTGAATGTAGAAATTTGTATTTAAAAAATCCAAATATTTTCTGGAATTTAGACGATGAATCCTATTTCACTCTCGGTCATGGTAAAATCAATGAAAATGATATATTTTACTCAAGTAACATTTCTGCAACACCAGCAAGTACAAAATATACCTCAGTTAAGAAATTTGAGCTTGTTTGGATCGTCATTTCTGAGAGGGGTATTTCGGCGTCAATCAAACGAAAAGTGGACTTGCGATCAACCAAACTTTCTATTTAGACTTTATAAAGCGTGGAGTCATTCCGTTTATTAAAAAGCTTCATTCAGACGGCAACTATAAGTTCTGGTCCGACTTGGCGAGCTCTCATCATGCCAATACAGTGGTCAACTACTTGATTGACCAAAATATCAAATTTTGTGATAAAATGCGAAAACCCTGCAAATGTGCCAGAAGTACTACCAATTGAAGATTTTTGGTCCATTTTAAAGGGGAAAGTGTATTAGATTGGCTGGAGAGCAAAAAACTTAGATGAAATAAGTAATAAAATACGACTTTGTACAAGAAATATGAACAAAAATCTCGTACAGGACCTTTGGGCCTCTACATCCAAACGACTCAATAATATTCGAAGAAATGGACTTATTGAAAAAAGATAAAAGCATAAATAAAAACTAGAATAAAAATGCTATATTCTCTCAAAATTTCGTTTTATTTTGATAAATATAAAAGGAGTTATGACCTTTTTAAGTTCGTCTCGATTTTATGTTGTCACCCGTTAAAAATAAAGACTACAGACTATGTTTAAGACATAGAGTTGGATTCTATTTTTAATTTTCAAAATGTTTTATTAATTAACATTACAAATAAAAAAATAATAATTTATTAAATTAATTTGGACTTTTTTCTATATGCATTCCTAATATTCCTACAAATATCCATATTTGATAGCTATTGGCAGCAGCAAAATGCCAAAAATGATTGAGTTTTTTAAACACGTTTTCCAGTTCGAATTTGGAAATATGTATTCGCCAATGCACCGTGTTAGTCTGTTTAACTCATGAGAAATGCATGCGAACATAAAAATTGTAATAATAGAATTCAGCACCGTATAATCAGGTAGCAGAACTAGGACTCCGGATGCATCAGCTGCTAGCCAAATGTGATAGGAACACACGTACATCTCCAAGGATATTTTTCCAAACCAGCTAAAGATAAAACTGCATTTTTCTCTCAAAAATTGAAGTGTATTTCTTAAAATGAAATAGGAAACGACTGGCACCATCATTAAATAGGGTATATAAATGTCGCAATTATCTTTAGACTTGCATGCCAAAACAAAAAAGATGCTCGAAAACAAACCACTTAGAGAAATGAAAACAAGAACAATTTTTTTTTTGAGAGATAGCGCGAACTTGTCGCGCCTTTTTTCTCTAAACTCCAGGTTGTCGTCTTCGTGCTGCTCCAGATTGTTCTCGTAGTCATCTATGAGGTTCATTTTGCGCAAACAACAGCAAATGAGCGCAAAAATCATTCCAAAAACGAATGAATAGCAGTTGGCCGACCAATTTTTGCGCCACACATTCAGCAGGTAATCCGAGTCAATGAACAAAAATTTCCACAGTCGAGCCGTGAATATTTTCTCGAACACATTGTGGGACAAATTCAAAATTGTGATCAGACCGATTACGATTAGCAGTTTTAGCAGCATGTAGACATAGTGGTCGGAATTTTCTTTTGCTGTGTTTTCCGACACGCGAGGATAAATGACCATGACAAGATATGCAACAATGAACCAGAATGTGATGACAGGAATAAATTCATAAAACTGGTACATTCTGTTCATGGTGAAGCAAAGCATTATCGGCAGAAAATTGAGTCTGAACAAAATCTTAAATAAAAACAAAATAGACAGGAACAAAAAGTGGACCGTGTGGGCTCACCTCAAAAAACCTTGTGATTCCAAAATTAGAAGTGTTCCAGAAGTACATGAAGTGGCCATAGCCACTCAGAAACAAATATGTGCCAGTGAAAATTCTCATCGTCAAATAAAGGACAGTGTTTTTTTCCGCTCCGCTCAGTCGATAGAATAGAATAAATATTTGCATGAAGCCCTTTAGCTCGTCGGTTTGATATCGATTCATTACTTTGGCCAGTGGTAGTTTGTCTTGGAAAAAAATGCCCACAATAAACACATAGATGAACGGAGTAAAAAATGTAAGAATAGAAAGATGCTTGTTTTCTTTCATAAAATAATTAGCTCTAAAAAACAAAAAAGTTTAGATAAACGAGCAAATGGATTTAAGGAAAAAAAAATTAAGTAGAGTACCTGTCGCAGGCAAAAAAGTAAAACATCAAAAAAGCGAATTTAGACAAGGCCTTAAACAAACCATAGAATCCATAGGACGAAGCTGCGCTTTTGCAACTGGTTGCCAAGCTTATTTCTGGTCCAAACATGTTTATGCGGTAGGTTTGGTATCTGATGAAAAAATACCGGTACAAATACAACACAAAAGTGACAAAAAAAATGATGACAAAAATTAGGAAAATTATTTTCTGAACAAGTGTAATAGTTTCTGGTTGAGCACAGCAAGAAGAGTCTTTGTAGTCCATTCTGCTATTACAGTAAAGATTGAACAAAATTTGAGTGTCGATTTTTAAGGCCTTTTTGCCAATCATAAATCCGTCAATGCTGTCTTGGTACATGTTTTTGGATACAAGACGATTCGAACTCCAAATGTTGACAGGTGAATTGTACAAAAGATCTATTGCAGCTCTATTAAATTCATCTAGCTCATCATTTGTGAATTGAGAATTGTAGGTCTTGTTAAAATAGTATTTGTATTCGTCCAATTTGTCCTGAAGCATCCAATATATTGGCGAAGGTTCTGACCATGACCACGATATATCACCTATCGACTGAATTGGAGAATGCTTTAGTTTTGTTTTCCAATTGTTGTCATAGCTTTTTATTAGATTAACAAAGCTTGTTACATTTTGCCGAAATAGAGAAATCGATTCTTTGATTGTTAAATTGAGATTGAGATAGTGCTTAAAAAAATAATTCACATAATAAAATATTAAATTTTTTTCTGTTTAAAATCAAAATTTTTAATTTTGAACTAATTCCAATTATTTTAATGTTTCGCTTGTCACTTGGGGATGCCAAAAAAAGTCATGAGAAAATTGTCACGGATAATCATCTATGACAATTTTTCTAAAGAATAAGAGAAACAAATTTTATTTGTTAAAAAAGGAAAAAAAAACAAAAATGAATTTTAAATTAAAGTCAATTTTGGATTATATTTTTCTTTTACAGCATGAGGTAACAGATACAAATTTTGATTTTTGATTATTTCACTAAATTCACTTCTTATTTTATTTTTATCGAAAACTAGCTTACCAGGATCTATATCCATAGCTAAGGCTAGAGAATCTCCAAGGGTAAATAAGCCACAATCTTTAGTACCTTTTAGTTTAGACACTTTTACATTAATAATATTAAAAAATCTTGAGCCACCGGAAAGCCTTTTCAACGCTGGCTTAATAAAATTAAGATAATACTCTATGTATGATAATACATGTCCTAACTCTAGTTATTTAAACATATCGTTCTTAATTTTCTTTTGACTAATTAATCCTTTTTTTTATTTATTTTTTTTTTTTTATTCTATTTTACCTTATTTAACTTTATTTTATTTCATTTTTTTTTTTTTTTACTCTGAAGGAGCATTAGCTCGGTACAGAAAACAAATAAATAAATAAATAAATAATCAAAAAAATTTAATCGGTTTGACATTATTTTGATGACAATTTTTTTTTAATATTCTATGACAATTTGTTATGACATAATTTACCACTTTGATTTATGACAATTTTTGCCCTAACCGTCACTTGATCAAGAAAATTGCCTAAAAATTGGAAAATAGCAAAAGTACTCCAAGTTTTAAAAAAGGACAACCCAGTTAAGCTAAAATCGATGACTTCATGGATGTTTCATCTATAATATAATTCATGTCCTGTTGTTTATTCAGTTTATCAGCTCTTAACAAAATACATTATTTAAATAATTGGGTTGCTTACAATGTTCTTTGATTTCACTTCTGCTAATTGTCTAGTTTTACGGCTATTAACTAATTTTCAAATTTATAACCAATTTATTGAATCAGAAATTTAAGCCTTGCTATTGAGGAAAATGTGAATTGATGTTCGCCTTAATCAAGAGTCTAAATTAATTTTGAATTATGATTTTGATTATTAAAATCAGTTGAAAAAAAAACTTTTTAAATTTTTGCTTATTATTAACTTAAAAATTATTTGAAAAATTAAAAAACTATCATTTAATAATTAAATAAATTATGATGTATTAAAAAAATTTTCATCGATGAATCTAGATGAAATGGTTCCTAACTCATTAATGATTCATCTATCAATTTTCATCGATTAATCATCGTTTTCTTTGTGACTGGGTAAAAGCCTTTTAGAGTCATTTGATTTTGTTACGTTAGGTCTTAGTAAAGGATCATCTATTGACATTGTCTACACAGATTTTTAATTTTTAAACTCAAAGCTAATGATTGACTGGATAGAAGACTTTCTTTCTAACAAAAAACAGAGAGTTGTTTTAGGCTCATCAATGTCTAAATGGGAGGTAGTTACCAGTGGAGCCCCTCAAGGGTCAGTCTTATGACCCCTTCTATTTTTGATATTTATTAATGATCTTTCAAATGCTCTGAATAATAAAGATATGGATAATATTTCAAGCTGGTCTCTCACCTGGTCTCTTGATTCAAACATCGAAAAATGTGATTGTACGATTCTTAAAAAATATGGAACTATTTAAAACGACTTCACAAAAGGATTTAGGAATCTAACGGGTGTTCAAAAAAAATATGTTCCCTTAGAATAAATTTAGCCAAATTTTGTTCAGTTATTTTGGATCATCTAATAATTAAAAAAATATAAAAAAATTAGTTATTACAATTTTTATTTACAGAAATAGGCCATCTAGAACACCTATGCCTTAAAAATGACGAGTGTCCTTTGATGTTTTTATAGTAAATATATATGTTTAATAGTTTATTTTAAAGAGCAATAAAAACTGATAAAAATGAGCCTCTGATTATTTTTTAACTTTTATTTTTGATCAAAAGTTATTTAAAAAAAAGCATGAATTCTTGGACTTCCTCAAAAATATTACGTATCAATGTGCTTTTTGCTATATCTTACGAAAGGAAGGTCCAGATTTGATTCAAAGTTGGCTTAAATGGACTAACGAAGCTCGATACTGCACAAATCGTGCACAGGAATGTCAGCAAAGAATTTCAGATATTTAAATAAAGACTCTTTGAGAATGCTATTTAAAGCGTTTGTACGGCCTCACTTAGATTTTGAAATAAGTTCTTGATGCCCATATTTAAAAAAAAGAATCGTTGAACTTGAAAAAGTTCAGAGAAAAGCAACAAAAATCATCCCCTTCCTTCGTAATCACGAATATGACAAAAGACATGAGTTGATTTAATTCAGATCTATAGAATCATGAATGGCCATGAAAGTGTATTCATGAAAATCAAGAATTTATGAAAATTTTCGAAAAAAAACAAAATTTTATGCCATATTACTTTTGATTTAATTTAAATGATTTTTGTAGCCATTTTTAATTTCTTTTGCAATAATTTTGCCAATAAATAAATACAAAATTTACATCCATCGAATAAATCAAATTAAAAAAATTGAATAATAAAGAATCCAAAAATTAAAAAAAAATTGGATGATCAGAATTTGGATAAGATGCAGCACTTCCGAGCTCAATAAGCTTATTATTTTTTTAAATATTCTTTTGTATAGTTGATCTATGAATCCTTTTATGTCTAGATAAAAAATTAGTATTTTGTTTTTTTTTGTAAGTAAGCTTCTACACTGTTTCTTGCTAATAAAACAAATATAAAAAAATCCTCTTTTATTTTAATTAACTAGGGGGCAAATTGAAGTTCATGATCAAATATAAATTTCAAATCAAAATTTTTAGTTTTTGATTTAAATAAAAAGGTATTTATTACCAATTTTTTATTAATAAATGACTAAACCTTATTAAACATAATTTATTTAATCAATAATTAGATAGAAAATTATTTCAATTTTTATCTGAAGTAAATTGAATATTCAATCAATATTTTGAAATTTTACAATACAAAATTTAACATTGTTTCGCCGTAATATAATTTAATTGATATTTAAACATCATTTAAAGTGTCTATTTGAGCCATAATTTGGATACCTAGACGTCGATTTTAAATTTGTACAAAAAAGAACACTTTTTATCTTAGAAAATAAAGGATCTGTGGCAAAAGTACAAAAAAGAACACTTTTTATCTTAGAAAATAAAGGATCTTTGGCAAAAGTACAAAAAAGAACACTTTTAATGTCAGGGAATAAAGCATTCATAAATTAAGATTAAGCTCGTTGTCCATCCATGGCACTTTCCAATTTGATAAAATATTAAAATATACTTACACTAGCCATTCCGATTACCATCAAATTAGGTCTATCTTTATAAAAATGATTTTTAATCAAATTAATAAATTGTTCATCAATAACTGGACTCCAAATGAAACTCTTAAAAAAATTTTTTTCAATCTGCTGTGAATAAATGTGCTACGGTCTTACGATGTCTAAATTTAGTTTTGAATTTGAATAAAAATAATTTGTTTCATCCAAATCCGAAGAAAGGTCGTTTGAGTACTCAATTTCGTAGCCTTTCAATTTAGTTGTTTGATCATCCATTTTGGTCTTGTTTGAATTGTCTTTTATTTTTGACTTTTTGGAATGCTTGTATTCATTAAATCGTAAAAATGGATCAAATTGCGTAATGAATGCCTTGAACACTTGACGTATCCTTGTGTCCCCCATGAAAACAAACCTATTCTTTCCATTCAGGTATTTAACATATTTGAAACAAATGTTGGTGTCTCTAGAGCAAAAATTTTAGCTATCTTTAGCAGCACACTAAACTTACTCACTCCATGGTGTAGTTGTGGATCATGCATCCTGACGGCTGCCATATATCATCAGCTCTCAAATAGCCTTGCTCGAGCAGCAGATTACATGAATTTCGACCATAGAACGAATTCAAATAGCCATGGTAGAGCACAAAAATCAAAATAAATAAGAGACATATTAACTTGGATGTTTTTAAGTTCAAGTATTTTTTGACATCTTGCACAAAAATTTCATTATCGACTGGATGGTAGGAAGCTTCGCATTTGTTTGGTACAATTAGTCGGACATTGTCTTGAATTTCATTCAGGTCAATTTCTTGCGTCAAGTTGTCTGTGTTTTCTTCGATTGAGTGAGTGTCCAACTCCAACAGATTTGTTTTACTCGATGTAGGCTTCATTCTTGAAGTTTGTTCATTCTTTTCTAAAACAACTCTTTGTCAATTGAAAAAATTATTTTAATAAAAATTTTTCAAGCCGCATATATTATGCATAAGCGGTAGTTTTTATTTATTTGATTTAAATTTGAAATTATGAATGAATAATTAAATTTCATTCATTGTATTTGGCATTTGATGTAATTGTTTTTGGTGCTAGAAATAATTTTAAATAAAAAAGTTACCATGTCAATGCGGTAAATATTTGATTTCGAATGATTACCCAATTATTAAATTTATTTTATAAAAAACTTAATTTGTTTGAAATAAAGTTGCACACTTTTTTTTGTTTAAAAAAATAGAACAAAATGGTAGAAAATAAAGAATTGTTATGATTCTAGATTCCTTGCAAATTATGCACGATTTATTGAGAACATTTCCACCTTTCCTTTCTGGCATCCTGGCTGACTTTTTTATTTTAACTCAAAAACTATCCAGACATGGGCTAATTATTTAGTAAACAAAAAAAACTAGACCAAAGTTTAGTTTTATTAGTATACAAAAAATGTGAATAAAATGACTAAAATTGAAAAATAAAAAGTACAAATTTATTAACACGCTTTCTGAATCAATAAATAGACCCTAGTTTTCAAATGTAATAAAGTCTTATTTTTTCATTCAATTAAATCAAAATCTTTCGAAATTTTATTAATTAGGTGAGCTTAATTTTTTGCTCAAAAATGCTTTTCTAAAAATATTATAAAAATTAAAATGCTTTTCTATCAACGAGAAGAGAGAAGAACATTAATCAAATATTTACTAAATTTGGCAATAAAATTCAAAAATCTAATTTTAACCAATTTAAATTGTAATTTGGTAGAAACGCATAAATTAGAAATAAGTTTTACATAGAAAGTTGGATACATATAAAATGTTTTTTTTTTAAATAAATACTCTAAATTTTATACAGGTTTTTTATGCTCTTATTTAATTATAATTATTATTTCTAAACAAATAGCATACTTATTACTAATATTCTTAAAAATAAACGACCAAAAGCAACTTATCTTGCCTCTCACTCTATCAACTGATTGCGACAGCAATCGAAAAAATTCAGCTAAAATTGTAAACATTATCAACTACAGAAAAACAAGAATAATTATTAAAAGTTAATCAAATAGAGGAAATTATTTTAAATTAGTAAAAATTAAGATATGATTAGACATTGCGCTTTAGGAATTTTTTAGTTGAAAGCAATGGGTTTTAATTATAAAAGGGTTTTCTCTTGTCTAAAAATTGAATCAACACGTCAGATAAACGACTTTTTATTTTGAAATAAATCTGATAGTACCAAAAAAAAATTATAAAATTTGAATCACTTTTTACTTTAAAAATTATTCCATAAATAAATAAATAAGTTTAATTTTAATGGAAAAAATGATTAAAAAATAGAGAAATTATCCGTTTACTTTCAATTTGGGTAGGAAGTTTCTTTAAACTTGAAGCACTAAACTAATTTAAATGAGAATCTAAGCAATAAATAATTTATTTATACATAAATTTACTCAAAATTATATTTTAATTGAGAATAAAAAATAAATTACCCAAATCAAAGTCAGGTAAAAAAAGATCTTTAATCGGACCCATTTCTTGCGAGAGCATTCAACATTTTTCTAGACTTTTTAAAGAATTACATTAAATTATAGAAATAAAACATTAAAATATAAAATAGTCGAATGTTCATTTCGAAGTAAAGCCGAAATGATTTTTAATTTTTACCCCGAAAGATTACATCTTCCACAATTATTTGAACAAAAACAGTCTCATTTTAGCCCCACATTTATCACAAAACTTATCTTCTTCATGTTTGTTTATGTGTCAATTCCAGGTTATTAAAATCGACAATTGGCGGCGGTGACGTTTGGAACAAAAACTGATGCAAAATATACTTTAGTAAATTAAACACCACTTTTAGATCAATTATTACTTATTTTATTTTTTTAAATAAATGTTTAAAATTTTTAAAATTTATTTTTTAAATGTAAATAAAAACAAAAATCATACATGGTCGAATGATCTTAATATTGTTTTGAATTAAAATAATAATTTCGAAATCATCCTGTTCGAAATTTTCCCTTTGAAAATTTTTCATTTATTAAGTCTACATACTCGAATATTCGAATATTTCAATTATTTAGTTATGCTTTTAAAAATGTGATAATATTTCTCTTAATAAAATTTTTTTTCTTTTAAAAAAATTATAACTCAATGAATTCGGATAATCGAATAATCGAAATATTCGAAGAGGTTTAAGAGTAAGAGGGAAAAATGCAGATAATAGAATAATTTTCTAGAAGAAATTATTGTCAATAAGTCAATAAAATAAGAAAATCTTTTTATTTGTAGGATAGGTTGAATTTTGATAAAAACAAAACTAAATGCTTAGTTTTTTTGACTTTTCTTCTCAACTTTTTGTTATTTCTGTGCTAAAAATTTTCAAAATTACCAATTAATTTTTTGATTTTTAAAATATTTTTCTTTATTTTAATTATTTTTGCTTGAAACTATTTTTCATCGTTATCTACAAATTGCCTCTTATCTTTTTACGTATTCGAATGACTGTGCACACTATTTTACTTTGTTTTTCAAGTGCCTGTTTAGAAAAATCTAAAATTCATAGATCTAAGGTCTTAATTATGCGTGAAAACCCATAAAATTTTATCAATTTAGAAGGAGTTCATTTAACTATTTCTTCGATTTGAAGGAAGTTTTTTAGATAAGGTTCAGAAAATGCAAAACTTCCACGCTATCTTAGGATTCGATTTTCGACCTCAAATTTGTGATCTGCATATGTAAAAGGGAATAATTTAAATGAGCTCATTCTATTACTGAAACGGCCTCATAATTATTTTGGACTCAATAATTAATTAATTATCGGATATGTAATTACTACTTTGGACTCATCTATTAATAATTTCTGGCCTCTAAAATTACTAAATAAGAGCTACGAAATGATAAACGGTAATAATAATTTATTTTTATTTATTTATTTTTTAAATGAAATAAAAGAATTATATTTTGAGAAAAATATTAAAGAAATTTATAAGCAAAGTAAAAAGAAATTTTTGAGTAAACTTAGGAAGACAAAATGAAATAACTATATAGCAGTTTTCTTAGGTCTACCTCTTTTTCTTTTAACTTCTTGTGTAGCTGAATGACTTGCAGACTGTGCAGTTGATTTAATCAAATTGTTTGCTTTGCTTCTTGTTTGTCTTAATTCATCTTCTACTTCCAATATTTCACCAACATTCTTGGTCATTTTATTTCTTTTGTTTACACTTTCAACAGGAGAAGCTAATATTTTTTGTGAAATTGATACTGTAGTTAATCTATGATCTGGTTGCATTTCAAAAGCCTTTCTCGTTTTAATTGGCCTTTCTCTGTTTCTTTTGTTCCTATTTCAACAGTTTTAGCTTCTATTGGAATCTTTACATATTTCTCTCTTGCTGCTTCGCCAATCAAGTGTTTACATTTATTATTCTTCAAATAAGCTGGACATGTACATTTTCCTTCATTAATCCAATTTGATTCATTAGCATTAGTGTTGAAGGTTATACACCATGTTTTGTTAAATATTGCATAAAACTCATCGAATTTAGAGAAATCGAGACTATTTTTAGCTAATACATATTTTTATTGATTCAATGTTTTCTGGCTCGTTAATTTTGCTTGTGTTTGTAAAGTAACTTGTTGATTGACTTGTTTGACTTATTTATCTTTTTATTTATTATTTATTTATTTAACCTTGAGTTTAAGTCCCATGGACAAATTGAAGTATTTATATAAAGATAAAAAAATAAAAAGGAAAAGAGTAAAATTAAGAGAAAAGAGTAATTATAATTGTATTGTTAGATTTAAGCCATTGATATGCGTCAGTAAAATTTTTAGTATCGATTGTTGTGTTAAGCCTGCGGCTTCCGGGGTCCGATTTGGCAGTTGGGGATAAATGAAAAGAAACGTAATTTGAATCAAAATTTTATTCTGGAGGTAAAATAATAATGAAAAACACGAGATTTTATATTATAGCAGTTAATGTATATATACTAAAATGAAATAAACTAAATTTGCCTAGCAAAGTTAAGTGACTATTTTGGTGGGCACAACAGTTGGTTCTATTTCAGTTGGTTCTATTTCTGTTTATTCGAGGAAAAAAAAAGTATTTTGTCTTGATACTTTTTATTTTATTTTTTTTATAACATCGCCAATTTTACGGTATTTATGAGATTTTTAAGTAAAATTAAAAAAAATTGATACAATTTCTAGACATTTTATTTAAATTCATATTCAAAATAGATTCTTATAGAGAATTTAAGATTTTTAAAATAAAATAAGCAAAAAATTTTTATTTTTCAATCAGACGAATTTTTATTTTAAAAGCAGCAATTAAAGAAAATGTGAATTTTTTTGTTACTTTTTATTTTTAATTAAAATTAAGAATAAGTATAATAATAAAGATAGTTAAAAAACCGAAAAAAATAATCATAAAAGTCGAAAATAAAGAAAAAGGGTAGTTTAGTTCCAAATAGAATTAATTTCAAGAGCCAAAAAAAGAAAAATAATGATGAAATATTTTTAATTTTTTTTTTTGTGTAAGGTGTTTAATTGAAAAATTTATTAGCTTTGTCAAAATTTAAACAAAAATAAAAGCTAAAAATTTCAAAATTTCAAAATTAACCAACAACAACAACAGCGTATGTCGTCCAATTTTAAGTTTGTATTTGCAGCCGTTTTCAACAGAAAAAAAGAGATTTTATTTTAATAGAAAAAAAAAGAAAAAAACAAGATTTTTTTTTAAGTTTTTATGTTTCAAAAATTTTTACACTACACACACACCGATTTACAAATATGAAAAAATCCGCGTCTCAAAAAAATATCCGAGTCTTTACTGACTTAGCCACTTTAAAAAAAAAAAAGAAAAAAAGTATAAAGAATTATTAGGGGTTTATTCGAAACAATTTGAAAAGAAACTCGGCTTCAAGTCTTTCAATACGGAAAATTATCATTCCACATTTTTTTTTTAAATTTGTTAGAAGAACTTTAAAAAAAATGAATTTCGATAAAAGAACTTAAAATAAAATGTATTTATTGATGCTGTTTGTGATTAGGCTTGATTGTCCAGATCGTTGGGCTGATTGCTTGGATTGAGTGAAAGCGAGTCGACTGCTGAATTGATGTTCGTGTTTGAAAGGCTGTTTGAATTGACCAAATTGGACGATAGAGGCTGGCTTGATGTAGTGGATGCATTTACTGCGGCCGAAGCGGTAGCCACATTGGCTAAAGTGGCGGCTGCTGACTGCGAACAAGCTGCTTGTGATTCGCTTGGTTCTGTCTGAGGAGGAGTGTCGGTGTTGGGTGACGATTGAATGTGTGATGGTATTAGACGGCTGTTTAAATGCGGTGAGATGGATAGCTCGTGGGGAGTTAGATTGAACAATGGGGGTAGATCTTTGCCGTTGGGCAATTTGATGTTGGGCTCTCGCAGTTCGTCGAAGAAAGCGTGCGCGCAAGCTTCGAGTGGCGAGATGCGCGTGGTTGGCGTGTACTCTAGCAGTTTGCTGGTCAAATGAATGGCTTCGGGTGGTGTTCGTGGACGAAAAACTTTGTTCCAAGGATGCGCTCTTATTTGAGGAAACTTGAACTCTTGGTAGTTCGGATTCATCTGTCTGATTTGCTCTCGAGTCGGCGTTCCCAACACTTTGATTATTTCGACAAGCTGATCAACGCCCGAGTCTCCAGGAAATATCGGTTGACCAAGCAACAATTCGGCCAGCACACATCCCGCCGACCAAATGTCTATGTTGCACGTGTAATCGGTCGCGCCGAATATCAATTCTGGAGCACGATAGTAACGTGAACAAATGTATGATACGTTTAGTTCGCCTTTAATTAATTGTTTAGCACTTAAATAAAAATTTTTAATCTTTTTTTTTTTTGAGACCATTTTTTGTCAAAGGTCTTCCTAATTTATGATAATTTTGGAAACAATTGGAAAAAAAATTTACAAATTTTGCACTTTAAATTTAAAAGTGGAAAATTTTTTTATTTTCAAAATTTTTTGTCAAAGGTCTTACTAATTTATAAAAATTTTGGAAAAATTTGTATTTAGATTTTACAAATTTTCGACTTTGCATTAACAGTGGAAGGTTTTTTTTTTTAAGAATTTTTTTCAAAACTTTAGCTAATTTATAATAAATTTTTAAAAATTTTATCTCAATTTTTGATTTTTATTTTAAAAGAGGAAGATTTTTTTTTAATTTTATGTCAAAGGTTTGGTTAGTTTCAAAATAATTTTGGAAAATTTTACAATTAAAAAATTTACAAATTTTGGACTTTAATTTTAAAAGTGAAAGAATATTTTTTCACTCGATCAAAGCTTGTTATTTTAGTCCAAATTAAAATTGTGTCTGTTCTTGGACACAGATAATTAATTTTTTAACAAAATTAAAAAGCGAATATTTTCTCTTTGGACATAGATCCTTAAGAGGCATGCAGTTTGGAGCATTGTGAACTTTCATACAAACCTTCAAAAAAGTCCACAAATATAATTTGTTTTTACTAAATTAAAAAAAACAGAGTTGTTTTTAAGTCAAGTCATGACTTTGACTTAAATTTTTGTGACTTAGACTTAAAACTGTGACTTAAAAACAAGTCTGAAAAAAAAATAAATTTAGTTAATCCAGGAAATATTGATGATCAAAAAAATAGTAATCAAGATCAAGTGAAATTTAGCACAAAAATTACAGTATTGTACAAATTTGTAGAATACGAATTCAAAGCATAAAAAAATTTCTCTAATTTATTGCATATTCTAACCAAATTTTTTATAATGGTTTACATTATTCATGGCATTTTACAGAAAATTTTAGAAATTTTTCAGAGCTTAGAATTCGTTTGCAAAAATTTAAACATTAAAAAAATTGTACTGTTTACACGACCACTTTTGGACAATTAGAAAAGTAACTTTTAAATTTTTCTTTTTCACATTGCCAAGTATTTTGAGATTTCTTTATTTTTCCCTATGACCCATTCTAATTAAAATTTTTTTTTTGCAATTTACAGATTATTTTATTTAAATGTTTAAATCCTGTAATCGCTGCTTAAATAATTTTGAACTAGTTGGGCGGTTTTTAATTGTAATTTTTATTATTAAATTTACTTGAAAATTAAGAATAGCGAAAGATTAAATTTCAATTCTAAATTCGAATCTTTTTCTTATTTTTTTCTTTAAGCCGGGCTGTTAAATAAAACTTGTTTGTTTGACCTTTAAAAAACTTACAGTAAAAACAGTTTTACATAATCCATAGTTTAAATGAGAATTTCATATTTTTTTTTAAGACTTCAAAATTTAATCATGTGGCTGAAAGGAAGGGCCAAGTCTCCATTCCAACCAGCCAAGGCTCTGCCTAAATTTAAAAAAAAATAATTAAATTTTATGTGATTAATTTTTCACATAATGTGAGATCAAGTTCGTCTAGCCTAATAAGGCAAAATATTCCCTCATTCGATTGTGCTTCACTAGAAACTAAGACACGCTTTTGAACCATTCACCAAGGTAAATCTCGCTCATGCTAAAACATTTTCTAAAGAAAGAAAGCATGGTTTAATATTATTATAATCAGTCGTTATCAAGACTTGAGTTTTAGGCAAAAAATAAAATAATCTTTTTTTTTATTACGCATTAGGTGCAGCATCAAGAATTGAGAAAATAAAATATTAGAAAAATTTATTTTCTATTCTGTTTTTTGTCTTAAACTCGAGAAATGGTGATAATACTATTAGACCATGTGTTCTTAATCAAAAATTTTTTAGCAAGGACGAAATGTGCTTTGGTACTTGGTCCAAAAGCGTGTCTTAATTTGTGATGCAACAGCTTTTAATAGTTTATCTACAGTCTCATGATGCAGAAAATTTTTGGTTCATTTTAAATCCTCAAAAATTAAGTCTATAAACTTTATATTATTTTGGTCACCTGGTATCTTCACACTTTTGTAGATGACCAATTTACTGATAAAATGTTTCATCTTTTTTTATTCTATTCAATTTTGGAATGGAGCTTTCGTTTAGGTCCTTTCGTTCGGCTTGTATATGTAATAGTAAATTTTGATAAAACTTAAATATCAAAATAAACTGATCCATTAGTAAGTCATCAATTCAAGCAAAACAATTCATACCGTGTTCACAACAGCAGGTCATCGTTCTAACCATGAATCGAAATACGGACTTAAACTTATCCTAGACGGAACTTAAATTCCACTTGAACCATACCCGACTTTTCTAGGCATCCAATTTGATCCGGAGCTCTGCTTTAAAAAATCAATTTGAAGCCTACTTAATCAGTAGAGTTAGAGGTTTGAAACTAAAAAATGGCATCGAACTTTGCAGAATTATTTACAAGAATTTTATTCGTTCAATTTTTGATTACGCTTTTATTCCTCTGTCTAGTGCAACTCAAAAAATTCTACCAGAAGTTCAAAAACTTCAAACCAAAGTCCTCAGACACATTAAGTTCTTTCCGATCAGGACAAGAATAACGCACATTCACGAAAAGTAACATCAAATAGAACTCGATCACATCTCAAAAGTTTTTTCATCAGACGCGAAAACCATGCACAGCTAAACTTAGATCTTAACGAATTCATGTTGCACGAAACGAATAACAATCCCAAATTTAATTCATTGTTCCAAAACTTTAATATTTTCCAAAATGGAAGATAGTTCTGGATCAATACGCTCATCCAACAACAACCGCTAATCTTTATATTTATTTATGTTTTTATTTTATTTTTTATTTTTACTCGAAACACATTTAAACAATTTTTGATCCTTTTTAAAAATCATTAGGCTAAAAAGAAGGACTTTGTTCCTTCTGAGTAGCCTGAGGGTTTCCCTCAAATAAATCAAAAATAATAAAAATAATAATTAGTAAATCTTGAAAAAAATATTCATTTTTTCTTAATATCATATTTTACTAAGTAAGTTTTGATGGTTACTGATGCAGCCGTAAATATCTCAAAAAACAAAACTGTTTAAGAACTTGCATGTCAAGTTGGCGCTTTTGATTTAGTTCAAAATTGTCATATTGAACTAGAAATTAGAAATGACAAGCTGATCAAAAGCGTATTTACGCTTTATTTCATTTAGTTCAGATTGTTACTATATTGTCTTTTTAATATCAGTTAATTACGAGAAAGAAAGAAAAAACAGGAAAAATTGATAATTTTATTTATTTCAAAATTTACGTTTTGTAACGTAATTATCAAAAAAAACGATAACATATATTTGTTTCATTAGCTTGAAGTATGAGCTAGTCAAATTAATATTGATGATTAAATTTTTTAATAAAGTTACATTTTCCTCCCAATGGTAAATTTAAAAGATCTACTAGAAATAATTTAGTAAATAAATAAGTTAAATTAATTATGCACGAAGTAAAGTGTTAAAAAAATTTTTGTTAATTTTCAATCTCAAAAAAAATAAACAAAAAAACTCAATTTAGAACTTTGGTCTTAAACGAGGTTGAAAATTTTTGGGTCTTGCCTGTTATGTGACCAAGGGGTCATGTAATATGTGACCTGATGGCTCATGTCAGTTTGGTGACCGGATATTTTTTATTCGGGTCACACATCATATGACCATTGATACCAAAAATTTACAAATGTATAGGTCACCTAAATATTTTAATGGGGCACAAAAGTATTCTGATGGGTCACCAAAATTTAAATAATTCCAAATTTTTAAAAAGACAAAAATTTTGAATTTCTCTTCTCATGCCTAAAATGAGCTAAATAGATTTTATCCAAAAAAATGATGTAGTGAATTTGAAATCTTGTTACAACTATTTAAAAAGCAGTGATTTATTTTCGAAAAAATTAATAAAATGGAAATAGAAAATTGCGAATTATTCAATTTTTTGGTTTCGTGATTCCTGCTTGAAAAAAGGTAAAAAGATGAAATTGAGGGAACGAAAGCATACAAATCCAATGGAATGCGATTTATGTGGCAAATTTTTTAAAAATGTGTTAATTTACTTAACTCTCGAATGCACTGATAAATACAATTTAGATATAATTTAAATATAATTCTATTCTAGTGTATAATAGGGAGGCGGTCATCTCCTTTTCAAGCCCCTTTTTGAGCAACGGCTCCGATCTGACACAGAGGCTACTGCATCGAGTTGATCATCTACACCACAATTATTACCCAGTCGAAACTGGTCCACCTATTTTTATGATGAAAGAGGTTTGAACATTCGCCCCGTATTGCAGAGATATACTGTTTTGAACCCTCGATCCTCTGCTTGCATGACTAGCACGCAAACCATGCGGCTATACGGGCTCCAACTTAACAACTTACATAAACATTAATTCTGTATTTTTTTTAATTTTGAAACAAATAACAAAATGGGTCACCAAATATTTAGATGGGTAACAAAAATATTTTGGTTTAAATAAAAAAAAAGGAAAGAAAATTATGGTCATATAATGTGTGACCCGAAAAAAAATATCCAAACTGACATGACCCCCTTGGTCGCATAACAGGCAAGACCCAAATTTTTTTTTATTTAAAATTGGTTCTTTGTTTCAATTCATTACTTTTTCTAAATAGCTATGCTAGAAGCTAAAGGCATTGGTTATGGTGGCTGTTTTAGTCACCGATTTTTACAAAAGCTAAAATATTGTTAGACCTTTGAATGTGGATTAAAAAAAAGGACAAAAATTGAAACATACCTTCCGAAGTCGCATAGCTTAAGGACAGCAGTTTCGGGGTCAAGTAATAAATTCTGTGGCTTGATATCTCGATGACATATGCCCATTGAATGTATATATGCAAGACTACGAAATAATTGATACATAAATAATTTAATATAGAACATTGGTATAGTCTGCTTTGATTTAGCGTAATGCCGCGCTACCTTGTTTACTGTTTCTGGTATAAATTCGAGTACTAAATGCAAATAAACTTCTTCGCGTCCAAACTAAAAAAAAAATACAAAATCCTGCAAAAGTCAAACAAAAGCTCCATTCTTGACTTACTCTATCCGAGCTGCTTATGAAAAAAAAGTAAAGCAATTGAACTATGTTTTGGTGGTCTAAACGACGCATGATTTGCAGTTCGCGATTCTTAATTAATTTTGGTTAATGGCAATGGTTTAGTGAGTGGGACAAGTGAGAGTTACTTTATAGCGCCTGTCCTGGAGCACTTTTTTAATAGCGACAAGTTCATTAGTGCCCGACAGCTTGGCCTGGTACACGACGCCAAACGAACCGTTGCCGATTACTTTGGCATCGGTGTAGCTTATTTCTTCGGTTTCGTCGTCGCCCTTGCCCTTGGTCGCGATCACAGTCGTAATCCTTGGCTGTTCGCTTGATCTATCTAGGAAAATCAACGCTTAAGAATTAAATTGATCACGTCTCACGCAAAGTTTACTTGGCTGATCTTTTTTGACATTGCTATTTGCATTACTCATTATCATACACTTAAATAGACTATTGAGACACAGATATCCAAATTAACTATAGTCACCAACAAAAATAAAATGATTTCAAAGAAGAACACAAAATGGAGGGTGTTTTTTCTCTTTTTTTCTTCTTCTCTATTTCGCTAAAAAAAACAAAATCTAAACAATAAATACACGCATTTAGAGGATCAAAGCAAACGAGTTTGAACAATTTATGTCTAGAGCAAGGAGCCAGCCAATTTGTCTGACTTGATGTACATGAGCTATTTGTTTACTGATAGTGGCGAAAGCAAATCGAACTCATTCGAACTAAACGAATGCAACCAACACACTAAAAGCGTCTAATTATTATTGATTATTTTATTTGTTGTTGTTATTTTTTTCATAATAATAAAAATAATAATTAGACTTAGATTAATTATTATAAAATATAATTTCTCTCTTTCTCTATTTTGTTGATAGTTCGTTTTCTAGTTTTCGTTTTGTTGTTGGTTGCTGATGCTTAATTTTTGTTAGCAATAGCTAAAGTTGCAACAAGCTATGCTAGTGATGCTTATTATTGATTGACTTATTGCATTTATTATTAAAATTTATTTGTCTAAATTTTACATATATTTATAGCTTTTTTAAAAATCGAAGGCGACACTTTTTTTGTCTTAAAAATTTATGCAGCCTTTCTCATTATCCTTCTAGCAGTTCATTAAAGTAAACGAGTTTTTCTCATTTGTGAATCGTCCAAAAAACTTTTATCTTGATTAAATTCAAAAAAAATGATTTTTCTTTCTCATTTGAATGTTGCTCTAAAATAAAATATATTTTAGATTTAATTAAATGAAAAAATATTACTCTTTAGCAACAAAATCATCGCAGTTAATAGTTTAAATTTTAATTTTAAATAATGATAGTATTTAGTAAAAATAGAACTATATTAAGTAGAAATATGGTCCATTTAAGCGAAATAATATTTAGAAAAAATTTTTTTTTTTTCACTTTTTAAAAAAATTGATAATAAATTATTTTAGAAATTTTTTTTAGATTTTTATTCTTATTAGAAAAAAATAACTTTCTAAAAATCATTTGATAAAACTTGGCTTAAATTTCCAAAAATTGAATTTTAACGATTAACCCATGATGAAAATAAAGTAAATGAGTTAATGAAATATTTTAAATTAATTAGTTTTATTCAGCGAAAAAAGGTCATATTTTAGTACCTGAGTACAAATTGTTCCATAGTTTACAATAAAAACTGAAGAAGTTTGAGGTAAAAATTTTTCGATATTACTTTAAAGTTGGCAACTCTTAAATGTTACATTAATGTAATAAAATTTTCACTTTAAATGCTTACAGTGTAGTGGTAAATATTTCCAATATTAGATCTAGTGAAAAAAATAATACTGATTTAATTTTACAAAAAAGAACTATTACAAGTCGTTGTATTCGTCCAACAAAAAATTTCTGGCAAAAACATTCGCTTGAGGCTTTCAATTTTTGAAAACCAAAAAAAATTATTTAACATTCTAAAATTCAAACTCACAAACTTATATAAATTTTTTCGGTCTTTCTAATAGTGACTCATTCATCGAAAATATTTATTTTAATTTTTAATATTTAACTTAAAAAATGAGCTGCAAAAATCAATTTTTCTACCAAATGAAAATAAAAATTATTTAGAAAAACCAAAAATCTCTATAAAGTCTACTTTAAATTCATTCCTAATAGTTGTGAATAAACTTGACAAATCTTAATTTCTTGCAGATTGAGTTTCGTAGATACCTAGCCTTTAAACAAGATATGTTGTCAGCGTCGCAAATAACTCAACTAACTTGACTAATTAACTTGCTTAAAAATGATTGCTTGGTCTTATTCTTTTTTGCTAATTTTTTTTTAACTTTATCAAAAAATTTAAATGTTTTAGTAATTTAAGAATTTATGGATAAAAATTTTAGGATCTAAAAATTTCACCTTTAGAAAATGAGAGACAAAAATTATTAAAATAACTCCAAAGACGAAAGAAGTTTTGTTAGACGCTTTGAACACATAGTGCATTAGTTAAATGAATGATTGATCAAATGCACACAGTGCATCATACCATCTAATAAACTAAGCATCATTTCTTAGATACGAAATTTATTCATGTTATATTACTGAAATATTTCAGAACTTTTAGAAATTTTTTGTTTTAAAAACAAAAAAATCAAATATTGATCAATTGTTATTAGGACTTTTAAATTATTGAAAATTTGCCTACATTTTTTGGCCTGTTTAAACAAAATTTTGATTCATGCCGAAAAAGAAACGTTTTTGAAAATATTAAGTTCAAAAAATACCAAGTTAAAAAAAAACCCAATTCTGCTAGCGAAAAGTCGATTTCTCTAAAAGCTTATAATTACGATTTTTCCATACATTAAATTAATATTTTGGAGTTTACACTCACAATAATCAAATAAAAGATTTTTGCCTCTAGCTAATTTAATTTGCTTTTTAGACCAGATAATGAGTGATTAATTTGAAATATTTTATCAACTCAATTGGTGTTCTAATGTTTTATGATAGTCTGAAAATAAAAGCCAAATATTTGTCTAAATATTTATTTACTTGTACCAAAGCATTCACTTGAACGAAGATTTAATAAAATAACAAAATAATTACAGAAGCTTAAAAAACAAAAATGAGAAAAATAATTTTTTTTCTTTTTAATACTTAAAAACAAACCAAGTTAAAATAACGATAAATTAACAAAAAAACAGCATGGCAAAGACGCCTCTTTTTTGATTTAGATCCAGTTTTCACGAACTTTGTTCGAACAAGTGAGTCGATCATAGCGATTGAAATTGACTCAATTATTTATTATGAGTTAAGACTTAATTTATTAAAATAAAAAAATAAAGGGAGAAATAGAGGATAGAAAAAATTAATTGAAATGGAAAAATAAATTGCAGACACTGACGCAATTGCATCCATTCAATGTGATCTCGACAGACTGTCAAAATGGACGGAATTGTGGTGCACAAAATTCAATGTCAAAAAATGCAAATACATGGTCTTAAACGATAAAAAACAATACATGCCCATTAATTTTAGCATGCTGGACACAGTGAACAATCAAACCCACATTCTGGAGCGAACAGAACAAGAGAGGGACTATATTATTAGTGCAATATTTATAAATTAATGAAATATTGCACTAATAATATTAGATATTGTGAAATATGAAAATGTCAAAATATTTATATTTTGCCCAAAATTATCAAAAATCGTCAAAAAAAAAGGATTTTTTGGAATTTTACTTTTTACTAGGATTTACGCGATTTCCGAAAATTTTACACAAATTCGGATAAAATCAAAAAAATAAAATATTTTTTTCTTTATGGTAATTTTACGTAAATTCTGGTAAAAACGAAAAAATATGGCAATACTGTGTTTATAAGTAAGAGTACTGCATCGCGGCAATACCGCGCATAAATTCTCTCCGATAAATTAGTGCAAAGAACGTAAATAAAAAAACTAAAGATTATTTTTAAAAATTTTTTGTCATTTTTAAAGCTATCTGATGCTTTAATGTCTAAACGTTTGTCTTAATTTTTCAATTAATACATCACTTAATACCTCATTTAAATGTGTGTGATTTGCAACTGGTCCCTTTCTTTCAAGTCAATATTTCATTATATGGTGTCTTTGATGAAACTGTAGCTGAAATTTTATCAAATAAAAGCTAAAAATCATAAGAATTTATTTTTATATTTTTTCTTAATTTTTTAACCAAGTTTTAAATCTTGAGTTTCACTGTAATTTATTGTTGCCCCTTTAATATCTTTAGTTTCTCATTTTATGAAAAAATCAGGGATAAGAATGACATCATCTTATTCGAAATTCTTTTTTGTTTATATAGAACTTGAAGCAAAAGTTTCAACTGGAAAAAGAAATGCTATGAAATTTTTTTACCAAGCTGCAGAAGAAATAGAACACAAACTTTGTATTCACGATGCAATGTCAATGCTTGCTGATGTAATGAAATGAACAAAAAGAACAAAATGAACAGAATTAATAATATTAGATATAAATGTTATGCCTTTTTTAATAGATTTAGACATCTGGATATACTAAAGTCAGAACGTCGGATTAAAGGACCATCGTCATTACCTCTTAATTAAAATAAACTTTTGTAATAAACAATGGAAATTGGATACTTATTAGGTGTACATGCGGATTTTGGTAAAAGATTTATAAATGTAATCATGATTTCTAGATCTGTTAAAACCAATGTCAAGAAAATTTGGATGAATTTTGACCAAATTGCGATGGATCTACCAATTCAAAACAAAAAAAAAAGAAAGGTTGCGTCGTTAACAAATTAATAAAAGCAACAATCCTATTTAACCCAACTTTGAAGAAAATGTGATTTATGATGTATCAGGATATGAACAAGAAATATCTCAAACGAGCAAAAAATCAAAATTCAACGATGAGTAAAATAAAAAAAAGGAAAACATGCAGAGGAAAAATTAAAAAAGACTCCCGATTACTACTGTCCAAAAAACAAATGTCGGTTTCTATTTGTATTTAAATTAATTATTTTTGTTACCATTTTATTTTTTTTATTGTAATTTTATATAATTTAATACTAATTAACAAAAATGTACAATCATTATATTTATTCATTTCTTATAAATTTTTGGTAATTTTTAATTAAGAATTAATGTATGTTTATTATTCTTAATTTCTTAATTTAAGCGTCTAATAACGTCCATATAAAAGTTTTTTATTTTTACTTATTTTTCTTTAATTATTTTCATTAGAATTTTTTAGCCGTTAATATTTTCTCTTTCGCACATTTAATTTAAAAAAAACTAATCTAGTAATTTTTACCGCTAATAAATAAAAAAAAATCTAATTAAATAAAAACTCCTCTAAAAGAAAAAAAACATCTATTCCGAAAAAATTGAAGCTTTTTTTTGAAAGCTAATCTAAATGATTAAAAATTAATCTTATTGAATAAAAAATAATCTTTTTAATTAAAACCTTTCAAGAAAAAAATTTTCAAAATAAAGTATTACAGTTAATGATAATTGGGTGGAATCAACTTGTTCATGTTGGCTTTGGAAAAAACATTAAAAATGTTCGCATCAAATATCAACTTATAGCCTTGTTCGCAGATGACCTCTGTATTTGGGCATCCAAGGCCAGTAAAATAGAAATTTAAGAAATTCTTCAAAAGGCAGTGAATTGAATCATTGAGTATTTAAAATTAAGGAAAAGAAAATTTTCTTCTCAACATTTTCCAAATATGGTCTTCGAAAAAATTATGAGAAAACATATGGAATGAAAATAAAATCGGGAACTCACATATTCCTCTTGACCCAAAACCAACATTCCTTGGTATTAAATTAGATCTCAAAATCAATTACAAAGAACATTTTAAAATTATCAATTCAAAACAAATCTCCTAAATTATCCTAATCAGAAAAATTCAAAGTTTTAAGTGGGGATCTTCTTTCAAAATCAACATATATGTCTCTATCAGGTACTCAGAGCATAAAAACCGAAATGCAAAAAATTTTCCACTTAGGACAAGTATCAAAACAATCCACCAAGAACTAAGAATCAACTTGATCGATGACAGATCAAACAAGCTTTTTTAAAATTTATCACCACAAAGCAAAGCCACAAATTAATAGCTCATGATATCCAGGAACTTCTGCTTTTAAGCTCCTCCAGAATCAATTTAAAGTACAAAAACCCCTTTGATTCAATCATAAACACACCGAACTCTTGGCAGAAATTTAATTTTACAATGTATATACAATAAAAATATTAGTTTTTCTACTCTAATTGTACACATATAATCATATTTCAACCATGTGGGCTGAAAAGAAGGCTCTGCTTTTCGGAACTGCGCTGGAAAAACTTTCACTAAATAATTTTTTTTTGCTAAATTAAATAAAAATAAATATAAAATTGTGCTCAATACAATAAGGAACAAAATAATTTAAACGAGACTATTACTCTTATGGAAATAACAAATGCTTTCAAAAAATTAAAAGAATAAGCAGGTCCTGGATTAGATCAAATCCACAACCTAGTGTTAAAAAAATTTACCCAAAGTGACTCTAAATGAACTAAGTTACATGAATTTAGAACTAGGCCAAGTGCAAAAATCTTGGAAAATAGCAAGTATAACCATGATCACCAAGAAAACATTAATGGTCATCTAAGTGATCATTGCCCTATTAAAGCAGGAATTCCACAAGGGTCAGTAATTAGTCCACTTCTTTTTAGCATTTTCAAAAAAAGCATACCAAAAAGAAACAAACTAAATTGTCAAACTCTCTTCTTTTTGCAGATGATTTAGCTCCTTTTTTTACTTTTCAAAAGATTTGAAATCTTGAAAAAGTGATTAATAACTATTTAAAAGAAGCTGAAATATGGCTTGTCAAATGGAAAATGAAAATTTCAATTGAGAAGCAATGTTATATGATCTTTGAGAAAAAACTAATGTTAAAATTAATCTTGAAATTAATGATAGCATTTTAAACAAAGAGTAAAAAGTCAAATTCTTAGGAATCACATTAGACTCAAAACTTGCATTTAGCCCAATGGTAGATTAGTTAATAGAGCGCTGTAATTCAAAGCTTAATATAATAAAATATCTCTCAAATAGAAAATGGGATCTAATACCAAAAATATTAGGTAATCTTTACAAATCTTAGATAGGATCAATCTTGGATTATACTTTTCCTTGTTTAAATTCATTCACACAAGCTAACATCAAAAAAATTCAAGTTATTCAAAATTCAGCAGTTCGATCTATTTTGGAGCTGAAATATTAAAACCCCTCCAACATGGTGCATCATGAGACTTTTAATAAACTTAAATTACTAACAGTCTCAAATCGACTTTTTGAGTTGAGTGAGAGATATGTCAGGGCAGGACTGAGTCATTCTGTTACATTGGTCGTCAAACTGGTGGGAGATTATAGAGAAGATTTCGAATCCATTGTGTAATTGCTGCCTAACAATTTTTTCTTTTTTTCCGGAACTTTCGAATATCTAAACATGTCTTACCTCTAGTTATTTCAACATTTCGTTTTTAATTTTATATTTGAATTATTTATCCTTTTTTTACTTTTTTATTTTATCTTATTCAACTTTATTTTAAATTTTTTTAAAATCATTAAATTTTTTTTATTTTTTTATATTTTAATTCTTAATTAAGGAGCATTAACTCGGTACAGATTTAAAAATAAATTTTTAAATATTTCTCAAAAAACGAACTTGATAATTATTTTTTATTTTAACTCAAATTTATAATTTAAATATTTGTCGTTCCAGGGAGCTTTTGTAGCGGCCTAGTTAAAGTGAAAGTAACAAGAACTAAGTTTTTTTTTAATAAAAACAAACTCCTTAAAAAAAACCTTGGTGCTTTAATGAAGCAGCCTGCTCACACCTTAATATCAAATGTCTCTACAAGAAGTATTGAACGTGATGGGGAAGAAGAGGCGTCGCAGCTTTCTACATCTAAAAGATCAAAAGTCGATTCTGTCAATTAAATTAAATTTTGTGAAGTTTGCAATACTCAATTAAAGAAACTAAGACATTGGTTCTGTCCAAAAAAATGGGTTAAAAAATTTTAAAATTGACAAACTAATTTTTTTTATAAAAATCGTTTTTTTTTTTATTATTTTTTATCTCATAGCGGTAATTTTTGTTAGATTAGCGGTGAGATATCTTTAAAGTTAAATAAATATTTAATGATCTTCAGAAGATGGCAACTAAGTAAAAAAATACTTACTGATCTATTAAAATAATTAATTAGTTAAACTAGATTTTTCTTTATTTGACATTTAAAAAAAACAAAATAGAATAAAACATACATAGTCGCATATTTCTTTAAATATTAATCAGATAAGAACCATCAAATATCATTTCTTTAGCGGAATATTAGACATTGTAATACAATCAGCAAACTGTTTGACAGATTCTAATAATAGATCATACTCTTTGGGTGTTTCGTTACGCATAAATTTTATTAATTGAAGCCATTCCCAACCTAAATAATTAAATTAAAACTTAATTTATCATATGAATTACATACCAATACGAGCAGCAAGTGTTTTGTACTTAATTGCCGGTGATTCACCGCACTCTGGATGATGGTAACCAAATGATAAAGCTTTTGTTAGAATTAAAAGAACTAAAGCTGAAAAAATCCAAATTTTCATTTTTTAGGTTTGTTTTTCAAAAAATTGTAATTATTTCATTTTTCTTCATTAAAACTGTATCTAAATCAATTAAAATCATATCCGCTGTTTTGTTTGAATATTTCAAATATCTTTTTAGAAAATTCTTAAGAATAATTTTATTTATGCAATTTTTTAGTTTAAAAAATTTCAAATAAAAACAGCTGAGCAATCCTAACTAAAGATTATTTAGATTTTTTTTAATTAAACAATCAACAATATTACTGAAGAATAATCCACTGAATTTTCATTGCTTGTTTTTTTACCGAAACAAAAAATTAAAATTTGTTATTAGCAATGAAATTCTTTATTTATCTTAATTTTATTTAAAAATTTTTTGAAATTATTATTTTTTTTGAAATAAAAAGTGATCAATTTTAAAATCAGTAATAATTACAAAAATTTGAAAATACTGCATTAGAATTTTTATTTTTTCTAAGAATTCATTAGAAATCCTTAGTAGAAATCTTCTTATTTATAATTTATTGAACTATGGGGTTTGATAATTCATCAGTCAGGCTAATTGGGAACTGTTTCACGAAAAGATCAGAAATGGTTAAGAATGATGAAGTTCAATCAAATGAATCTGATTTAGATATGGGGGTTCATCAGAGTTAAATTAAGGTCCAATTTTTTTAATAATTTTCATTTATAACTTAGCATATTTTTATATGATATTTATTTTTTATTTTATTTTGACCAAATTATTCGCTGATGACGCAACAGCATCACTCCACTGATGAAAGCTATGAAAATTTAAAAAAAAATCATAAAACAAGGTATAGCTATTAAAAGCTGACGGTAGAATCACAATATGGATATTGCTAGTTCTCTTCAGCAAAATAAGGCGACAAGAAATCATTCTAGAAGACTGTTCAAAGGACCTCATAATCAAGCTCCCAAAAAGAGTTAAAAAATTAGGGTTTTGCGAAATTCAGTACAAAATAATAAAATAAAACAGAAAAAAATGTAAAAAAATTGAGTAACTTTTTTTCTAAAGGTCTAAATTTAGTTCTGTAAATGAAATATAGTGCAACATTCAAAGTTGCATCAAATACAGTATGTCTAAAAAGTTTAGAACATTACTAAAAAATTTATAACATAAAAAAAAAATTACATAAAAAAAATTAAGGAGTAAAAATCTAAAATTATAATATATTTACATATAATGCTAACTATACCATCTAAAGATAATTTTATTAGCTTACTTTTGATATATAGATTGTTCAAAAAAAAATTCTGAACACTCCAGAACCCATTTAAAAAAAAACATAAAATTGAACATAAAAGATAGTCTACAAAGTTTAGAACAATTATTTTATCCTAAAATTTTACCACACCTTGACAATCCCTGGCCATTTTTTTTTCACACAATGCTTGGAATGTCTTTTTATAATGTTTGCTTGCACTTTTTACGTTTGATTTATTGTTTTTGGATTTTAAAATCGATCATTTTATTGAGTTGTACCATTTTGGCGTTTTTTCCATTAAAATGGGCAAAAAAAAGGTATCTGAGGCTCAAAGGTGGCAAATAATTGGTCTAATGACGACCAAATCTCAACACCAAATAGCTGATCTAGTAGGAGTTTTGAGAAAATGTGTAATTACAACAAAGCGCAATTATGAGAAGACATCCGTGGTCAAAGAATTACCAAGGTCTGGTAGACCCCGAAAGCTTACCAGTCGAGATGAGTCGTATATTTTTAGAAAGCTCAGAATCAATCCTACAACAAGCTATAGACAGCTAGCCTCTGTTCTAAATTTCCAAATGTTACTGTTAGTAAAGACACTTTAAGAAAAGCGGTTTTTTCTTAAAGTGTCTTTACTTTTTGCGGTTTTTTTACTTCGATTTTTTTTTCTATCCTAGTTTTTGTACTTTTCCGATAAAAATTTTTTTTTAAATAAATTTCAAAAAAAAATATTATCTGTTTATTTTTTTATTTAGCCGCACGGCTTTCAAAAAACAAACCTTGCATAAAAAAATTCAAATGTTCTAAATTTTCTATACATACTGAATCAAGGTCTGCTAAATTTGCACAGAACTAATTTTAAACTTTAAAAAAAAAGTTATTTAATTTTTTTACACTTTGTTCTATTCTTTTGTATTGAACTTCGCAAAAACACAAAATTGGAGAGGAATAATACTGCAACCAATTTAAAGCAAAGCGTTCTACAGCATAATTCTGGAACGAATCAGTAACTCTTTGGATTTTATACTAATAGAAGAACAAGCAGGACAAGATCTACCTTTAGACGAGGTAAAGGATGTATAGACGGGGTTGTGAAGTTCATTTCAATTCGATCTTTTCAATTCAGATAAATTTGAATAGCTTTATTACAACAAGGAATAATTTTGTTCTGTAAAATGCTTAATATTCAGGCAATTTTGCTTAATCCGAAAATATATGTTTGCAAAAACTCTGCAATGTAATTGCACACATGAAAGGAATACTTTTTTAATGACGTGCAAAATGCAGAAAATTGCAGAGTATTTTGCAGACTCATTTTACTACATTAAGCAAATTTGCTTTTAATTAAGCATTTCACAGAACTAAATTATCTATTTTTGTAAAAAAGTTATTCAAGTTTTTCTGAATTGAAAAGATCGTATTGAAACGAATTTCAAAACCCCTACATAGACAGATAGGCCAGATATTTGCACTTAAGAACATCATTGAACCAATTCATACATTTATAATACCTATCTGTATCTTAACTCCATTGACTTCAAGAAAGCCTTTGATATCATACATAGTCTGAGATTCAAAAAAAATCTGTTCCTACAGACAAAATTTAATCAAAATTTTGTTCAGTTATTTTGGATCATCTAATAATTAAAAAAAATATTAAAAACTAATTGTTACAATTTTTATACAGATGTTTAATAGTTAATTTTGAAGAGGAAAAAAAACAGACTAAAATGAGACCCTGATCATTTTTAACGATTTCTTGATCAAAGGTTATTTAAAAAAAAAATTAAAATTTGACTTTTTGAATTTCCTCAAAAATATTTCGTATCAATATAAAAACATCAAAGTACAATCGTCATTTTTAGGCAAAGGTGTTCCAGATGGCTTATTTCTGTTAATAAAAATTGTTGCAACTAGTTCTTTATATTTATTTTAATTATTAGATGATCCAAAATAACAGTTATTTAAGGGAACATAGTTTTTTTAGATCTCAAACTTTTGCGCATTCTTATTTGAACACTCGTTATATCATGAAGAAAAAAACTATCAGTTCGAGGGGTATATTTTGGAGTTCAAGTTACCAACTAGACCCAGTTTTTCAACGATTGAATATAAACTTTAATAAAAATGAATTATTTATCTATTTTTTTTTCAATCATTTTTATTTTTTTATATTTGTTATAAACTTTAAAAAGAGAAAGAAGTTTCTTCCGGATCTGTTAGGATCTGGTGGTTCGCGGTTATAACACAAATAATAAAAGAAAATTAAATAATAATAACTTTATTAATAAATGGTCACTTCTAGCCTGAACAAATATTAAAGAAAAGATGGAGAAAAGAAAAGAAAAATAATTTCAAAGTTTTTTCTTCTGATCGCCCATGTCTAGTATTTTACACAGTGTTAAATACTGTCAACTTGCTAAGCGCAAGAGATCATAGTATTGCACTGTGACTATAGACATTTATGTTGAAACGAGTCGGTGTTGTAGTTATTGAGAGAACTACAACATATTATTAAACTTTATTTTTAGTTTTTTTCATTTTTTTTTAATCTGAAGGAGTATTTGCTCGGTAAAAAATAAATAACTGAATTGTTTAAAAGTTAAAAAAGAATTTTCAATATTTTCAAATTTCCAAATAAAAATTTAACTCATTCTATTTCACCAAAGAGTTTAATTTCAAAAATGAAAATGCTTGCAATATTAACTTAAAATAATTTTTTTTTTGAGACTAAAAAATAAATTTGAAACATCGCACTTTTTCAATGTTATTTCCATATTGGATACTTTTTGTAATTCAAACAGAAAAAATTAAACAAATTGTTAATCAATTTTTAAAATTTTATTCAAAATGCTTGGGTAAAAAATAGATAAATTTTTAGGAAAATATTAGAAATTAAAAATTGAATTTAATAAATATAAATCAAATAAAACATTTAGACTATACTGTCAATATCAGGCAAAGGCGATATTTTATTGTTCGAAGTGTTTGAATGTGTCTCTCGTTTCACGTCAAAAGAGTTTTTCTTTAGTGCATTTGAAGCCGATAAATGATTTGTTTCACTAAAACCTGAATCGTTTTTATTGAATTTTGTCGTTTTACCGGTAAAAATGCGGCTTTTTCCAATTTCCACTGTATCCTTTTCCTGTGATAAATGCTTTACTAAAATGTTTTTTAAATTATTCCTGGTCTTGCTAATTGCAGCAACATTGACATTATCTTTATCTTTATCTGTTTTAGCATTTGATTGTTCTTCTTTATTTCCTTGGACATTGGTATCGGTCGAGTTCATTGGTACTGAAATTATTTCAGCTTCATTTTGCTGTACGTCTTCATTTACCTTTTGAACTTGCCGTTCAGCAACAATTTTTTTAATTTGTTCAATTAACTGGTCATCAACTCCGTGATTTTTCTCAGAAATAAAAGGTTCAGGTAGTTTTTTTTCAAATCCCTCTTTACCAGTTAACCAAAATGTTTTATGCTCGCCTTTGCCTTTTAATTCAGTCACCCCCCTAAATTCTAAATGGTATCCACCGATTTCGTCCAGAATATTTGCACAGCTCTCACTCACATGAATTCTGTACGCTTGTGACGTAGACTCCATGCGGCTGGCAGTGTTGACTGTGTCCCCGAAGAGACAATATCTGGGCATTTTGAGGCCAACTACTCCGGTTACACACGCACCTGAATGTAGACCGATTCGCAGTCTCAGCGGTATTCCAGGCAAATGACGAATTTCAAACTTGCCACAATTGTGCAAAAGATTCAAGGCCATGGTGGCAATTTCTCCTGCATGTTTGTTGCCATTTCGCAAAGGCAGACCGGACACGACCATGTAAGCATCACCAATAGTCTCAACTTTGTACACATCAAACTCATTTATTGTTTCGTCAAACATGGTGTATAAATCATTGAGTAGAGTGACTACTTCAATCGGAGAACTGAACGCCGAAATTGTTGTAAAACCAACAATGTCACTGAAATAAATAGTTACCATGTCAAACTGTTCGGGTGGCACTGATTCTCCTGACATTAGACTCTCAGCCACTGTTCTTTTAAAAAGTAAATAACAACCAAAAAATTCCAACAATTTTTTATTTTTTAATGGCTTACTTTGGTAACATTTCACTTAAAAGTTTTTCAAATTTTTTCTTTTCTTCTTCTAATTTTTCAGTTTTTTCGCGTACCAGTTCTTCCAGATTATTTGTGTATTGCTCAATCATTTTAAACATTAAGTCTACGATATTCACTTTTCTTTTAAAATAAAGAAAAAATAAACTAATGCAAATAAAAAGACTTGGTACGAAAAAATTTACTTTTCTCCATTTAGGGATTTGAACATGGACGCCAATTGATCGAAACTTGGTCTCAACTCAGGTTGCTCACTCCAGCAGTCTCTCATAATATTTACGTATTCTGGCGGAGCAGCTGTCTTTGACACACTTGGTCTTAGCAATGGAGGAGGCTTCCTTATTTTGCCAATAATTTCCTCCTCACTTAATCCCATCATACAAAAAGGAGTTCCGCGCACAATAACTTCCTGCATTATGATTCCAAAACTGTAAATATCTCCTGTTTGGGACCCGATTGATATCACTACTTGGTCGCGGATTGTAGTCTGTCTTAAATGTTCAGGTGCAGTCCAAAGCAAATCTGAAAGATTTAGAGTTCGACTGAAATTTTGATTAGAGTAAACATTTGGCAATCCAAAGTCAGTTAACTTCAAAACCCATCGACTATCGACAACACAATTCCGTGATTTTAAATTTCCATGGTATTTTATAGATGAATGGTGAATGTAGCGCATTCCTCTGCACAAGTCATTTAGCATTGACCATTTAAAATTCCAGTCTAGCTTTATGTCTTTTTTTAATATGATATCCTGCAGACTTCCGCGATTTGCATAATCGTATATCAAAGCTGGAGTCTTAACATCCATGAAACAACCCAGAAAAGAATTCAAATTTTCATGCCTAAGATCCCGCAGCTTAAATGAAAATTTAGCTTCTGATCTTCTTCGGGTTGGGTAAGCGAGAAAAGTTAATTTTGTGAAAAGGACAGAATTTTCGATATCATCTAATTTATTTTATTAAATTGGAATTTTTCTTTTTATTAAATTCAAAATAATTAAATTATTTCGCCATGACTCTTTTTAAAATCTTTTTTAACTTACGAAAGATAATTTTAACAGGTGCAAATTAAATTACATTCCTTTTCAAGATTTATTGCTGATAGTTCTTTTATCATACTTGTTTTAATTTAATAAAAAAAATAATCCAACATCAGTTATCCAATTTTAAGACGCTTTCAATAATTAATTTTTTCTTTTTTTAAAACTTGTTGATTTCATTTTAGTCACTGAATTTTGTTTATCTTGGCATTTGGTGAATTGTTATTTTTTGTAAAATTTAGTTCGAATACCCCAAATTTTTTTATTAAATAAAATTCCCCAATTATTAAGATTATTCCTAAAAAATTAATTAAATTAATATCCAATATTTTTAACTTATTTTCACTTTTTGTTAATAATTTACAGAAAGTCGTTAACCGTAGGAGAGTTACCTAAAGTTTGGAAGCAAGCAAATGTAACGCCTTTACATAAGGGGGTTCGAGACTCTCTCCTAAGAATTATCGTCCCGTATCATTAACGTGTATTATATGCAAAGTCCTAGAGTCTATAATTAAAGAATCAATGTTAGAGCACTTACTGAGAAACAAGCTAATACCAACATCACAGCACGGTTTTCTACTAAAAAAGTCGTGCTTGACGAATTATTGGAGACTTTAGATCTCATTTCAATTGCTCAAGGTTTACCAGTTGACATCATTTACACAGATTTTGCAAAGGCTTTCGATAAAGTCCCCCACAGAAAGCTTTTGTACAAACTCAATTTTTTTGGTTTTGGTGATGGTCTGATCAATTGGATAAAGGCGTTTCTGTTAGAACGTTCTCAAAGGGTAGTGTTAGGGGACACTAGTTCCACAAAGTTCAGTGCTCGGTCCTCTACTCTTTATTATTTATATAAACGATATTTTGGTTATTGTCCAAAACATTTGTGAAGCTTATGCTGATGACACGAAGATCTTATCAACAGTTAATAATTTCAACTCGATTTATATGCTACAATCAGATATGAATAAGGTGTGCAAGTGGTCAAAAGATTGGTCGGCTCAGCTAAATGTATAAAAATGTACAGTAGTTCACATTGATAGCAATAATCCAGAGTTGGAGTACAAGATTGGTTTGAAGCCCCTGAGTAAATAAAAATGCGAAAGAGATTAGGGTATTTACATACAGAATGATTTAAAATGAGACATACAAGTCAAAAATGCAACAGCTAAAGCAAATAGAATGTCGTGTTTAATTATGAAAGCATTTAAGTATCCGTGCAGCGAGACTATCAAACTATTGTATTGTTCTATGGTTAGACCGCACCTGGAGTATGCTGTCAGTGCATGGTGTCCATATTTGGAATAGGATAAAAATGAGCTTGAGAAAGTTCAACGAAGAGCAACAAAGTTGATTCCAGAACTGTATGATTTGGATTAACAACAACGTTTGTCAAAGCTAGAGTTAACCAATCTGAGGACAAGAAGATTAAGGGCTGACTTTATCCAAATGTTCAAAGTGGTAAACAATTACGAAAAAATTGAATTTAATAAAGGAATCAACTACAGTCTAAACACAAGATCTGGGAGCCGAAGATTTGAATTAAGGAGAAATAGCTATTGTCTACCGCGTGAACATGTAAAGAATTGTCTTCCTAGATTTAATTTTTTTACAAATAGAGTCGTGAATGGATGGAACAAACTACCGGAAGATGTGGTAAATGCAAAGGACCTGAATAGTTTTAAAGCGAAGCCTGATGTTTGGATGTCGAAACAAAAAGAAGCGACTGATACAGTTCTTTAGAGCTATGCTTAGATAACCTCTAAGCTGCAGTTTAAACTACTACTACTACTACTAATTTGAGACAGAGTAACCAAGTTTAAAATAAAGGATTAAAAAATCTATTAAAATGAAAAAAATTCTTTTTTTTTAAAAAGATTTTAATAAAATGAGAATAAAATACTTACTTAACTAGATATTTTAAAAACTTATTACTTTTATTTTTTATTTCAAATTTAATTGTCTATTTTGAGCTAATTATCCTTCAGAATAAAAAAAATTTAGTAGATTAAATTAAAAAATTAAATAAATAAATCGAAATAAGAAATAATAGGTTTTAAATATTCAAGTAATGATAGGTTCTTAAAAATAAGAGGAAATGATGTAACAATTAAACAATAACATTATTTTATCTTCGTTTTATATTTTTACATAAATTAAATTTATCAAACTCTAAAATTAAGATACTTTGTTCTATATTAGTTTTCATTTTTTAAAAAAAAGTTAAAAATATTGGATTTTTAAAAATATTATTTAATTTTTTTTAAGAATTTTCTTTATAATTGGGAAAATTTTATTTTAAATTTGGGTTAAAAAAATAAAATATTTTATTTTTATTCATATTGGGTATTTTATTCAAATTTTGTGGTATCAATTTTAATTTTCCTTCTGTTTTCTGAAAAATCACCAATTTTAATATGAAAAATTAAAAATATTGAATTTTAATAACTTTAGCTAAAATTTGTTATCTTCGATAGCATTTATTATTTATTTCAATCCATCTTTGAAAAATTATAAAGTAAAAATTCTTTTAAAAATACTAAAAATTCCTAAATTGTCCTTAATTCTATTTTTATCTAGTCAAAATATGCTAGAAAAAAAACTAAGGACAAGTTAAGAGAATAAACTTTTCTAAGTATGCAGAATTTTTATTTTAAAATCAAATTTATAAAAAATCTCTCTTTTGTTTGATTTAAAATTATAGCTGGTGATTATTCAGAATTTTTTTACAAACCATTTTATGTGCATCCGTTACTTTAGAGTCTTTATGTCTTTTTTCGTAATTATTTCATTTACTATATTTAAGATATTTTGTAAGACTGCGCAATAAGCTTGAAATTCTATTAAAAAAAATTTTTGGAAAAAAATTGAGGTAATTAAGTGTTTTTCATTACCCAACCCTAGATATTTTATAAAAATAAATTCAAATTAAAAATATGCCTACCATTCTCAGGTCTCTCATGGTGCTATTTTTTATTTGGAAATTAGGAATTTTAAGAAACTTTACAATCACAATATCTCCTTTGTATTTGGCAATTTTTATTGTTTTTTGGTGAGCTATTCTTTCTTCACCACTTTTCAGAGATATGTTAGATTTAGTTGTATCTATTGTTACTTTCGACGAAGCAGCTCCAACAAAATCCAAATCTTCAGGCAAAAGAAGAATTTTATTCGGTCCTTTGGATAGTTCTTTTCGCATCAAACGACTTCGAGCAATATACGCTACCACACACACAATGATCACAAATATTACCATTCCAACTACACCAAATAAAACGTCTTTAAATATTCCATCATCTTCGTGTAAAAATTAAGAGCTATTCATGCAAATAAGAAAAAATATTAAAATACTTGGAGTTTCATCCGGCAGGTCAGAATTTCCTTGATATCGGAATGTTAAATTCTGAGGCATGTTAATTTCTACCTCAAATATGTCGGTGTTTAAATCAAGTATGGAGTTTGCTATGTAAAAAGTAGCAACCTCCGAGTATAAGTCCGTAGTTTGACTGAGACCAAACATTTCAAAATAAAGGTCCCTATAGCAATACTGAAACACTTGATAATGCATTGTTTCAGTATTTTGATAGCATCTAAGGTTAACTCGATGATTCAGTGTGTCAAAAAAAATTTCGTTCGACCCATTATATTTTTTGATAAAATTTATATTTTCATTTTCGTCTAAAAAGTACGAAAAAGGTGCTGCCAGTGATTGGTTTGGTTTGAGCATACTAAGTAACAATTCAGAGTAATTTGCATAGTTTTGATTATTAGAATCCATTGGAATTAATTTGTAAAAGAAGAAGTAAGCGCTCTTTTTATTTGGATCGTGAATAGGAGAATTGAGATTTAAAAGTGGCAAACAATTCGGTGAACTGTAAATTGCTACTGTATTAATTCTAAATTGTTTTATTATTTGCCAATATAATTCCATGAATTTTTCGTCTTCACCGCAGCGAACAATTAGAAACAAAACTTAAATAAGGAAGGTTATTTTTATGTTTGAATTTTTTTCCGGTTTTAAGATTTCGAGCAAATATCGAAACGAAAAATAAAATTTTGGTTCCAAAAAAAGACTTTTAAAGATTCAATTCTTGTATTATTGGTATGATTTTAAAAATGGCCAATTCCGGTGATCTTACAAGCATTTTTTTTTAAATCTTAAATTTTTTCGTCACCAATATTTCTTCATTATTATTTGTTTTTCGAAAAAATTTAATTTTTTGGCACAAAAATCATTTTTCTTTTAAATACTCATCCGTAGCATTTTCGATTTTAAGATGAACATATAGGCTAGTACCCATGTCATTTTATACTGATTAACACTTCATTTTTTTAATTTTTAAAAAATTATTTGTTATTAATTAAAAAATAAAGTTTTAAAGTTTACGAAATTCAATACTTTAGTGCTATTTGAATTTCACATTTATGACTCAAAATTCGTAATCCACGTTCTCAAAAAAAAATTTTTTACACCCAGGGTTCCAAAAATAGCAAACTCTTTAAAAAGTTGTTGCTCTTTAAGACTCAAAATCTCAAAGATAAAACTTAAATATACTAAAAAAAGTATATATATTTTCTGAAAGAGCATAAAATTCTCTACATGCTAATGTAATTTAGAAAAAAAAAGGTGTTTTTTCTGGTTTAAATCGTATCTCCTCCGAGGGATCAATCATGACCCGATTTTTTTTTTAAATCTAGACAAAATTCTGAACAATTCTATGGTTTTACTTTTTTATTTTATTGCTTTATTTTTCTTAAATATGTCGCATATGGTCAATTATGGAATGTAATTTGGTCAAAGTAAGAGCTGGAGAAATGTTTAATAGACCGGCTGAACAAGTAAAAAAAGATTCATGTATTTTGTATATTGTATAGTAAAGAAGAATTGTGTCAATATATTGAAGATTTAATTTTGAATTTTGAAGATTAGACATTAAATTAAATTTAATTATCTTATTTTGTATTCAATTAACAATAAAACATTTACTTTTTTTAAATTAACTTTATTAGCAATCAATTAATCCATGTAAATTTTGTTTTACCTTGCTATGAATAATTTCACCTTGCTATGATTTTTCTTGCGATGAAACGTTCTAATGCCATGAAATCCTACACTGTTAGAAATCTATTTAAGTCTTTTCTTTTAAGATTTTGCCTAAATAACCATTTAATGGAAAATTTAAAAAAAAATTTTAATTTCAGACTGATTATTCTATCTTGAAAATTGCTACGAGGTCGCAATAAAATTACAAAAAATTTATACCAAAATTATTTTCAAGTATTAAGTTTATTTGTATTTATTTACTTATTTAATTGAAGGCATCATGCGATTCAGATTAGTACCGGGATGTTTTCTAACCAATTTCCAAAATATAAAAAATACTCTCGATAAGCATTATGAAAACTTATATTTTAAGTATTTTTCACAAATAAGTTTTTCTATAAACGAAAAAAAAAATAATCGCCAGATTTTTTAGCGTTTTAATTTAATTCTTTGAAAAAACGAAAAAGTTGATTTCAATTCCAGCAACTTCGGCTTTTGTTGAACGATTTTTCAGCATTTGCGGTGTTGTGACTAGTAAAAGAAACCAGAATTTAAATTCAGTTTTTAAAGCTCTTTTTAAAAAAAAACGTCAATCTGATTTAAAAGATTTTGTTTAATTTTTTTGTCAAAACTTATACAAATTCTATTTTTAATAAATTTGATTTTTTTTAAATATCTTAAAATTAATTAAATAATTTATTTATAAAAAAAAAAAACCATATTTCATAAATTGAACTTTTTTAGAATAAAATTATCATTTATATTTATTTTACTATTTTCATTAAAATAAAAAAATGGTTTATTGTAAGCTTAACACTTGATAAATTTAAGTTTTCAAATGTAAGATCAAAGTGCAATAATTAATTTTACCAAGTTTTTATTGCATAAATTAAGTCAACTGCTTTTCTATATTAAATTTCTAATTAATGTAATTAATTTTTATTTATTTATTAAAAATATAATTTTGGGTTACCCCAGGGTTTGTCCGAATGGCTTTTGCCTTCGTTTAAACCCTATTGCTATCGAAAAAATGATTAAATAAAAAAAAAAAATAAAAAAAATGTTTGAGTTCATTTGTTAAAATTTAAAATTTAGTTACAAAAAAGAGAATAAAATTGTATTGAATTAATGTAATTAATGTGCCTATTTAAAAAAATGTAAATGTGTTTCAAAAGTCTGAAATGTATTGAAACAAAAAATTTTTTGCAATAGTCAAATTAATGCGACAAATTTTTAAAATAATATAAGAAAGAATAATACAATTAATTTAATTTGTTCAGAATCTGTAAAAAAGTGGTCTTATAGAGAAAAAATTGAAATTAATCATTGAAAAAAATTATGTTTTTATAGACTGAATTTAACCAATTTTCGTACAAATATTTAATTGACTTTAAAAATTTCAAAAAATCTAGTTCTCCTATGGTTTACTAAAAGAAAAAGATCGTCTAGAACACCTTAACTTGTAAATCACATCTTTTAAATAAGAAAATATATTTTTTGAATACTTTTTTTGAAGAAAAATAAAAAATGTTAAAATGAGCACTTAATGCATTTTTTTTGGTCTGTTATTTATTTGTTAATCGGTACCGAGCCAATTCTTCTTCAAAATAAAAATATATAGCGAAATAAATATAAGGTTAAATAAGATAAAATAAAAAAAATTAAAATTTTTCTTGTCTTATTGTTCAAAAACTACAGGAATTCAAAATTTTGATTATTATTTTTTAAACACCTGTTATTAGCATTTCAAGTAAAAAATTAGATGTCAGGTTCTTAAAAAAAAAATTTCCTAATTTTCTAATCAAAATTTTGACTGAAGGTAGATGAAAAAATTGCATCATTTTTTTTTCAATTCTGAAGGAATCATAGGTTGATGAATACTTTCAAATAAATAAAATATATCATATTATTAAAAATCTTTTAAGATCTTAAAATAAATTTCACGAAAAAAAAATTAAAAAAAAAGATAACTAATTTTTATTCTTGGACTGTAATTCGGTGTTTAACTATACCTGGCGAAGGAGAAGTATGGAGCAAGAACTGTAAAATTAAATTAAATACCTCAATTATTAGCAATTATTTTAAAAATAAATTTTTGACATTATTTGTTAAGTGTAAACAAAAATAAAAAAATAAAGAAAATCTTTATATTACTCGGATGGGGCGAATAATGATAAAAACAGGACTAAATGCTTAGTTTTTGATTTTTCTCTTCAACTTTTTCAGATTTTTAAAATAAAATTTTCAAAAGTATCAATTTATTTTTTAATTTCTCAAATATTTTGCATTGTTGTAATTTTTTTTGCTCCAAACTTCACCGTTGCCATTGCATGCCTTTAAAGATTTTCAAGTAAATTTTTGTCTTTTGACCAACAGCCTCAAGCCAAGTCAAAGTCAAAGAATTTAATTTTCATATCAAAAAATCAAAAATTCATATCACCGGACTTTAAAAAAAATTAAATTCTTTGACTTGAACTACTGAAACTCCGGGAAAAACAAGTTTTATTTTTAGCTTTTTTTTTAGGAAAATAAATAAAAAATTGAATGCTCACAGATCAAAACCGGTTCTAATAAGAAAAAAATTACTTTTAACATTGTCTTTAAGAAGCAGACTAATTTTTGAATCTTGGATTGGCAAAGAGAACTCAAGTGTGAATCTTGAGTCTATACTGAACTTGAACAGTAGATATCCGGCTAAACTTTTATAGAAATCGTTTTGTGTTGAGTTGGAGTAAATAATGGCATAGTTGAGTATTGAAAATCTGTTCATTAGACCGGTCAAAACTACTTGTATCTGCCGAATGGACGGTGAAAGGGTGATAACACGAATAAAATTTGAGAAGGACACGTTTGGCTGCATTTGGACCATCTGGGCATTTTCGTCGCAGTCAAAAACAGAGTGTGTAACAATTAATTTCTTATCTGTCAGAGGATTGCAAATAAGTTCTATTAGATTTTCACAAGAAAGGTATTTTCGCTTTGATTCAATGGCATTTATGACATAATTGTTATTGCTGGCTACCATTTGAGCTAGCGTGTTTCCACACGATGATGACGCATTTGAATCGAAGCGCTGGAAGTTGGTACTGTTGAATGACAAATGGTTGTATTGGTTACTAAAATCTATGAAAGCTTCGAAATCAGACAGCAAATTATCGCTAAATATCGCCATTGAATCTTGCTGGTAGTTAAAATGTCCATTTACCACAAATTTCCACGTCAAATACACACTCAAGCAGTACAGTTTAATGAACAGAGACAATTTACATTTTTTAACCGGCATTTCAGTATTTTTTAATAATCTAAAAATCCCAAAATTTGCTCATTATCCTTTCGGAGATTTGGATTTTTTTTAAAATTAACTTCCGCATGCCTGCAAAATTGAATTAATTAGATAATTTTCTAATATGTTCTCGGATCATACAATTAATGAAATGTGATTATCTTTCCAAAATTAAATTTAATTTTCTATTGAGGCATGTTAAGATGCTGCCCCGCTATGCTTAGAAAATGTTTCCGCTTCTTAAATCTATTTTGAACTTGAGAAAATATTTTTTTTTATTTTGGAAAATTTAAAAATTAATATTCACTGCTTCAAATTTTTCCAATTAAATAATGATTTTTTGAATATTTTTTCATTGACTTTTCCTGGTCAAATGCACCGAAAAGACTTGATTAGTCATGAAAAAGCGCGATGTAATGTAAATTTACATTGAAATTAAATGCATTACATTAAACATAGAACATTTATTTAAAAATTATTTAAAAAATTATTAAAATTTATTATTTAAAAAAAAAAATTAATTATTAATTTCATAGCTTAACTAGACTAACTAGTTTTTTGAATTACTTTTTAAAATAACAAAAATTGTTTTTGATGCTTGATTGACAAAACATGAAACAAAAATAAATCTTAAAGTCTTTAAAGATCAATTTTTCTTTTCTTTAAATTCATCGAAAACTAAAATTGAATATTTTGTTTAAAGTCATTTTTTCTCATATTTTATATAGGAGCCATTTATGTTTATTCTTATCTGAAATTTCTGTCCAAATTCTCAAAACAAACATTTGACTGTAAAATCTAGAATCTTTGTTCAAAAAGATTGTTATATAAACAGATAAGAAACGGCTTTAAGAGAAAATACAGAATTGGCATATTCCGTTTGCTAATACATTAATAATTCCTATCCTAATACTAGTCAAATAGGTTTATTAATGATTAATTTTGAATTTTTTTTATCTCCAAACAGCATTTTATCAGCTTTGTATATTATTGATTTTGAAAAATTTAATCTCTTATTTAAAATATAATCGCAATGTTTTTCATTCTTGGTATTCTGGTGATAATTCTCATAGTAACAAGATTTTCGAGCAGAAAGCCCATGTAAATAAATGAAGAACTAACGAGAAAGGGAACAGGTAACTAATTAGTTATGTTGCTATTCTAATTCAGTTTTTAATTATATAATAAAAATTAATTTGATATTTTTATCAATGACAGATACACACTGTATGTACAAAAGCGCATTCGATATAAAAAATCAATAATCTTTATCTCTTAATTATATGAAAAACAGCCACTACAACACTTGACAACCAAAATGGAGTCATTAATTTTGTTTAATTATATGATTGATCAATCAAGTATGCCTAGCTAGATCGTAATACAAATAAATAAAAATTCTTGCTAATTAAAACGAAATTTCAAAATTTAACTAATAAATTTGATACATAGTATCTAATTAGAAAAAATATTCAGGTCTTTAAAAGGGATCAGTTAATTAAAGAAAAATTTCGACTTGTTTAAGAAAATCAAATTATTTCACAAATTACGACAAATTTGAGGGTTTTAAGATTTAAGATGTAAAATCTTTGCACTTTTTTCAAATAAACTTTTGTGTTATCATTTGAATTTTTTTGCCAACTTGTAAAATTTATGTAACTAAAATTTTCGATTAAAACAAAGTTAAAAAAAATTTAATTTTTTTACATTAAAGTATTGAATCAATTCTGTAAATTTAACATGATGTATCTTGAGGCAATGCCTGCAAAAAGATTGGTAGCCCTAACGACGATTCCCCCGCAAAATAATAAAAAACCTGCAATAACTTGAAAGTCAACAATCACGGAAGAGATCACCGAAATGGGAAAAAGCTAGGATGGCAAAGCATTTGAAATTAATGACCCTATGCTTCACAAGGAGCGAATAAAGAAATAATACCATCTTTTTGTGGTAAATTAAAATATTTTTTAGTTTAAGGTTGCTTTATAAATTTTAATTCCATTGACACTGGAACTTGTGCTTGAATGTGTATTTCAGAATGTATTAAGGCACTATTTTTTTTCCTTATTCACTCCTTGTGGAGCATAGGGTCCATAGTTTTTATTTCCACTCAAGTCGATCTTTTGCCTATACTCTTGCTTCTTTCCATGTCATTCCCATTTCGATGAGCTCTTTCGTGATTGTTGACCTCCATGTTACTGCTGGTCATCCAAATTACGTCGCCCTTGAGGCGTCCATTGAAGGGTTCTTTTAGGTATTCGTGTTTCTTTCATTCTAAGTACATGCCCAAGCAATCGCAGTCTTTTATTCTCAATACACTGACTTAATGGCTCTAAATTTGTTCTTGTATTTAAGTCAGCATTTGACAATGTTTCAGGCCAGTGTACATCTTTTTATTTATTAAGTGTCCCAAATCATAAATCCTATATTTTTAACTTAAATTTTTTAAGATAATTTTTCCAAATATTATAAAGAAATTTACCCGCTTTAATTTAAAACAAAAATCATTGAGGTTGATAGAATCTGACGGAGGTTATTAGGGCATTGTGAATTTTGGAACAAAGAACAAAAAAAAAATTTAAAAATGATAAGACTTTCTTACTATGATTCTAAGAATAGTTCTGCAAAATGTATCAGCTGATTCAAACTTTGTACCACCCAAATTTAGTCTCTGCAAAAACTCTGTAAGTCTGCAAAGCACTAAATGTATTAGAAAATCATTATAATAAAATTGCAGAGTTATTGCAGAGACTAAATTTGGGTGGTACAAAGTTTGAATCAGCTGATACATTTTGCAGAACTATTTTCAGAATCATAGTAAAAAAGTTTTATCATTTTTAAATTTTTTTTTGTTCTTTGTTCCAAAACTCACAATGCCAGTTATTAGGCTCGAAACCAATATGTCTGACTACAGTTAATGATTTGGGACACCATGCTTCTGAATTAGAAACGTAGCACAGTTCTATTGATTTTCTACCAACTCTGAAAAGTTCCTTAATAGAGACTGTCAAGAAATTAAATAAAAGGAGCCATCACTTAAATGGCATTTCAAATAATAGAAAGAAAAAAAAACTTATCAGTTTACATATCCCTTTTCCTTTAATATTTTTTATTTTTTCTGTTCTTTATATTCTTGAATAAATACAAAATTTTGTTTTATCCTATTCTAATTTTTAATTTTTTTTTTTTGTTTCTTAAGGAGCCTTAGTCCTAAAAAGAAAAAAGAATATCCAGGTTTTACCTATTTTTTTATTCTCAATAAGAAAATAAATGTTGAAATACCTATGGATTTTGTAAGAAAAAACTCGGATTTAAAATTACAATTGAATTTTTTCAAAATTTTTATTGTTTATTGTTATTTGATTATCTAGTTTTTTATTTAAAAAATAATCAGTATATGATTTATTAAATTTTTTTAATATTTAATTAAATCAAAAAATATCTAAAGTTTGTCAAAGTTAAAATAAAAATACTTAAAAAATTGCAATGCAACCAAATCGAACACTTAATTTATTCTGATCAAATTTTAAATTTAATCAAAATTTTATTTTACTTAAAACATCCATCAAAAAAAACCAATTCACCATTTTAATTTAACTAAAAGCCGAATCTTTAGTATCACATTCTTGAATATAAAATGTTTTTTTTTTTAGTTTTGGTTGCCTTTCAGAGACACATGTGACTCGCTCATTTTGGTTAAAAAATTTCATCGGCCCTTCCATTGGATTTACCAATTGTTTTTCGAACATTTGAAGGCTATTCGGGCTGCTTAAATTTTCATCTGAATTTTTGTTTTCAAATAGACTGTATCTAATATTGTCACTTGATTCAGTTTCGGATTTTTCCAATCGCTTAGACTTGATTTTTTTCAATTTATCTACTAAAAAATCGTCAATGCTTTAAAAAAAATTTTTTTTAAATATAAACTCAAAATAAATTAATTTATACCCATGATTTTTATCACTTTCTATTGCTTTTGGAAGCTCTTTATTAAAACCAGTTTTACCAGTCAGCCAGTAAGTTCCTTTTCTCCCCTTTCCCTAAAAAAAAATTTTAAAACCTAATTCCAATTTGTTTAACTAAATTACGGGTAAATCAACTAGTCCTCGATATTCTAGATGGTATCCACCGATTTCGTCCAGAATATTTGCACAGCTCTCACTCACATGAATTCTGTACGCTTGTGACGTAGACTCCATGCGGCTGGCAGTGTTGACTGTGTCCCCGAAGAGACAATATCTGGGCATTTTGAGGCCAACTACTCCGGTTACACACGCACCTGAATGTAGACCGATTCGCAGTCTCAGCGGTATTCCAGGCAAATGACGAATTTCAAACTTGCCACAATTGTGCAAAAGATTCAAGGCCATGGTGGCAATTTCTCCTGCATGCTTGTTGCCATTTCGCAAAGGCAGACCGGACACGACCATGTAAGCATCACCAATAGTCTCAACTTTGTACACATCAAACTCATTTATTGTTTCGTCAAACATGGTGTATAAATCATTGAGTAGAGTGACTACTTCAATCGGAGAACTGAACGCCGAAATTGTTGTGAAACCAACAATGTCACTGAAATAAATAGTTACCATGTCAAACTGTTCTGGCAAAACGGGTTGACCAGATACTAATTTTTCCACAATTGGTCTTGTATTTTAAACTGTTACATTAATTTTGAAAAAATAAAAGCCTACTTCGGAAATATTTCTTTCAAAATTTTCAAAACTTTTCGTTTTTCCTCTTTCAATTTACGAGTTTGTACATCAACAAGCTTTTCTAATTTTGTGGTATAATCCTCAATGGTTTTTATCATCCAATCGACAATGTTTTCTTTGCTTAATATGCTTAATGTAGAAAAAAGCTCTTTTTACCAAAGTTTAGTCTTACTAGTTTCCATTTAGGGACATGATCATAGAGTGAACATTTTCAATAGATGGTCTCATTTCTGGTCTTTCGCTCCAGCAATCTTTCATTATCTCAACATAACCAGGGGGAGCTAATTTTTTACTCACAATCGGTCTATAAATCGGTTTAGATTCCGATTTGAGCCGTTCTATGATCTCGCAATGAGACAAGTTCATCATGCAATACGGAGATCCTTCAACTATTACTTCCTGCATTATGATGGAAAGACCAAAAATATCTCCTGGTCCAGATCCATTGCTTAATTTTCTTAAATGTTCGGGGGCAGTCCAAAGCAAGTCACTTTCCTTCTGCTGGTGTGTGGAATTTTGATTTGAATATATTTTGGGTAATGCAAAATCGGTAAGCTTTAGGGTCCATCTAGAATCTACCAAACAGTTGCTCGATTTCAGGTTTCCATGATATTTTAGTGAGGAATTGTGTAAGAAATTTAGTCCCTTTAAAATAATTTGAAACTAATAAAATAATCAAGGTTCCATCTTACCCGACACAAGTCATTTAACATAAACCATTTGAAATTCCAGTCTAATTTTTTTTGACGATTCAATATAATATCCTTGAAGATAGTTCAATTTTAAATTAAAAATTTTGATTAGTTTCAATGTTACCTGTAGACTGCCTCTTGAGGCGTATTCAAATATAAGCGAAGTTTTGTCGGGTGTGAAAAGAATACCATAGAAAGAATTCAAATTTTCATGTCTCAAATCTCTTAGCTTTAAAATATTAAAGTAATTGAAAGAGTAAAAATTTATTATTTAAAATCTGCAAAAATGATCCAAAATCGGTTGTTTAATTAAATAAATTATTAGAGTTAATATTTTCTATTGATTTAAATTAATAAAATTAGCAAAATTTAAAATTTTTTTGTGAGTATGTTTTGAGAAAAAAAATTTTAGAAAAAAATAAAAAAAAATCTTTGATAATTTAGTATCAATTGAAATAAAACCAGTTTGGACTTGGAGTAGAAGATCAACTCGATGCAGTAACCTCTGTGTCAGATCAGAGCTATTCCTTAAAAAAGTAATGGAAAAGGAAATAAGCACTATTCCTATTATTATATCCGATAGTATAGAAAAGGGACATATATTTAAAATGAAATTCAAAATGAAAAAAAAGTTACATTTTACAAGGTTTAAACTCTCTTAAATGACTCAAATAGCTTACCAAAAATTTGATTTTTCGAATTAATTTTTGATCATTTTATTTATAAGCCTAGAACATCAAAAAAAAATCTTTTAATTCTTGATATTAAGATATCGTGTTAATAAGAAAAATAGTTTTAATTTAATATAAAAATTTTTGACCAAACATTTACTACAATTTAGATAATTAGTTTATTTTTGAAACATCTTTTTGAGCAAAGTTTCATTCATTCAAGCAAAAATAGATTGAAATTTAAATGCCCCAAATTAGGAACCGTAGAGTCAGACATCATAATTTTTAAAATTTTTTAAATTTAAACTATAATTTACTTAAATTTATTTAATTTTAATTTAAAACAAAAATCATCAAGATTGATAGAATCTGACGGAGATTTTAAGACTCGAATTTAATTTGTCTAAATATGAAATTAATATGTGTGACTACAATTACAGTGGTACTACAAAAAGCCTTTATTTGGTAAAATTACGTTATTTTACATAATCTTACGTAAATATTAGTCGGTAAGAATATGAAATTTTACGTAAAATTACGTAAGCTTATATTAAAATACGTAAAATCGTTTCTAAATGCGATTTTAAGTGGAAATTTCTTACAAAGGAGCAACACAGTTTAATGTATAAATTTTATTGTAATAATAATTACAAAATAATTTATTAAATTATTTTAAAGGAGTAATAAATCTCAAAATATATCTGGTTTTTCTATCAAATAGTGCTCTTTTCTTCTGATATTAATTTTTAAAGATTTTTGAAGAAAGTATGGATTCCAAAATATGTATTCAGATTTTGACTGATTTTTTGTTGGTTTTTGAAAATCATTTTGATATCTAAGAAATATTTTTAATATTTTTTATATCAATTAATAGACATGTCAACAGATATTTTTCAGTGTAGTTAAATTATTTTTTCTAATTCAAGACTAAATAGGTAAGCCAAAAGCTTGAGTTTAATGGAGGTAGATTTAAATTTAAAAAAATAATTTTTCAAGTTAACTAAAAAAAACAGAATTATATTTCTTACAATAAATCATTATAATATCTATAAAAATTAATGTTCAATAAATCTGAGATAGGCGACAAGACCTTGCCAGTTGGTGAACATTCATGAAGGTTCAGGCAAAAACTATGTGAATTACATTACTTTCCTATTAATGCCTATTAATTAATAAATATTTTTTTGTCTTTCCTTTTTAAACGCTAAACTATAAAAAAGGATTTAGCTCCATTCTGAGTGATTCTGAGGTCCTCTTCAAAAATTAGAAATTAATTAAATATTATTTAAGAAAAATGCAACAATCAATTATTCGCAGAGTAAATCAACCAAAAAGATACTTACAGCTTTCAATTCTTTTAAGGTAGAATCTTTCAATTGAAAATTGTCAATGTTTAAATTTTTGAATGATACAAGCTTTTCCTTGAGTTTGTGAGCAAAATTAGCTTTAATAAAAATTAAAGAATTCTAGAGTCTATTGCATTTTGTGACATGTTGGTCCCTTAGATGACCAAAGAAATACCTATTAAGTGACCAACATCGAATTGAATATGATCACATAATTTAAAACTTGGTCGAATTAAAAAAAAATTAAATGAATATTTTAATAAAAAAAATGAAAGTTTATTTTGAATTTTTTTTTTAATTTGAGTATGTCATGTTGTTTTTATTTTTAAAAAAAATTAAATTTTAAGACCAATATTATAATATTAATTTAAGTACATAAATTAAAGTACAAAAAAAATGATAACAATTTATTCTCTAATTGTTCAAAAGTGGTTCTGCAAACAGTACAATACTGAGCAAATTTGTACAAGCAGTTAATCTTAATTAAGGTATAATATCTAATATTCACACATATGACTTGACTTTTATCGAGTGTAACACTTATACTTACACTTGATCACATGAATTTTTCAAGTGTGACTTTAATCTTTTGAAACAAATTAATGTTCAAAAGTATGCTGTATGCATGAAGCTTGTCCTGTTTGTGGTGGTTGTTTTGAAAAGAGATCTCATTCAACAAGAATGCATAAAATTTGATATATTAATTTTTTACTTTAAAAAAATCACTTATAATTAATTTTTGGTCACGAACAAAACTAAATGTTAAAGCATCATTTAAGAGAACAATAAGCATTATTATTGTTCTTTTAAATGAAATAAAAATAAATCAAAAAGACTTAAATTTTTACTTTCATTTTAAAAATTATAATGCAATAGTTAAAGCTCGAAATTGTTATGGTGGAGGAGTATCCATTTTAATAAAAGAGGGAATTAAAGTTTAAACAAGAAAACTCATTTGACCACTTTAATGCGGAGATTCTATGCATCAAGATAAGCTTAAAAAACACAGAACTTTATGTTTTTAGTCTTTACAATCCACCTAATAAAGTTCTTCCCTTTGAACTTTTTCTAGATATCTCTAAGAGGTGAGGAAAATTTATCCTAGGGGAATATCTATATGAGAAGGCCAAAAGCTTAGGCTGTTTAGGTGAAAATGAAAAGGTCAAATTCTAAAGAAAATATATAGCAAACTTAATCTCTCTGTAACGATAGGACGCCGACATTTAAGAGATTTAAGTCTTAAAATTTTGAAATACTTGATCTTTTTCTGATACCATCTTCATTAGGACTGGACTTCAAAGTCTTGGTGGATCAATCCAGGAAAACATATCAATTGAGCATTTTATAACAGTAAAGTCACCAAGTTTTAATTTTGATTTCAAAAAAGCAAATTGGGGACTTTTCAAAAAATTACTAAGATCCTCAAACCTAAATATTAGTTCTCTCGTAAATATTGATAAACTGAATGAACAAATTTCATTGAAAATCATGAATGCGGCCCAAAAAAGTATTCCTTTTCAATCTCAGAAATTTTTTAAATCGAGTCTACCGAAGAACATTGTATTACTAATTAAGGAACGTAGGAAAGTTCGAAGAATTTTTCAGAAAACAAAATGTCCTTCTCTAAAAATGACATTTAATAAGTTAACATCTGAATTACGTTTAAACGTAAAGGATTTTTGGAATCAAAACTGGGAAGAATTTATTAATAAAATGGGAAAAAACCCATTATCGAGTAGACCATTTTGGAGGAAAATAAATAAATTTAGATCAAAGAAATGTTCTAGGCAAATCCCCATGCTGATTAAAGATGGAAAATTGCTTAATAAAGATAAAGATAAAGGAGAAATCTGAGCAAATGAGCAATCAGGATTCAGAAAACATAGGAGCACAGCGGATAATCTTTACTTTCTTAGACAAAAAGTAGTAGAATCTTTTAATGGAAAGAAAAAAGTCTGCTGTTTGTATTTTGACATTTCTAAAGCTTTTGATAGAGTTTGGCATGATGGACTAATTTATAAGCTAATTAAATTTAATCTTCCTCCCTATCTTATTTAATGGATCAGATCATTTCTCCATTCCAGATCTTTAATAGTAAAAGTAAACGGACATTTGAGTGACCAATACTCAATTAAAGCAGGGTTTCCACAAGGATCAGTAATTAATCCGCTTCTTTTCAGCATTTTCATAAATGACGTACCTAAAAGAAATAAGACTAATAACCAATACTCTCTTCTTTTTGCGGATGACTTGGCTACCTTTTTTGTTTTTAAAAAGAAAGGGAATCTCGAGAGATTAATTAAGAAGTACTTGAAAGAAATTGAAAAATGGCTTTTCAAATGGAAAATGAAAATGTCTGTTGAAAAGTCATGTTACACGATCTTAGAAAAAAACTCTAGAGAAAAAACCAATCTTGACCTAAAATTATGGGGTCTATTGCGTAATAAAGATGGATCTTACTGCTGAATTTTGAATCACTTGTATTTTTTTAATGTTAGTTTCTGTGAGTGAATCTAAACAAGGAAAAGAATAGTATAGAATTGATCCTATTAAGGATTTGTTCTATACTATTTTTTTTAACTTATTTTTTTTGGCTCACTTATAATTCAAAAAAATTAAAAAATAAATTTTGATTTTGAAAAAAAATTTAATTAATTAGTACACATATTTTTGGTTCACCTAATAAGTGAACACAACTGATCACCTATTTAGGTTGGGTAAGTTGGTTCACCTTTTATGTGAACCAGTGCTCACATAACGCAATAGACCCAAATTATGTGAAAACAGTTTAAATCTAAAAGAAAAAGTTTAGTTCTTAGGAATTACATTAGACACAAAACTTACATTTAGTTTAATGGGGGATGAGATAAAAGAGCGCTGTAACTCAAGACTAAATATTATTAAATATTTATCGAATAAAAAATGGAGCCTTAAACCCAAAACATTAGGAAATCTATACAAATCCTTAATAGGATCAATTCTATACTATTCTTTTCCTTGTTTAGATTCACTCACAGAAACTAACATTAAAAAAATACAAGTGATTCAAAATTCAGCAGTAAGATCCATCTTGAAACTGAAATATCATACTCTCTCCAACATAATGCATCACGAGGCCTTTAATAAGCTAAATTTATTAACAGTTTCGAATCGACTGTTTGAATTGAGTGAGAGATATATTTGGGCAGGACTGAGTAATTCTTTTCCACTGGTTGAAGACTGGTGGAGGAATACAAACAAGGTTTCGAAGCAAGACATATTGAATACCCAACTCAATTGTGTAATTGCTACCTTACTATTTCTTCTTTTTTCCCCGAAAAATCAGACATTTAAAAATATATATCCTATTTTTATCTATTTTTAATTTTTTTTTTAATTTTCTTTTATTTTAACTTATTTTAACTAATTATTCCTTTTTTTTATATTTTTGAGTAATTTTTTTTCATTTTATCTTATTCTAAGTTTATTTTACTTTTGTTTTTTTTTTTTAATTTGATAAATAAATGAATAAAATTAATTTTTAATTAATTGAAGTATATGACCAGGGCTGGTCACATGATGCAATAGACCTATGCTTAAAAAATTTACTTTGTATTTTCCCGCTTTTATCGGATCATTTTTTAAAGTGAGCTCGTTTTTCTTAATAAAAATGTCAACATCCAAAAAATCACTGGATGAAAATATAAGTTTTCTTGCTCCTAGAGACAAATCCCGTCGAATTAAACGATTCCGAATGATGTATGATATTAAGCTTAGAAAAGTAGTTGACAAAAATATTCCAAATGCTATGTAAACAAAACTTATTATTTGCGAATCAAATTTTATTTGATCCTTATTGTCAATGTTACTAATATTTAGAAAAGTTGAATTATAGTTTCTACTTTTTAGGCTTTCAACTCTTAAACTCGAATTGTCACAGCCTAAAAGTTTAAAATCTATTTTTCGATTACAATAAATGAACCTGATTTCAGATGAAGCAGATTCTGTTCGATTACAATCCGTAATTAATGTACGATTTTTACCCAAAATTATTTCATTTGAGTAATTGAAATTTTTGGCAACAGCTTCAATTTCCAGATCCTGCAAATAGTTAGAAACCTAAAAAAAAATTATCTTTACTTAAATAAAAAAAAAAATTTTTTACTTCAATTTTATTTTTTTTTGATAATTCTTCACTTCCAAAATTGACATCGCTTAGCTCCAGTTCATCCGAGGCAAGGAGCTTGAAAAAATTTTTTGAATTTGCTTTGACTAGATTGAACAGGTCCAGGCATTGTTTGGAGTCAAAGACCAAAACCAAGTTTATATTAAATAAATCTAATTTATTTTCAAATTCTTTGTTTGAATTAAGATGTTCGCCGCAATCGAGAAAAGCGAATATCAAGTTTGTTCTAGCGTTTAGCATGGAACTTATTTTATGATCATTAGCTGCTAGGAAAAAGCCTAATCGAATGTCATTCCCATAGGTTAGCCGAAAAATTAGATTAATTGCCAAATTTTTGTGGTAACTTGAACCGGAATGAATTACAGAAAAAGTATCAGACTGAAAGTAGTCGACTAATTTGGTCAAAGCAGCCTGATATTGAATCAATGAAGGGCTTAAATTGATCAAAACAATGGGAGAAATAAAACTGTTGGTATGTTGAGTGTTTTTACCTTCGCAATCAAAAACACCGATGGTCACAATAATTTTTTTTTTCCTATCATTATTGAAAGCGTTTATGAGTGATGAGCACGAATAAAAATTTTGACCGGCTTTGAACGAAATTATTGAATTGTTATCAATTGAGTCGGTCAATGGGAGTAAAAAAGAAGCTAGACCGGAACATGCGATGAGACAGCATGTGAAAATAAATAAGGAAGCTTTTTTTAACATCTTTTACTCGTTATAAAATAAAATAAAGTTTAAAATATAAATTTTTTATTTTTTTTTGCTTCTAATAAATCATTGTAAAACAATAAATGTTTCTAGATAATTTAATTTAAAATTTATTTATTAATAGTAAACAACATCAGAAAACTGAGAATTTGAAGGTGATGAAATCATGATTAAAAATTTTAAATTTATATTAGAAACTGCACTAATAGATCAATTTAGTATTAATTTTACAAATTAGATAATATATTTGCGCAATTCAGTTTAATAAAATTTTGTAAGATAAACTCTTTCAATAAACCTCATCTGAGATTGTGAGTCTAAGCGCTTGAAAAATATGAATTTGGATTTAATAGAAAAAATAAAATAAAATACTATTCAACTTGTAAAGCTGTTTAAGATTAAAAAAATATTTTGAATTAAAATTTATTTTTTAAAAATTTAAATGGCTCCTTGCAAAAAAAATGGCAATTAGAAGTTCATGATCATGATCACGCGATCAAAGCTTAATAGATTGATCTAAGAAATGATGAAATATTATTTTTTAATTATTTTTAATTAAACTCAAAATGTTTATTATTTAAAAAAAAAATAATAAAAAATTTTTTCTAAATGATCTTTAATTGATTCTTCTAAAATCTTCTAAATTAATCAATATTAAAATACATTACAACGAAAAAATATTGACTAATTATTCAATTTACTCCAGATAAAAATTCATATAAGTTTCCGGCTAATTAAAGATTAAAAAAATCATGTTTAATAAAGCTTGGTCATTTATTATTCAAAAAATAGATAAAAAATCAAATTTTTTAAATCAAAAACTAGAAATTTTGATTTGAAATTTACATTTGATCTTGAACTTCAATTTACCAAATAGATTATATTGGATTTTATAATTAATATTTATTTATTTTTTATTAATTGAAAATTTTTTCCACAAGAGCGAACCAAATGGTTCCTGGTTGGTTCCAAATTGTTGATAAATACAAAGAAGATCTTTTTCTTTTGGTCTTTCATAGAAATTTAATTAAAGTTCCAAAAAAATCTCTCAAGCAAGCAAGCCATTAAATAAATAATTGTCACTTTTATTTTTTTTTTTAAAAATCAAATGATTTCTCAGCATTTTGCAGTACCGATTTGAGAGGTGGAAAAATTACGTAAATTTACGTTGAATTTTTCATTATTTTCTAATAAATTTTGAAAAAAAGTATTTTCTGCTTATTTGTTAATAATTTTACCAAAAGTTAATTTTTTTTACTATTTTTTGCTAATTTTTACGTAAATTTAGGCAAAAAAGGTAAAATATGGTGAAAAAAAGTATTTTTTGAAAAATAAATTAAGAAATTTTTCAATGAACAAATCACTCATTAAGAATTTATATTGCTACCAAAAAAATTTCGGCTATTAAAAATTTATTAAAATAATTAACTAATTTGCTATATTAAACATGTCAGATAAATACTATTTATTCAAATTGAACAAAAAATATGTCAAAAATCTTTTTTAAAATTATTTTAACAAAAAAAATTTAAAAAAAGCGATTTTCTGAAGTTCAGTTCAAAAGAACAGAACAAAGTGTAAAAAAGTTAAAAACTTTTTTAATGTGCAAAATCTCTGCAAAATGCACTAAGCTCGATTACTTTGAAATTTAGTTTCTGCTAAACTCTCCAAATTTAGCAGACCTCAATATTTGATGCAAATTTGAATGTTGCACCATGTCGCATTCACAGAACTAATTTTTTAATCTTTTAAAAAAAAAATTATTTAATTTACTTACACTTTGTTTTGTTCTTTTTATCATTTTGTACTGAAACTAAAAAAGCTTTGTTTTAGAAAAATTCTCAACTTAACTCTGAAAAAAAGGATTGAAAAATGATTGAAAAAGGATTGAAAAAGGATTGAAAAAGGATTGAAAAAGGATTGAAAAAGGATTGAAAAAGGCTGACAAAGAACGGTGTTCTTTATTTTGCGGGATATAATCCTCAATTAATGAAAGTAAGATATGATAAATAAAACCATCTTAAAAACTCTTATATAAAAATAAGAGAATAATTAACAATTTCAAAAATAAAAAGAAACAAAATTGTGTAAAGCCGAACATTTTTCCAAGCAATGCTCTGAACCATTTTACTATTGTTAGCAAGCATTTTTAAATTTCTGTAAAAGATACATTTGTGAAAAATAAAGCATATTTAACTTATCTTTTATTTAATTTAGGTGTTTAATCAAAAACTTAAATGAAATATCATATGAATTTAAAGAATATTTTTTTGTAATAGAAAATTTAAAGAAAAATGTCGCTAGCATTAGCTTTCAAAGCAATTATTTCATCTCAAAGCTTACGAGCTACATTTTTAGTTCCGTCAGCATTGAGCTTCTCCAAACGCTTTCAATCGTCCCAGTACAAAAACATTGTTACAGAAATTCGCGGCCAAAACAAGGACATTGGTTTCATTCAATTGAACCGGCCCAAGGCATTGAATGCTTTAAATGCTGAATTGATGTCGGAACTTGAACAGGCAGTGAAACAGTTCGACTCGGATCCATCAATTGGCTGCATGATCTTGACAGGCTCTAACCGTGCGTTTGCTGCTGGTGCCGACATCAAAGAGATGCAAAGCAAGACATTCAGTGAAGTTTGCAAAGGAAATTTTTTGTCAAATTGGACTGCCTTGGCTGAATCGAAGACTCCAATAGTCGCCGCAGTCAATGGCTTTGCCCTTGGTGGGGGCTGCGAAATAGCAATGATGTGCGACATAATCATTGCAGGAGAAAAAGCTGAGTTTGGCCAGCCTGAAATTGTAATAGGGACTATACCTGGCGCCGGAGGCACTCAGCGTTTGACTCGTGTAGTTGGCAAATCAAAAGCAATGGAAATGGTTCTAACAGGAAACAGAATTTCGGCCAAAGATGCACAATTGTATGGCTTAGTGTCAGCCATTCATCCTGTCGAGTCTCTAGTTGATGAAGCAGTCAAACTGGCTGAGAACATCGCCAAACACTCAAAACTAATTGTTCAGCTGGCCAAGGAAGCTGTGAATTCGGCCTATGAGACCAGCCTGGAGCAAGGGATAAACCATGAAAGACGGCTATTCCATGCCACTTTTGCCACTCAAGATAGAAAAGAAGGCATGAGCGCATTTGTGGAAAAAAGAAAACCAAATTTTTCAGATTCATAGAATTAACAAAACCCTGATTGAATTTGACACTTTTGAATTTTAGTTAATAAATTTTGCCAAAGAATTCTAGAATTTTTTCCAACTTCAAATTTAAAGCATCTAAAATTGCTATTAAAATTTTTGGCCAAAATAATGACTAAACCTTGGTCCATTGTAGAATGGCAATCTACTCGTTTTTTATTCTGAACAAAAATGCAGGAATGGTTTACTCACGCGAATTTACCAATGTAAAAATAGAATCAGAAAGAGCGTATAGCTATCCACTTGAAGTTAAATTGGACAAATTGGGATGCATCAAATTTGGCGCTAGAGATCCGGTTAAAGTTGGTCACGTACTAATTTCAGTGAATGGTCAGGATGTTTATTTTGATAAAATGGACAAGAACCGTCTCAAAATGAAAGATATGAAAGGGGCCCAAGATGTTTTTGAGTACCTGAATAATGCAGCCAATTATCCTGTGCAGTTGAAATTTGGAAGAGCTCCTCTGTCCACCAACGACAAGCTTGTGTTGACGGGACGATTTTTTGGCTTGTACTCGCTAGCTTGGCAATTGTCCCCGGTGGCTCATTCTTCTGGCATAGAACAAATTGAAACCGACCAAAATCGCCTCTATTGTTTCCACACAATTACGGGCTTTAAATTTATAGCTATCACTGACTCCAGACAACAAAATGTAGAGAATTTTTTGAGAAAGTCTTATGAAATATTTTCCGATTATGGTCTTAAAAACCCATTCTATTTAAACGACCAACCTATTAAATCAGATTTATTTGATTTTCACATACAGTCAACTGTCGACAATATTGATCGGCTATAGGTTTTTTTCTTTAATAAAAAGATTATTTTTATTTAAAAGATTTGTTAAAAAATTACTAAAATGATTTTTGACTATTTTGAAAAATATGAATTACAGTACTGCTATGATTTTCTGTTTTTACGTAATTTTACGAGAAATTACGAAATATCCGGTAATTTTACGGAAATTCTGGTAAAATCCTGTAAATTTACTCTTTTTACTTTCGATATGAAGCAATATTTATTGAAGATATGAAATATGCCTCAGACAATTATTTTTTTCGAATATTCTAATAAATTTGAATGTGCTGTTTTAGAATTTATGTAATTTAGTTCAATATGATTGACTTTTTCACGCTTTATAATCAATCAAAGTTTTGGCACATTTAAGCTGGCAATCTTTCTTTTTAGTTATATTATACTTTTTTTTCCCTGGTAAAAAGTTTCCTTGAACAAATTTCTTTAAGGAATTTGAAAATTAAATTTATATTTTGTTAACTCTTTTAGTTTAATCAAAATAAACTAAATTAAACAAAATAAAAGGTGCTTGTCTTTTAGAGTCTTTGGAGTAAAATATCCCTAACTCAAAAATTTTCAAAGATACTTTTTTTACATATTTTTTGTCTCTTAACAACATACTAAAAATTCTAAGACCGGAAACATTCGCTTCATTCCTTTAATAAGATCAAAATTTAAAAAACGTAATTAATTTGTTTTTTTATTAGTTAAAATTAAAAATTTGGACAAAATTATATGAATTTATTTTTTTTTAACAATTTAATTTTTAATTAAATTTTTTTAAATATATTTTAATGTGGTTTAATTTTTTGTGTTTGAATTACAAAATGGATCCAATGTTGAAATAACATTGAAAAAGTTCGATGTTTCAAATTATTTTTTTCAGTTAATATTGCAAACATTTTCATTTTTGAAATTAAACTCTTTGGTGAAATAGAATGAGATTAATTTTTATTTGGAAATTTGAAAATAATTATTGAAAATTCATGTTTAACTTTTAAAAAATTCATTTGTTTATTTTTTGCCGAGAAAATGCTCCTTTAGAATAAAAACACATGAAAAAACTAAAAAAAAGCTAAATAAAATAAAATAAAAAAAAGAATAAAATAAGAAGAATAAAATAAATAAAAAAAGATATATTTTCATTAGATTTAAGTTTATATTCAATCGTTGAAAAACTGGATCTAGTAGATTAGGTGAACAATAGTTTATTTATTATCCGAAAAATTCTTGTTCTCAGGTTTACCTTCTCCGCCCGACTTTAATTTTTCTATGTAATTATTTTTTCTGTCATATTTTTTATCATTACATTAGGTTTTTTAAAATAGGTGATCAATCATCTTATAAAATTTTGACATAAGTGATAATTTACTTTCGTTTGGTGCATTTTAACAAATACTCAATTAATGAAAAATGTAAAATAGAGCGTAGATATTTTCTTAAACGTCAAATTTTATCTTAAAAGGATCTTTATATCACAAACCCAAAGTCAAAATTTATTAAAAAACCACAAGTTTTTCATGTTTTCAATATTAGCTTTAAATTATTTTCTTATTTTAAACTGAAAAAATTATTTGAAACATCGCACTTTTTCAATGTGATTTCAACATTGGATACATTTTGTAATTCAAACACAGAAAATTAAACCATATTATTCATGAAATATATTTTTTTTAAATTACTTGATAAGGTATGTTAGATTTAAACCTTTGTCATTTTTTGAAAATTTTTTGGGCCTGAATTCGGAAAAAAAAATAATTTTTTTTCACGTAATTTTATGTGAAAAAAATATTTTTTAATTTTTTATTTTTTAATTTTAAATTTTTTCAAAAATTTTTTCAGAAGTATATATTATTTTTTTTCAATTTTAAAGCTGTCACCAGCTCTTCTCCATTATTCTTTGAAACTAGAATTTTTTAACCTTTCAAAGCTTCAACAAATCCTCTTCAGTAAAAACAATTAATTAAAGCTGTTTTTTTCATTTAAATACTTGTTTTTTCCTTCATTTCATTTGGAAATTTTTTTCAAAATAACTTAGAGTCTGTCCTTTGTCATTTACAAATCTCTTCACTTTCTCACACTTGAGACTTGTTAATTGTTAAATAAAATAAAAAATTAAATAATAATTAAATTATTATATTTAAAAATGAATATAAGAATACCTATGGTTCCGATAGCTTCGCTATCACTGGAACTACTTTAAGTTCTCTCGGCCTTTCTTTTGATTCCTGGAGAAAAAAAGAACTGTTAGTTTCACCCCAAAAAATTAATTTTTTATATTAATTTGGCTTTCTTTTTCGTTGTTTAGTTAAGAAACATTTTAGTTTCTTAGTGTTTTCATTCATTGAAAATAAAGTTTTTTCTAAATATTCATTAATTAAATACAATTTTAATAAATTTCTTTAGAAAAATATTAATATTAATTAAGGTAATTAAAGTGGTTATAGAAAAAAATGAAGGCTGGTCGAATCATTGAATTATATTAAGAAGTTTATAATTGAACATTTTTTACTTTAGTGTTTATTGTTTATTGTTTAAAGTTTACTTTTTTTTACTAAAAATTACCATTTTCAAATAAAATTTCACCTAAAATTACGTGAAAAAAATTGATTTTATTTCCGAATTCGATTTGATTTGAAACTTCAATTTGCCGAATTCAGGCCCAAAAATTTGTAAAAAGGCAAAAAATGTCAAAATTCTCTAAAAAGTTAGTATTTTTGGAATTTTTACTTTTAAAAAAAATTTACGTAATATCCGGTAATCTTACATAAATTCTGGTCAATTTTACGTAAATTCACAAGTTTCAATTCAAGTCCAAATCCGGACTTTATTTTTTTTTTAAATTCACTCATTTTTTTCGGGTAAAAATTTACACAGGTAAAATCTTTACGAAAATCACTAGATTCGAATCCAAAAGAAATAGTCTGGAATTCATTTTTTCTAAAATTTTTATTTATTTTTTTTAATCTGAAGGAACTAAAGCACGGCACAGATAAAACAAATAAATAATAAATACAATTATTTTTATACTAACCTAAATATTAGTCATAAATTTTCACAGGACAAATTAACCAGTTTGCCTACAACAATACCTTGGAAAACTATCTTCTATTTGAACCAGACGACCCTTGGATTTTTGGCGCTTCGGCACATACAGTAAGCGCTCAGTGAATTAAAATTTGATGTTGCATCAATGAAAAAAAAAATTAATTATGTTACATCGATGAAAAATATAAATTTCATAGGTTTTTCATATTTTTCAATAAATTTTTTTTCATCGAGTTGAAATGAATTTAAAAGTAATTTATCAATTGTTAATTCTTTACTTTAATTTAATTTATAAAATATTTATGAAAAAAATAATAAATTACTCAAGCCTGTTTAAAAAAATTCAAAATTAACTATTAAAAAAAATTTATCATTAAAAAACAAAAAATTAAAAAACCCTTTAAATTATACCCTTTAAATTAAATACACAATTTTCATATATATTAAGAAAAAAAAATAATAACCAAAATTATTAACAAAAACTGCTAAAAAGTTGTATTTTATAGTTTCTCATCATTTAAAAATAAATTTAAAGTTCCCTTTGCCGTATTGTACTACTTATTAAAGCCGGCATCGCTAGTCGTGTGATTTCGCTATTTTGACCACAGTTAACTTGAGTTATTGAACTTGTCTCAACTAGACCAGAGCTTGTCGACAACCTCAATAGTCCAAGTATTCGATTCGGATATATGATTAGGTCTATAACTCATTTTTCCGGATTCTCTTTCTCTATTAATTTAGATTAATCTTTAAAAAAAAATTAATTAATTAAATTAATTAGTTGAGCAAAGCCTAATTTGTCAGAAAAAAAACATTGAGGTTCTGCCAATTGTGTTTTGTTCCCCACTCACCAGATCTCAACCTAATCGAGAACTCATGGTCATACATGGATGCAAAATTGGTTGACGCTAAAGTAACCTCTATTTTTTTTCTTTAAAAAAAAACACTTAATTAATAAAAAGATTATATACTCGTATTATTTAATATTATTTATTATTTTTAATTTGTATAATTTTTTTTCAATAAATTTTTTACAAATTTCTTAATTGTGTTTTGGATCGTTATTCTGAGGCTATTTAAATATATTCATATTTTTCAAAGACAAATTTTAATAAATAGTCAGTCAATATTTCTTTATAAAGATCTGAATTCATCGTCCAGGAAGAGGAAAAGAAGAAGAGAGGAAAAAGACGACGCTGGGCTGATGTGAACAAGTCACTAGAAGTTCGATATTCTGCTTAATTGATCTAGATTCAAAGATAATTTGAATCTAATTATAATTTAGTATTAGTAGTAGTAGTAGTACCATTTTAAAATTAGCGATTGACTTAGATTTCACCAAATTTTCTGGCAACTTATTCCAATGCGGAACTACTCTGTTTGAGAAAAATACATGTCTGGCGCTTAGTGCAGCTGCAAAATCGTTTCAAATTTGAGCTGGGAAACTTTCTCTCTGGACTCTGATGCTATTTCCTCTTAACGCCCCGGCTGGCCCCTTGTTTTCTGATCTATTTACTAGATTCTTGATCAGGCCTACCTTTTCTATTCCATTCACTAGTTTGTACATTTAAATCAAGTCCCCTCTTACACTTCTTTCACTCAGCTTTGTCAGTCCTAATTTCGTCAGCCTCATTTCATACGACATGTTTCTTTGAGACATAGGTATTTTTGTTGCCCTTTCTTGCACCTTTTCTAACGCGTTCACATCCCTTTTCATTCTTGGATTCCAAACCTGCACTGCGTAATCTAGGTGGGGTCTCACCATGGATATACAATCTTACCTAAAGTCTTTCCTCTCTACTTGTAAACGTTCGCTTTAGCATTCCAAGTACCCTACTCGCTTTTGCACAAGCACTTTTCACTTGGCTGGTCCATTTTAAATCTGATGAAACTCCAAGATCCTTTTCACACTCTGTGGTCGCTAGTATAACATTTAAATTGCTATTTTGTGTATATTTATGCTTTGCGTTTAATCTGCCGAAATGCATTACTTTACATTTATCAACACACAGTCCCATTCTCTAAATCTCTATCCATTGCCATACTGCATCCAGGTCTTTCTGTAACATTTCTGAAATGTTGCATTAAACTTAAAAACTAAATTATAAGCTTTTCATTTTATCTTTGTATAACGGTCAGGTTTTTTAGACTTATTTCAAAAAAAAATTTTAGTAGAGAAATAAAATTTTTTGTTAATTTTTTCGATTACAAAATAAAAATTATCAAATATAGTAAAATTTTTAAATAAAATAAAATCAATTCAGTGATCAGTCATGTTTACGAAACCAGCATGATTATGGACAATACACAATTTTATTAATTAAAAAATTAATAAAAAATTATTCGTGTTTGATATTAAAAAAGTATTAAATTTAATTTAATTTAAAAGAAGTAAATGGAAAAGATAAAGAAAAAATTAAATTATTTTTTTCCACTTTTCTTCTCAAGATTCTTGTAACTTATTCAGCTTTGTTTGTTTGTTAAGTATCTAATGCAAAATTAATATTTAATTTTTTATTTTGAATACAAGCATATTTAATTCAGATAATGAATTCAAAAGCAAAATTTAAAAAAATAAAATAAAGAAATGTTGAAAATTTGCAAAATAAATTTTCGATCCTTTAGCAATCGACAAAGTTTTCGATTGATTTACTCTGAGGCAAATAATAATAATCAAGAAACCAATTTTGGTTTTAGCAAAGTAAAGTATGAAGACAAGCAGACCAAAGTCAATGAAGTATTTAACAATGTAGCCGAAAAATATGATATCATGAATGATGCCATGAGTTTCGGTCTGCATAGATTGTGGAAAAATCAGTTGATTCAAGAGATTAATCCTAACCCTGGAATGAAGCTGATAGATGTTGCTGGAGGCACTGGTGACATCACATTTAGATATCTGAGCTATCTGAAGAATCTCGATTCGACAAAATTTGAAGCCTCACAATCACCATTAGTGACTGCTTGTGACATTAATGAAAATATGCTCAATGTTGGCAAAGATCGATCCATTCACTTGAAATTCCGAGAAAAGATTGTTTGGAAAGTGGGAAATGCTGAACATTTAGCCGAAGAGAATGATAATACTTATGATGTATACACAATTGCGTTTGGAATTAGAAATTGTACAAATATCGAAAATGTTGTTAAAGAAGCATATAGAGTGTTAAAACCAGGAGGAAGATTCATGTGCCTTGAATTTAGCAGGACTAACAACCCATTATTTAAAAAAATTTACGATTTTTATTCATTTCAAATGATACCCGTGATGGGTTACGTGATCGCCGGTGATTGGAATTCTTACCAATATTTGGTCGAAAGTATTCGAGTCTTTCCTAGTCAGGTAAAATTGAAAAAGATAATAAAATTCAACTAAAGACTTAAAACATTTATTTGTCTTTTTTTGAGGACATTTTGAAATTTTTAATTAAAACAAAATTTAATTCAAGGATGAATTTGCTTCTTTAATCAGCGATTGCGGATTCAGATTAGTAAGTTATAAAAATTTAACTAATGGCGCTGTTGCCATTCATTCTGGCTTCAAATTTTGAAAATTTTTTCTTTTTATTCATTTTGAAATAAAAATTTTTTAGATTTTTTTTCTTATTAAAAAAATAACCGAGCGTATAATCACGCTTAAAATAAAAATTTTCTAAGCTCAATATTTAATGTTTTATCAAAATAGCTTTTTTTGAATTGAAAATGTCGCGACCAGAGCATACAGGGCCACCAGAACTTGTAATTTTGTTTTTTAATTTTTAAAAATTATTAGGACTAGTCAATTTTGTGAGCCACAAACCTGATTTTTTTTTCAATTAAAACTTAAATATCTTAATCATACAATTAGGTAAAGTTTTTTTTTTTGTTTTTTTAGTAATGTTTTTGATCAAGGTAGATGCTTCTTTAGTAGACAGTATCAATTGGAAAAATTTTCCATATATGACAAAATTAAGAATCAATCAGTTTGAATTTTTAAAAAATTCATATTTTTAAAATCAAAAATTTTAGTTTGTTCACATAATTAACTAATAAGTTTATAAGGGTAAAAAAGTGATCAATTGGTGACAAAATTCTACTGTCCAAATTATTTTTCTTTAAAAAAAAAATTTCTAATCATTTTTATTAGTTCTACAATGACAAAGAAGCAAAAAAATATACTGCTAAGTAATACAATCAATTATTAAAATTTCAATAAAGATAATAATTAAAATTTAAGTAATCATATAATAGAAATTCAAACTAAGCTTACTGAAAGAGCATTAGAACTTTTGGCTCTGCCTGATGATCAACCATGCTTTTTGCTCGATATAGGCTGTGGATCTGGGTTAAGTGGTCAGTGCTTGTCTGACAACGGCCACTATTGGACAGGCTTGGATATAAGTTCATCAATGCTTGGTAAAATTGATTCAAAACTAATAAAGCTCTAGATTAATATTGCTAAATGATTTCTAAGATGTTGCCATTGAAGCGGAAGTCGAAGGTGATCTTATACTAGGTGATATGGGTCAGGGAATTTCGTTTAGAGCTGGAAGCTTTGATGGCGCAATAAGCATCTCTGCGATTCAATGGCTATGCAATGTCGACAAAAAATCTCATAACCCGATAAAAAGATTAAACAAGTTCTTCACAAATTTGTATGCTGTATTAGCTCGAGGAAGTCGAGCAATTTTCCAATTGTACCCAGAAACACCGGAGCAACTTGAATTGATTACTCAGCAAGCTATGAAAGCTGGTTTTACCGGAGGTGTCATTGTAGATTTTCCCAATAGTACAAAAGCTAAAAAGTATTATTTGTGCATTTATTTCCTCAAATAAAGTACTTAGGTTAATTTAATTAGAATTTTTCTCTGTTTGTTCGCTGGGCCTTCGAATCAACCTTTGCCAAAAGGCCTTACGGGTAATGAAATTGAGCAAAATAATCAAGTTAAATTTGAGTCAAAACGAGAAAAGTTCAAGGGAAAAGTCCTAAAAAAAGGTAGACAATGGATTCTTGATAAAAAAGAAAGGCAACGAAGGCAAGGAAAGTAAGCTTAGAGTTCTAATTTAGTCTTAAAATATTTCAATTAATTTTTTTTGAAAAATTTTAGGGAAGTGCGACACGATACAAAATATACAGGCAGAAAAAGACCAAGTTCTTTTTAAATATTTGAATAAAATGTTTGAAAAAATTGATTTTTTTTTCAAAAAAATTAGAATCCCTGATCATATCATAACTTAAAGAATAAAGAATAAAAAACAAACCAAAAAAGATTTTAAAAGTTGAAAAAAATAAAAAAAATGAAACTAAATCCTTCAAAAATATTTTTTTAAAGGTAAATCAATTTTTTTTAAATTTATTTTTCTTTAATGAATGAGCTCTTAATTTTTTCAAATGTTTTTTATTTTAGTTTTTTTGATCATAGCTATTTTTGAATAAAAAAATTAGATCTAAAAGATGAAAATAAAAATAATAACTAGAAACTTTGAAGACTCATAACTAAAGAGTCACATTGTTGTAAAACTCAAAATTCATTTTAAATGAAAAAAAAAAAATTTTTGACTTAAATTTTAATATGGTTTTTACTTGGCTTAGTCTTGAAATTAAAAATTTAATTAATATATCAATTACATGAATTACTTTTTATCTATATAAATTTATTTTTTATTTGTTTCTAATCGCGTTTAAAATATACAAATAACAAAAATTTCTATTTGAAAAACAAAAATACTTAAGTTAGGATTATTTTTAATTATCAGAAATAATAAATTACAAAATTAATAAATAGTGTCAATTATACTTAAAGCATATTTATTTTTTATTTATCGGCAACAAATTAACTAAATTGAAACACTTGAAATAAAAACAAAAATTATTGATTAAAATATTTAAAATGAATGATTTTCATTTATTTCTTAGATTTCTTCTTTTAGCCTATGAATTTAAATTTTTCAAATTTAACAATTAAACAATTTAAAAAAAAAAGTCTTTTTGGGACAAATTCAAAAAATATCTCATTTGGACGGATGGCAAAAATGGCTGGTACGAAGGATTCCTTCTGGGTAAACCAAATCCGAGCAATGCACTAGAACCAAAACATTGGAGCATAAAATATTTGAAAAATAGCAAATTAAGAAAAAGATTGCCTCTAAGACAGGATTTGAAAAAAATGTTAGAGGCATGGTCAAAAACACACTCTTAAATTTATTTTATTAATTTATTAATAAATAAACATTTATTTATTTAAATGTACACTCTTTTAAATAAATAAATAAATTTAAATAAAAAAACAAAAAAAAAACATTCTCTAATAGTCGTCTTGGACGAAGAGTTTCAGTCCAGTTACCAGAATAGAATATGCAATCAAAACAAATATTATCAAAGGAAGTTAGTGAGATTACAAAATTACGCACATCAGAATTTTGTGAATTTTTACTGTTTTGATGAAATTATCTCATAAGTTCAATCGATTCATGTTGTTTGGTTTTTATTTTGTTTTAATTTTGCATCAATTAATACCTCTTTGCTCTTTTTTTATATTAATTATCAATAAATAATGCTAACTTCAGTATTTTTGTATTTCAATCACTCTTGATATTTGGGCACAATTTTTTTTAGTAAAAATTCCACAGAATTAATAAAAATCGCCAAAAAAATAAAGCAATAATAAAGTTAATCTTGTGTCAATTTTTTTGTTTAAAATAAACATAATAAGTAAAAATACCAAAAAAATTTAATTATTTCCATTTTATAAATAAAAAAACCTTTTTAGTAAAAGAAATCTTAAAAAAATCTATTAGTACAACCATTTGTTAGGGATGATTCGAATGAGTCTCCTCTGATTCTTAGAATTTGCATCGATTATCATTGATCAATTCTAAAACCAAAGCTGACGCATGAACCGACAATAACATCGACTAATCCCATCTTGTTTGCTCTTTAGCTCTCAAAAATTCACGTTTATCTCACCGTTTAGCCGTTTCGATTCCATTTCCTCAAAAATTATCAAAAAATTCAGGTAGTTTAAATTCAGTATTCTTGCCTCTTATCCTTTTGTTAGACTTTTGCAAGCAATTTTGATATGGAAATGATTCCGCATCATTAAGAGTTTCGTCTTCAGGATTGAGTAAAACGGTTTCACTTGATTCGGTCTGATCGACGGATTGCAAAAAAATGTTCACTTTTATCAATGAAAACTTCAAGTCATTTACTATTTGAATGAGTTCTTAATTTGTTGTCAATTAAAAAAAAATTGGGCTTTTAAGATTTTAGTTGCAATTTATTTAATAAAAGTTGTAAATTTAATAAATTTTTTATTTTTTCATTGATTTAATTATTTTAATATGTTCGAAAAAAAAAAAGAGATAAAAATATATAATTTTTGTTGATAAGTTTGTGGTAAATTTTACTAAATTTATTGTGTTCGATACTGGCAGCCTTTTTAAATGGCATTAAAATATCAAACGTGATAATTGAATGCTGTTTTTAATCCTCAGTCGATTTCAAATTATGCCATTTTATAATATAATCAAAAGCAAATCTAAATTAAATTTATTTTAGACTTTTAAAAATAATTTATTTAATATTCACTGGACATATTTTAGCAAAAATAATTTTTTTTTTAATCTTGTACATGTTTAATTTTTTTTTATTAATTTAGCTTTTATTAACTCTTTACTGTTACTTAACTATTGTCCATATTTTAGTATAAAGAAAATTTATTTTCGTATACTTTATTTAACTTAATCAAACAAAACAGTTTTGACATTTAAATTAAATCGATAATTTTGAATTTTGAAAAGAAAAATCATGTGAAACATTTTCTGGAAAATAATTTTTTTTTCACAAAGTAAGAATTACTTTGGTCAATTTGTTTTATTTGGATTTTTTTCATAATTTAAAAATTTGATATTAAAAGTAAAGTCTTGAAATATTTTTGAATGATCTAGCAATTTTAAATGGGGTAACAACTTGAACGCAAAACAAATATTAATTTTTCTATGCAAAAAATATTGTCATTTACAATATAATATAAATTAGCATCATAAATCAAGCATCTTTAACTGGATTTTTTATATTTTTCTTTTTTTTCTAATAATAATTTTCTTTTTGTCTGTTGATTTAAATATTCTCAAGAAAATCAATAGTGTTATTTTCAAGATTTGGTTTGAACACAAAATCAACTCAAAATCTAACTTTTTTGATTACCAGTATAAGAAGCAAAAAAATGGTATTTTTACAATTTTTCAATTCATTATCTAATCACATTTTTTAAGAGTGCTATTTGTCGTGACAAGTTAGATGACTCTCAACGCGAAGCATTGGTAAAACCCTTGTTGGAAAAAGGATGGACGGTTGCTCCCAATAGAGATGCCTTATACAAAGAGTTTTTGTTCAAAAATTTTAATCAAGCTTTTGGCTTCATGACTCAAATTGCTCTTTTAGCAGAAAAATATGACCATCATCCGGAATGGTTTAATGTTTACAACAAGGTAAACTAATTTTTTTTGTAATTTTGATTGATATATTTTAAATTCTGATTAAAGGTACAAATTACACTTAGTACGCACACTTGTAATGGAATCAGTGAATTGGATACAAAAATGGCTTCATTTGCCGAGTCAATTTCGAAAAAAAATTGAATTTTAAAACTAAATAGTTATCTATTTTAAATAATTTCAGCTTAAAAATAAACATTCTTTTTTTTGAAACGAAATTTTATTTTATTCTTAAAAAAACTCAATTTTGTTTTTTTTTTAAAGAAGAATCCATCAGTCTCAGACACAATTTCTCGACTGATAAGTCGGATTCGTCTTTAACTAATAAAGAAAATAAATAATAAGAACAAAGATATCTTAATAATAAGAACAAAGATATTTATTAGATTTCGAATTAAATTTTAAAAGCAAATCAAACTTTAAAAATAAAAATCTAAAAAAAATTTTTATCTGAAGAAATTAAAATGTACAGTACTGATTTGTTCCAGTGGTTTTACAAAATTTTAGTAAATTTAAAGGAATTCCAGTAATTTTACGTAGAATTTCATAAAACAAAAAAGGCCAATAAATCCAAAGTTTTGAAATTTTTACAATTTTTTTGTTTTTTTTTTAATTAATAGAAAATTTTAAACAAAATAATCAAATTTTTTATTGATTTTAGTGAAAAATAGTAAATAAAAGTGAAGAATAATTTAAATTAAGTTTTTTTATTATCGAAATTATTAGAGGAAAAATGTATTTGACGCATTAAAAAAAAAATTTAATAAAGTAAGTTAACTTTTAAAAAAAAATTATAGCAAAAAAAAAACATAGCTTAATCAATATTCATAACTTGATCAACTCGACAAAATGATCTACTGCTGTTACTTAAGCTATTTCAGATAATGGAGCCACTTCAGATACTTGAGCCTCTAATAACCTTATTTTTTTATGCGTTGGTTTAATTTTTTATGCGTCAAAACCCCTCGTTCATTATTAGATACATAAATTTTAGTGATTTGACCAGCCGCCATATTTTTCCATTTCAATTTTAGTAAAACCACTGGAAAAAATCAGTTCTGTATTAAAAAAATTAAATGATGCTAAAATCGTTTTTTTTTAAATTTTTTATTTTATAATTTTCTTTAAAATAGACCGTTTTCATTCGAAGACTTCATAAATATATTTGTGAACTTGAAAAAAAAATTTTAAAATAAATTTTAAAACAAAATATTTAATTGATTATTAAATAAATTCTTATTTTATTTTATTAATGGCCCAATGCATGATTCTTTTTTTTCAAATTTGATTAAAATTTTAAAAATTAGATTGTACAAGATCTTAATTTTAGACTAATTCACTTGAGTAATATATTATTTATTTATATTTTTAATTTTTTTCTTTCAGGAGAAGTAAAAATAAAAATTTTATAAATAATAAAATAAAAGAATATAAAATTATTTTTCTACCACTGCAAAATCATTTTATTATTATCTGAAAAGTTTATTTTAAGTGCTGATATAATTTTACCTCTTGCATTAGATCTATTCTTGGCTAAAATATTTCAATGCTTTCTAATTGATGTAAAAATTTCTTACAATACGGAACTAAAAACAAATGAAGAAAAAGAGAATTTTAGGGTACCTCTTGGGGTACCAAGTCGTAATAAAGCATCAAAATCAACAAATAATGTAACTGAAGCAAAAAGAACCTCGCGTTAAAGAATGGCGATTCCAATATTGCAAAAATTAAAATAGTTGCTTAATTTTTTAGATATGGAAAAGTTAATTACTTAAATTCTTTTTTACTTTGCCACTTCTAAAATGAATCCCAATGAATTGACAAAACAACGCAAAATTAAATTTCCAACCAGCAAGAAACAAAAGGGGAATACCAAAAAAGAACTAGAATTTCTTGTATTTTTATTTTTTTCTTTATTTGTACCAAGCACAAACTGCTTCAGAATAAAATATAAAAAAAAATTTAGTTAAATAACATTAAATTAAAAAAAATTAAAAAGATGAATTATAATAAATTATAAGAAAAACTAAAAAGTAAAAAAATATTTTAATTCGAGGCCTTAAAAAGAGCTTGCAATAATCGAAAAGAGTCAAGGAAAACTTATTGAATTTAATTCAGTTTCTAACAATGTGGGCCTCTTTAGACTAGACTTAAAAGTATGGCATCTATTTTTTAATTGATTGACTGTTGAAGCTTCAATAACTTCCGATGGTAAATAATTCCATTAATTAATTACTTTATTGGTAAATGTTCCCACTGATTTTCTGTGCAGGTTCAGTTTGGAACAGAGAGTTACATGGCGCAGGAGGCATCGACCAACTTACCTGATTAATTAATGGATTTTCAAAAAAGAATATTCAAAATTTTTACAAGTAAAAAAAATTATTCTTTTATTAAGGGAATTTAATCAAATTTTTACAGATTTAATAGAGCTTAAAAAATAAAAATAAATTTTTTTCCTAAAAACGCATGGTCTAAAAGCATTATTAAGGGGTTTATGGCCGCATCAAACTCTGAAATTCTTAATTTAACGCGTCTTAGCCTTGAGTTTAAGACAATAAATAAAAGGATTGTTTTTTTATTAAGCATTTGGTGCAGCACCAAGAATTAAAAAAAATATAAAAGAAAAATTAATTTTTTATTATTTCAATTTTTTTAATTTTTTTTGTCTTAAACTCAAGTCTTAATGACGCATTAAATTAAGAATTTCAGAGTTTGACGCGGCCCTAAACCCGTGATAATACTATTAGACCATGCGTTTTTAATCAAAAATGTTTTGACATGAGCGACTTTGGTGCTTGGTCCAAAAGCGTGTCTTAATTTTTGGTACAGCAAAATCGAACGAGGGAAAAAGATAAATTTTTAACTTGAATTCAAAATTATTAAAGTCTTGGATGAATTAAGAAATAAAAAAAATACTTGTTTTTTATTTTTTTTTATTTAAAAATGAAACATTTTAACGATTTTTCATATTATTTGATTAAAAAAAATTAGATTTTGAGCTAAGTCAAATATTAAAAAATCATTAAAAATTCTCAAACACAAAGTTGTATTATTATTATTATTATTATCAAATTATCTACAACGGGTTTAACCGCGAAACTAAGTACTATCGTACTTAGCTATCGCAGATTTCAATATGGGGCTACTCGATTTGTAAAAAAATTATGCCTTGCTGGACATGACTTGGCAGCTTGTCTGTATAGCCTATCAAGGCTTCTTGTTGAACCTTCTGGTCCTGTTGAGAATGAGCTTGGAGGTAGAGCAATTGGAACCACTCGATCCTGTTTAACTTTTTTTCAAGTTTAAAAAATTTTATTAAGGCACCTCTAATCAGTTCAAGGCTAATCAGTTCTAATACTTTAGGCCTTTCTTCATGACTTTGGTTTCGGATAGATGGTACAAGCTCTATTTTGGACTTTTTTTAAGTCACTTAATATCATGCTTTTTGAATGGACTCCAAGCCACTGATCCATACTCTAATATTGGTCTAACAAATGAGGTGAAGAGTAAACTAAATGTTCTAGTATCCCAATTCGTAAACGAATTCTTAAGTTTTCCAAGAATAAAATTTGCTCTATGAATTATACTCGATATATGGTTGTCCAATTTCAAATTATCTTGTAGAATAACACCTAAATCTCGTTTTGAGTCTGATTTATTTATTTAAATTTTAGTTTGGGATGGAATCCCAGGTTGTTTTGAATGGAACTTAGTCCTCCCTTTCAACCACTTGCTTGAAATTACATCTTAAAAAAAAAAAAAAATCGTTATAGAAAAAAGAATATTTGGTTAATTTAGTTTTTTAAAAAAGCCAAAATTGCTATCATGTACTCGAATTAAAAATTAAAAAATTTAGAAAATAGAAAGGATTAAAAGTTCTGAGTCTGAGTTTTCGATTAAATACAAATTATCTTCGATTTCAAAAGAATAGAAGAGTTCTTGATAGAAATTTTTGTTCCCAACGTGCACTACTTGGCATTTGTTTGAGTTTAAGTCCATCTTCCAACGCCTAGTCCACTCATGTACCTTCCTTAAACTTATATTACCTAAAGAATTTGAAAATTTCATCTTAATATTAATCAAAAGAAAATGCTTAAGATTTGAATGCTAGATAGTTTTATTTTATTTATATTTTTATCTTTTTCGATCTCTTTCAGATTGAAAAATAAATGAAAAAGTTGCTACACGTTTAAGTACAGTTCTCGAAAGAAATAATTAAAAGATAGCTTTTAAAAAAAAAGAAAAAGTTTTGTTAATTAAATGTATGTCTATGACTTGACTATTTATTAATTAAGTGTTTTATTTTTCGAAGTTGATAATTCTCTTTAACACCGACTCTGTAAAGATGTTATTTTTTTGAAGGAATTTTCCAAAGTTAAGTTTTTTTACTTTCAAACAGCTACGCTTAAAGTGTTAGTAAGTAAGCTAATTTTTTTCATACTGGGATTTTATAAAACAAAAATATTAAAAAAAAAGATTCGATTTTCAGCCAAATTCATGCAAAATGTATTTCATTTATTTTATTGTGGATTAAAAAAAAATTTCAAAAATTTATATTCTTTTAATAACAAATAACAAATGTTAAACATGAAAAAAAAAGCAGCTAACCATTAGTTAAGTAAACCAGATACTACTGTAATAGTATAAAGAGCAGTAGTAGTTTTGATAGAAGAGAAAAATAATAATGATCGAAATGATTGATTAAGTAAAAGGTCGGCATAAAGTTTCATTTTTTATTTTTCTAAAAAAACAAAGACAAAAAAACTAGAAATTTTTTCATCGTTTTCAATGAACCTTTAGAAACGTGCTAAAATTATTTTCATGTGCTCATGGTGAGCAATTTGTGCAAACACTCTTTTTGATCTGGACTTAGTATGCTCACACAGGCTTGCATCATCGGTCCATTTGACTAAAAAATAAAAATTTAAAAATAAAATTTTCTCTTTCAACTACAGTGCTTAAATAAAACGACCAAAATTGGCTAATTTACATCATTTTTAGTAAAATTACATAATCTAACGTGAACATTAGTTATAAGACATGTGTAATTTTACAAAAAAAAACGTAAGTTTTCATTAAAATACATAAATTTTAGTGAACCGAAGATTTTTGGTAAAAAAACCAAAAACTGGTTTTTTTTCAAAATTTTTAATTAACATTTTTATGATAAAAATTCAGCTTTTTTCACCTTTTCTTGTAAAATTTTACTTAAAATTACACATTTTTTGTTAAAATTTGGTCAAATCCTACTCATCAAAGTAAAATTCCAAATAGACTTGAAATCAAAAAATTTTTTAAACAAAAATTATTCTTATCAATAAATTTTAATCATTAATAAGATTTTTTTTCTATTGAGATGCTAAAGCACGGTATTATCTGGTGGCAAAACAAAGTCTCTCAAAACTTTTTTAATTTTAAGCCTTTTTGAATAATTTTGAATTTTACTTTGAAGAGTTAGATTTTCATTACCAAATTTACACAAGAAAAGGTAAAGAATGTTGAATTTTTTTTTATAAAAATATTAATTAAAGTTTTTGAAAAAACTCAGGTTTTGATTTTTTTATCTTCTTTTTATTTGGCCGTAAGCATTTTGGAACGGTTCTTTAAAAGTTACGTATTTTTATGAAACGTTACGTTATTTTTTGGAAAATTACATATCCTTGCCGACCAATGTTCATGTAAGATTACGTAAGCTTGCGGGGTTGTGAAGTTCATTTCAATTCGATCGTTTCAATTCAGAAAAACTTGAATAACTTTTTTACTAAAAGAGATAATTTAGTTCTGTAAAATGCTCAATCGTTAAGCAACTTTGCTTAATCCAAAAATATTTGTCTGCAAAAACTCTGCAATGTAATTGCACACTTGATTGGAATACTTTTTAATGGGGTGCAAAATGCAGAAAATTGAAGAGTATTTTGCAGACATATTTGAATGCATTAAGCAAATTTGCTTATAATTAAGCATTTTACAGAACTGAATTATCTCTTTTAGTAAAAAAGTTATTCAAGTTTTTCTGAATTGAAATGATCGAATTGAAACGAACTTCACAACCCCTAAGCTTGCAAAAAATAATGTAAAAATAATGTAAAAAATAATGTAAAATAATGTAAAATAATGTAAAAATAATGTAAAAAATAATGTAAAATAATGTAAAATAATGTAAAAATAATGTAAAATAATGTAAAATAATGTAATTTAGCCAATTCGTGGATTTTTACTGAAGCACTGAAGATTAAATTTTATTAAAAAAAAAAGTTGTATTTCTTACCTGTACATGCTTGCATATGTTGATCATGCGCTTGGCCACTATGTTCTCCATGTCGATTCCCTCTCTTAGAATGCAATCAACTATAACTTGAATTATTCGTGGTATATTACAATGGTTGACTCCGAGCACAATTTCGCTGTTGGCTTCGACTTGGTCGCACAAAAATCCATAGGTGTGCGGGGTTTCCTCGGTGTCGTCATTGACCGGCAGCCAAGAGAACCAAGTTGGCAACAATTGGTCGACACTTATGGCCGAGCTGTTGTATTTCATTATTTTTGTGACTGCACTGATGGCATTTTCGGTCGCTTGGACATTTTCGACCGATCTGCTGTCGCGGTCGTTTATCACTTGAATTAGAAACGGAATGGCGGAGGCGCACGCCTGGGCATACTGTGCGCCGCCGTGCATGGCCATGACGCCGCAGCCGTAGCTGGCAGCTTGTCGAATCTCTGGCGCTTCGTCGACCAGCGACTCAATTAGTCTTTTCAAAAAGTGTTTCTGGTAGCCAATGGACGCCTCGCCGCAAAACTCGATCACATCGTCCCACACACACAAGGCCCATTGACGATCCGTGAACGGTCTTTCGGGCGCCATCAACGCATCATAGTGCGGCACCAGCTGATTGAACGCCATGGAAAAGTCACTTTTGTACACTTTGAACAGCGAGTGTATGACGTCGCTTATTTTGGACAGGATCAATGCGTCAAAGTCGTCCTCGTCGAGCAGCTGGTCCTCGGTCTCGTCGTCGTAGTCCTCGTCGCGTCTCATCTCGAGCCGTTGCTGCTGCTTGGTAAAGTGTTCGCTCAGGTATTTGTTCAGCACTTTGATCACTGTCTCAACCTGGTCCTGGTTCAGAGCTCTGGTCGACATGAACTCGACGCATTTGGCAAAGGAGCGCATCAGCTCGGCCAGCACTTCCTGCTCGGGCTCCGAGTCAATCGCCTTGATCAAGTCATTGCAAATGTAGTTCCACATTTCGCACACGTACTGCTCGCCTCTGATTTTGGCACACTCGAGCAAATGTGGCATGCTCTCGGCAGCTGCCGTTCTGACGCCATCGTGGAAATAAAATTTGAACAATGGCACCATTAATTTGGTCACTTCTTCGGTGTATTGTGCAAAGCCTTCCTTGAGCTCTTTGGCGTAGCAAACCAGCATTGAGCACGCAGTTGCTTTTTCCTCCAGGCCAGTGGTCTTGATGCCAAAACTTTGCTGGTCGCCAATTGTAACAAATTGCCAGTCCTCCTCGTCCGATATCTCCTTCACTTCTTCCTCGTCGACGACAGCAATCTCGGGCTTAAAGCTGGCTGTCTTGAGCACCGGCGCCATCACCACCGGCAAGTACTTCTCAAAGTCCTTGCCCATTATTTTGCACATGCGCGCCCACGAGCTAATCATGTAGCTAATCTGGGGATCCTCGTCCTCCAAATTGTCGAAATTGGTCTGCGTTTGCAGCAATGTTTCCATGACATCTTGGCAATCTTGCAAGAACTTCTGCTTGCCAACGGCCAGACCGATCAAGCTGATGCACTCGATGGTCTTGCCGCGCAGCAGCCTCAGATCTGGCGTGGTCGCGTTCTGGAACAAGTACTTGAGCTTGGGCATGAATTTGTCGTAGTAGGCGTCGAACTTGTCCTCGACAGTGTCGGCCACCGCCGCTATAGTCGTCACTATTTGCTCGAGCACCAGCTTTCGCTTGTGGTTCACGAGCTCGAGCACTTTTTTGTCGAGCACTTGGTGCAGCTTGGACAATATTTTGTCCAAGTAGGTGAGCAGAATGCTTTTGGGCGAGTCCTCGGCAAAGTTGACGAGCGCTGCGCCGCCGTGGGCCTGCACGCGCGGGTTCTGCTCGTCGTCCAAGATCATGAGCAGGCCGGGCACCACTTTCGAGTGGTACTTTTTCTCGAAAGCGGGCGCGAAGTCAGTGGCCATTTGGCCGAGGCAATTGCAGGCGGCGTAGCGGACCCGGGGGTGCGGGTCGGTCAAAAAGGCGACTATGCCGTCGACCATCTGGTCGAGATAGGCCTCCATTTGCTTGTGGGCGCCCTCGGCCGTCGACGACAGGGTCATGAGGCCGGCGTACCTGTAGCGCCAGTCCGAGTTGGCCAGCATTTGGTTGACGTTGGTGAGGATGTGGGGCAGCATGGTCTTGCCGCCGAGGGCGCACGCCAGCCGGTCCATGGCGCTCTCGCCCGTGATCGGGTTGCTCTCCTCGTCCTCGTCCTCGATCTCGTCCTGCACGGACCACTCGGCGTCCTCCTCCAAGTCGACCATCATGGCCAGTATCTGCGGCACTATCAGCGGTATGTACTTGGCCGCGTTTTTGCGCACCATGCCGCTCGCGTTCTCCGCCAGCGTGACCACCACCTCGAGCGCCAAATGCTTGCGGCTGGTGCTCTCGTTGTGCACCAGGATGTGAATGCACAGCTCGAAGACCTGGTCGAGCACCGACTTGAGGAACTTGGGCGCGATCTCCGCCACCTCGATCAGACACTTTTGCAGCTCTTCGTTGTCCGAGTTGTCGGCGGCGCTCTCCTGCACGTTCTTGAGCAGCAGAGGCAAGCAGTCGCGGAACAGCATGATCGTGGCCAGCTCGTTCTCGTGGTTCTTGAGAAACGAGGTGATGGCCTTGACGGCCAAGTGGCTGATGCTTTTGTTCGGGTCGGACAGCGATTCGAACAGCAGATTGTGGATCACTTGCATGTAGTGCTGTTCCTGGTTGCCGAAGATGCCCGGAAAGCTCGTGAATATGTTGAGCGCGCTCTCCTTTAGATTGGCGTCGGCGCTGCTGCTCAGCTCGAACAGGAACTGCAGCACCTCGGGCCACTTGTTGCTGCCCGAGTCGTCGATGAGAAATCGGGCGAGTTCGGCGATCACGTCGGTGATCTTTTTGCGTATGGACTGGTCGGCCTCTTGCTGCACGGCGCTCAGCAGCTCGGTCTTGAGCGTCGTGCAGATTTGTTCGTTGAGGCCCGACCAGTTGTCGTCGACCGATGTGGAGATGAGCCGGCGCAGCATGACCAGCGCTAGGGTGCGCGACGCCACCGCCAGCCCGCTGTTCCGCATGCACTTCACCAAGAAGACGAGCTTGTGCTCGAACGCGATCTGGCCGTACGTGCTCTCGGCCTCTTGCCGAACGCTGTTGTCCAGCGACATCAGGTTGTCGAGCAGTTGACAAAATTGCTGTTCTTCGGATGCCATTGTTTGCGGTCTTTGTCTGGGTTTGTTTGCGAAAATTAAGGCCCAAATTTGGTTCTAATCTAGAAGAAGAGGCAGAGTTTTTTTAAGTAACAAGCAAATTTATTTTCTTTTTGTTTTTATTTTTCTGCTTAAATTGTGGCTAATTAAGGCGATTTAATTAAGGTGATTTAATTTAGTTGATTTAATTAAGTTGATTGAGCTGCATGGCAGATTTAAGCCGAAGAGAGTGGTGAATGCAAAGAGAGGCATGCCAAAATGGTTCGAATGCGTTCAGATTTTTTTTGCTTTTGTGGTGTTGCAATTGTTTCACGTGTTTGTGAGATGCTTTAAAGTTAACTTTTTTCTCGGTCTGTGCAAGTACTCCATGCCAAACGAGACGAATTGGGTTTTTCAAAAAATTAAAAATTAAAATTTTTAAAAGAGAAACAAGAAATTAAGAGTGAAATTTTCAACTTTTATTTGTGCTCATTAAGCAATTTTCAAAACAAAGTTTAAGTACGTAGTTGGTCGGTTCGGCGGCCTACATTCATTATTTTCCTTTCTTTTCTCTAGTATCACATTATTAATTTAATTTATTTTTTTTATTCTTTTTTTCTTTTTTTTTCTTTCACTGCACCCCCACACAAATATAATGAATTCTAGAAATAGAATTATGGAATTTTTTTTCCAAATGCTAAAAATTAGCTCTGTGAATGACAACAAAAAAACAGAGAGAACATTCTTCTGGGAGAGCTGTGCAAATCTAGCGCTAATTTTAATTTCCAATTTCAGTATTTTACTTCTTTTTTCGTTTTGCTGAATTCTTGGGAAATCTATTAAAAAATAATTTTCAAAAATCAAATAAAAAAAATCACAAATTCAGATACTTTTATTTGGCGATTATTTTTAAATGGGTATTTATATTTATTAATTGCATTTTAAAAAGTAATTTTTTACAGACTTTGTTTATTTATTCAAAATTATTATAAAAGAAATTAAAAATGAGTACATAAAAATTATTAAAGAATACCAAAAAAAATTCCAAAAAAATTTGCAAAAAATTGTTCTCTAATAAATGCTTTTTTTTGCTTACGTTGGTCTACCTCTCTTTCTTTTTAGTCCGCTAACTGCATGCCTGCATTTATACTCTTTTAGAAAACAAGGACACAAAGTGTAAAGTCGTTAAAGTTAAGAGAGATGTTTCGCTTTAACAATTTATTCAATGACCAAAGAATAGAAATAAAATAAATATAAAGTTTTTATAAAGACGCTTGTTTGCTTGTTTGAATAAAAGCAAACAACTTGTCCCTTTCCAAAAATAACTGTTTGTATTTTCTCAAAAGTTTCTAACATTTGTAATTTCATAAACACGAGTTTAATTAAAATTTAACTAAAACAACTAAAGTTAAACAAGCTCAATACTAGGGATACTACAACAAAGGACATTTTTCTTTAAGCCTTTTTCCAATCTTGACAATTCTCTCTATCAAGATACCATATATTAAATGACTTCATAAAATGATCAAAAGTCGTAAATATTCCAGATGGGTAACGCTTAAACTCAGCATCAGAAATCTTATTTAAATCATCTGAAGGAATGTAAAACTTATTTTTTATTTATTTGTTTATCTGTTCCGAGCAAGAGCTCCTTCAAAAAAAAAAAGTATAAAATAAAAATTATAAATAAAAATAAAATAAACTTTAAAAAGAAAAATCAAAAGGTTAAATGAAATATAATATAAATAAAATAAGTTTAAATAACGAAAGAAAAAGGATTAATTGAAACAGAAAAAGACAGATTGTTCATTATTAAGTATTTGTAAAAGAAGAGATAGCTAGATAGCAATTACACAATGGAGTCGGGTAAGCTATGAACCTTGAATATGAATCTTTTTTTTCTCAAATATTAAATAAATTCCCCAATTATTAAGTTAATACATAAAAAATTAACTTTCGATATATCACTAGATTGAATAGAAATCCACTATTTTTTACTTATTGACACTTTTTATTTAAAAATGATAACAAATTTAAGAAAAAGCACCTAAATTATGAGAATAAAGGGATAGTTAGAAAAAAAGACAATATTCAATCGAGTTTTATGCTGAAAATTACGTCAGCCTTATTTTTCTAGAAAGTTGTTTATGTCATTGAAGTTATTAGCTTCAATTTTAAATTTAAATAATTTAAAAATCGAAAAATAATAACTTTTAGCAAGTTTGATTATTGTACTTTTTGAAAAATAACATTCAAGACTGGAACAAAAATGAAAATAAAGCAGAATAAATGAGTATATTTTTTCGTATGTAGTTAGCTAGAACATTCTTCTAAAACTAAGTTTTTAAAAATTAAGAAAATAAGACAATTTAATACTGAACCTTTTTCTGAAGCAGATTTAAATTTTACGTCTGATTTTACGTTAAGAGCTTTGGCGTCTTTTGAGTGAGTTAATTGTAAAAAATAAATTTACTTTATGTCTCGTAAATTTTGGATAAAACAAAAACACTTTTTACTAAAAAATGATTAGTAATTTAAGAAAAAGTACCTAAATTTTGTAATAAAAATAAAGTAATATTCCACTTTTTGTTTTATATTATTTAAATTTTAAAATAACATTCATGAGTGGAACAATAATCAAAAAAAGTTTTGAAAAATTAAGAAAATAAGATAACTTAAGACGTCAAAGCTCTTAACGTAAAACCTAAATCCGCTTCACCAAAACTTTCAAAAAGTGCAATGATCAAACTTGCTAAAAGTTATTATTTTTCGATTTTTAAATTATTTAAATTTAAAATTGAAGCTAATAACTTCAATGACATAAACAAGAATTGGTTCACAAATTAAGGGAAATAGTTCTGGTTCTGCAATGATATAGAAGACACATCTTTGCACTGTATCGTTTGACTCATTTTTTTTCCGATTGTATCGATAGTGTACTTTTAACCCTTCGCCTGTTTCATTTTTGGTGAATTTTGGCCATTCTTTTGATATTATTTGTTGTTTGTCAAATCTTTTATTTAATTTAGTCACCACTAAGATTAATTAATACTCTTAATGAATTGTTATTTTTACAATTTTTTTTGTAAAACACTTATTTTATTTTTTTACACCCCAATTAAATATTTAACTACTTGGTTATTTTAATCGACCCTCTTTAAATATCTTAAACTACCAACTAATTATTCCTAACTAGCCTTTATATTATTTCATTGAAAACTATTCAAGCTAAAAATGTCTCACTTATAAAATAACAAGTAGACCTTTTTGGAAAAAATAAATAAATTTAGTAAAAAAAAAAGATCAAATTTAATTCCAAAATTTGATTTTAAATGACAAGGAATTCAAAACTAATGAAGAAAAGGGAAAATGCTTCGGAGAACTGTTATCTTCAATATTTAGTCCTAATTGTGATTTAATTGATACTGAGAAAGATTGCGAAATACTTAATTATTTATTTTTAAAAGATAATTTAGGAAAGAGGAATTTCCCGGGCAGCTTCGAATGACATAGCCTTCTTTTAAGCCCTCTTGTTAGCAATTTTAATTTTACAAAATTTAGATTAAAAAAAAAACAAAGAAAAATAAAAAAGGAATGTTTTTTTTTTTTTTTTATAATTTTTATTTACATTGTCAAGTAGATTCAGCTATGTACTTGGCAGGGAAAGTATAGTATCGAATGGAGTTTTGTATTTTGAGTTGTTTCTGTTAGTGCTATGAACCAGTTAGTCCTTTATTTCCTCAGCTATTAATTCATGGTTCTGCTTTGTGGCAACAAATTTCAAAAATAGCTTGTTTGCTCTGTCATCGATCAGATCAACTTTTAATTCTTTATGAATTGTTTTGATACTTGTCTTTAGCGGGAAATATTTGATGATTTTCAAAATCCGTTTTGCATTTTTTGAATCTTCTGGGTACCCGATTGAAGTATTATAAAGCAGTAGTCTAAAAGTGATCTTATGAGAGACATATAAAGCATTCTATTGATTTTTATTGAGGATCCCCACTTAAAGCTCTTAACCTTCCTGATTAGATTAATTTTGGAGGTTTGTTTTGAGTTGATTATGTTCTTTGTAGTCAGTCTTAGGATCTTATTTTATACCAAGGAATGTCGGATTGGCTTGAATTGGAATTTGACTGTTTCCGATTTTTATTTTCATTCCATACGTTTTCTCATAGTTCTTTCGATGTCCAGCTCTGGTAAATGTTGTATAGCAGGTCTTCTTTTCGTTGATTTTAAAACCCCACTTTTTGCAGTACTCAATAATTTTGTCAACTTCGTTTAGAAGAATTTTTTGGATTTCCGAAATACTTAATTCTAACTCTGAATTTTTTAGAAATTATGATCAGTGTAATTTTATTGATCCAATTTGCTTAAATATATCCCGTATAGCCGAATGGTTTGCGTGTTAGTCATGCAAGCAGAGGATCGAGGGTTCAAAACCCGCTGAGGGTGAAAAAATCTTTAAAATATCTGTGCAATACGGGGCGAATGTTTAAATTTCTTTCATCATAAAGATAGGGGCACCAGTTTCGACTGGGTAATAATTGCGATGTAACTCGATACAGTAGCCTCTGTGTCAGGTCGTAGCCGTTGCTCAAAAAGGGGCTTGAAAAGGAGATGAGCGCCTCCCCATTATCCACTAGGTGTAAATGGTCAATTAATTTGCTTAAATGAATTAATTATGATTTTAAAAAGATTGAAAGATGAAGCGACATCAGGACCTGACCAAATTCATAATTTAATTTTAAAAAGCTCACCTGGAAATTAATTAAAAGAAATCAAAGAACTTTTCAATTAATCTCTTAGAGAAGCTTAAGTCCCGAAAGCGTGGAAAACTTCGAACATTACTATGATTCAAAAAAGGCCTCTAATTTACAAGACCCTTTAAATTATAGACCAATTAGTATAACGAGTTGTTTAGGAAAGTTACTGGAACGAATAGTAAATTCAAGATTATTCAATTTTTTGGAACAAAATTCACTCCTTATCCAAAAGCAATCTGGATTACACTGGCGAACATCAGATAATCTTTTCTTTTTAATTCAAAAAATTGTGGAATCATTTAATAGAAAAAAAAGAGTTTGCGGCCTGTTTTTTGATATTTCTAAAGCCTTTGATAGGGTTTGGCAATTTACTTTTTAAACTGATTAAAATGAATCCACCTCATTACTTGATTAACAGGATTAGATCCTTTTTAAACTTTAGGACATTTAAGGTAAATGTGAATGATCACCTGAGCGAAGATAATCAAATAACTACAGGTGTTCCTCAAGGCTCAGTAATTAGTCCTCTTTTGTTTAGTATATACATTAATGATATCCCTAAAAGAAACAAAACAAATAATGAATACTCTCTGCTTTTCGCAGATGATCTAGTTACATTCTTCATTTATAACAAAAAGGGGAACCTAGAAAATAAGATAAATAAATACACCAACCAACTAGAACAATGGCTTATTGAATGGAAAATGAAGATATCAGTTGAAGAGTCGTGTTCAGTAGTCTTCTCTAGGTACAAAAAAGAGAGTGATAATCTAAACTTAAAAATTTATGGAAACAGAATAATGAGCCAAAAAGAAATCAAGTTTCTTGGTATAAAATTTGATTCTAAATTAAATTTTAATATATTAGTAGACGAAATTAAAGAACGCTGCAACAAAAGGCTAAATATTATTAAGATACTGTCAAACAAAAAATGGAATCTTAACCAAAATGCACAAGGAAATTTATATAAATCTTTAATCAATTTTAGACTTTTCTTTTCCTTGCTTGAATTCATTTTCAGAAAATAATATCAAAAAACTACAGGCAATTCAGAATACAGCAGACAGATCTATCCTTAAGTTAAAACATGATACTCCCTCCAGCATGGTGCATCATGAGGCTTTTAATAAATTTAAATTACTAACAGTTTCGAGTCGGCTTTTTGAGTTGAGTGAGAGATATTTTAGGACAGGACTGAGTCATTCTGTTCCACAGGCTGTAAGACTGGTGGAGGAATACAAAGAAGGTTTCGAATCAAGATATATTGAATCCCCAACTCCATTGTGTAATTGCTACCTTACTATTTCTTCTTTTTTTTCCTGAAACTTGAACTATGTAAACAGGTGTCACATATAACACATCAATGAAAAAAAGAAAACAGGATGTGAAGAAATCAATTGTACATGCAATTGTCCAATTTTGTTTAATGTATTTTTTGTATACCAGCAACCTAAGTACCATCTGGACAGCTCAGTTGCTGGATAATCTAATTGGGATTGTCGCAATGAAATAAGCCCTAAATAAAAAAAAATTCTTTACCAAAATCTATCATAATGTGATCATCCAAATAAAAATAAAAAATTTGAATTAAACCAATGTTCAGTTTTTATCTAATTTGAATTAATATTTTTTTTTTAAATATTCAAATAAAAGTCAAAAGTCAAATTTTACTTTCAAAATATTACTTTAGAATTCATAAGCCAATTTGACTTAAACATAAACAATAAAATTATATTAATGTTTAAGCATGTTCAATTTGAACACTCCTGACAATGATTTGGAACTTTGGTCAACTGAGCAAACAACTCAAATATCTGTATTTAAATCAGCTTGGTCAGTCAACTAAATTTCAAAAGATCTTTTAAGATATTCAAGAGAAAAATGTACGATAAAAACTCTACTAAATTTTCCAAAATTTCTATATATCTATTTTGCAAGATTTTATTTTCATACTATTTTAAATTTATTTATTTCAAATTTGAATTTGAAAAAATGCAATAAATGCATCAATTCTATGAAAATGATGATTTGATTTTCTTTTGACCTCAAATTATCAAATAATTAGAATTTATCGATAATTTTTTTTAACATTCTTAAAATAGACAGTAAAAAGTAAGCTAGTAAAAAAAAAAGAAAATTTTTTTTTAGATTTTTTACTGATTTAAATTTTAAATTAGCTTTGTCTATCGGAAAAAGTCGCCTGCATTTACCAACCAAGCCATAGCACAAAGCTGTAAACGGACTTATGGAACTGCCAAAAAACTTGCCATTTAACAGAAATAAAACAAAAAATAAATAATTATTAATAAATAATAAATAATTATATAATTATTTGGCATTTGCGTGAAAATAAATTCAACTAACTACAACTAAAAATTATTCACCGAAAGAAATTATCACTTATCAAAATAAAATTATAGAAAACCAATTTTAAAAGTCTTAAAAAAAAATTATTTTTTATGAATTAAAAAATACCAATTACTGAAATGATGCAATATCAAGAATAAGGCAAAAAGGTTACGGACGAAAAATGGTATTGATAAAAAGCTTGTCTCAAAAATCGTCGGAGAGCCAGTAAAATTTGAATTGAAGAAAATCAAAAACAAGACTTGACATTTTTGAAGAGATGTTTGATCTTGACCAAAATGTTATTTTTCTTAAAAGAAAGTGAGGTCTAAAAAATTAGAAAACAGTTAAATAACTTGTTAAAATGAAAATAAATGAAAATTTTTAAAATTATTTATTTCAATAGAAATATTAAATTTGAATTAAATTGAGTATTAGACTAATACAATATTTTAGTTTAAATAATAGTTAAAATCTAAACTTTTTTTTAAACAAAATTTTATTTTAATAAAACAAATTTCTTTTTATAAAATTATTTGTTCGCTTTATTGAATCTAAATTGGGAGGCTTGTGCTCCTGATTGAGACTGTCCGTACCCTCTTGGCACATTTCGCATTCCCGAACACTGCGATCCATTTTTATTTTCTCGCTGCCAACTTCTTGAATTGCCAAAAACATTCGTATTCAAATTTGTTGGATTTTTACTTACGAATGTAGTTTGTTCTGTGGCCAACTTTTTCCTTGGAGTTTCAAAAGTTGGACTTTGATTTTGTTTTTCGAAAGCTTTTGCGGGTGCCACCAAATTGTTTGCCGCATTTTCTGTTCCTTTGGCAAAAGAAACATAAATTCCCATAGAATCTGAGAGCATGCTTAAATTTTGGGCAAAAATTTTATTTTTTTCAGACTCGTTGGAAATTAACATTGGTTGTTGAGCGCAGTCAGCAAGTACTTTTTCGAGCGCTTGTCTCATTGAAAGTACCAGTCTGACTGTTTCTGTTTCGCATCTCAAATAAATCCAATTGTCCAGACAAACAAGGTTGGGGTCGCTTTCGGAAAGCTCAATTTTGTCACAGCCAAACAAAAGCAATTGAGCAGGAGTGACCATGGTAAGTTGTTTGGCGGACACTGCGCGGGTCTTGATCTTTTCGCCAAATATGAAAAATGGCGATTTAAAGACGGGCATTTCACGGAAACAATTGACAGAATTTTTGTGAATTAGAGCAAACTTGGCGTCAGTGGTGATCAACTTTCGTTTGTCGACATGAAAACAAACATTAGGATACAAGGCATATGCCAAAAGCGAACACAAAATGTCCAGTTTGGTGTCGGCATTGGTCGAGTCGAATGAAGTGTGCTCGTAAAGACATTGTTCGGGAAAGCCCGACATGAGCATGATGTCTTTGAGCTGATTTTTGGCATCATAAGTCATGCGCAACGTCTGCATGTTCAGTGCTTTTTTTTCACAAAAATCCCTTTCGGCTTCTTCACCGTGCCGTTTTGATTTCAACCACTGCTGGAATGCGATAAGCAAAGCAACATGGTCCGAGGACCGTCTGCCAGCCAAATTCCTATGCATGTACCTCAGATATTTTCCCTCGACCACAAATGGTTCACCAAAAGTTGTCGCTGCTGCAATAATACACGCAGCGTCTCCAACATTCAGGCAGCACGCAATCACAATCATTTTGCCCAACTTGGGCTCAATTGGCAGTCTGGCGAGAATTTTTCCCAGCGATGTCAGTTCGCCTTTAGAGTCCAAAGCTTCCATTTCGGCCAGCGCCACAATTGCCTCGGCCACTGCATCCATTGGCGGCGGTTCGATGGCCCGCGAGAGGAAATCTCCAATCTCGCCGAGCTTGAGCAGCTTTATGCTCAGCGCAAGCTCAAGTAGAGGAGTTCGAAATATTTCTGGTGTTGCGTGGTTGTCCAGTCTTGCAAATCGAGCCCGAGAGATCATGTAAAAGCAGTAGCCCGAGCGGACTCGGCCAGCGCGTCCTTTTCTCTGCTGCAAATTGGATTTGGAAGCCCAGACAGTGGCATAGTTGGTCATGTTGTTGTGCGAGGTGAATATTTTTTGCTTTACCTTACAGCTGTCAATCACGTAGACTATGTCGTTTATGGTGATGCTGGACTCGGCGATGTTGGTGCTGAGGATGATTTTAGTTTTGCCTGGCGGGGCGTCGTCGAACACCCTGTACTGGTCTTCTTTGGGAATTTGAGAGTGCAAAGGAAGCAGGATGAATTTGTTGGAGCCAAAAAAAGGACTGTTTTGAAGATATTTGAGCAGTGACGATATCAAATTCCAGCCAGGAAGAAAAATTAGAATGGAGCCGGGCTGGTTCAACTGGCTTATGTATTTTAGCAAGGCCTCAATTAGTTCAAAAGACAAGTTTTTTTCACTCAGCTGCCGCATTGTGCTCTTGGTCTTTTCTGTGTAGTCGCTTGCAATGATGGCATTGCAGTCGGCGTCCTGGTCATCAGCAGCAGCAGCACATTCGTCTTCGTCACCTTCATCGTCATCATCGTCCTTGCGTTTTTTGCGATCAGACTCAGAAGGAGTAAAGTTCAGTATTTGCACCATATCTTCCAGGAAATACTCTTGAACAGGATATGTTTGTCCGAAAATGTCCACAATGGAACAATTGTTGAAGTAGGTCTTGAATAGTGTGGCATCGATGGTTGCAGACATTAGAATTACCTTTAGATTTTTGTTGACAACGAGCATGTCTCTTAGCAAAACTAGCAGAAAATCTGTGTTAATGTCTCGTTCATGGATTTCATCAACAATCACGTGACTAATGCCGCGCAGGCCATTTTCTAGTTTGCGCAACAAAACTCCCACTGTGCAAAACAGCACACCGCCGAACGGCCTCGGCAAAATAGAATCAAATCGAACAGAGTAACCAATTGACTGGCCTAGCTCTTCATGCTGCTCAAAAGCAACTCTTTCAGCCACCGAAATGGCGCTAATTCGCCTAGGTTGGGTCACAATTATGTTGCACTCCGAACCTTTGTGTTCGCTCAAATACCATTCAAGTATATACTGAGGTATTTGAGTTGTTTTTCCGCATCCAGTTGCTCCCCGCACAATTATCACAGAATTTGCCTCAATTGCTTCCAAAATTTCTTTCTTAAAGTTGGCAACTGGCAGATTTTTCCGATCTTTCGTATTCTTTTTGGCAAAAATCTAATTCTTTTTCTCATAACCAGACTTGTTCAAAAGTAACAAAAAAAGTCAGTCTAAAGCCTTTTCAAATTGGCTATTTATTTTTTTTTCATCAAAATTTCTGATGGTTTTCATCACTAATTCTACTGATACAGTGCCAAAAAATTAGGTTTTTGGTGAGAAAAATGTAAAAATTGACTGTTTTTCCAAAATTTTGAATTATTTTTTTTTTTAAATTAAAAAAAATCAATATTAGAACAAAAAAATTATTTCAAAATTTTGGAAAAACAGTCAATTTTTACATTTGTCTCACTAAAGACCTTTGAAGTTACGTTGGTTCATTAAAACTCAATACTTAAACATGTTAAAATTTAAAATGTAATTGCGCAATTATTTTTTGAAATGTAAAATAGAAAAAAAAATTCCATATTTTAAAAAATGATTTAAATCCGAAAGTTGAAGATATTATTTATAAAAATCAAATCAATGGAACCGTATTAGAAGAAAGTGACAATCAGAGTGACAGCTACAGTTTTGCTATGAAGAATGTGAGCTTATTAGTACATTATATTTTGATAGCTTTTTGGAATTCACAAACTCAACTTATTCGGCTTATCATTTTCACCACTGAATCAAATTTGCAAAATTTAGAAAATGCCCATATTTTTGTAGATGGTCCATTTGATATTGCGCCTTAGTTGTTTGCTCAAGTTTATACTATACATGCATTGATAGACGGAAGCTGTTTTCCGGTACGGATTATTATGGCGTAAAACCCAAGAAATTTATGTGGAATTTTTAAATGCTGTTCAAAATAAACTTAAACACGACCCTTATCGATTACTAGTGATTTTGAAAAGGCTTTTTTAAATGCGTCTATGAAAATTTTTCCTAAAGTAAATTTATTTATTTATTTATTTAAAACATAGTTTGGGATGGAATCCCAGGTTGTTTGGAATGGAACTTAGTCCTCCCTTTCAACCACTTGCTTGAAATTACATCTTAAAAAAAAAATCGTTATAGAAAAAAAGAATATTTGATAAATTTAGTTTTTAAAAAAGCCAAAATTGCTATCATGTACTCGAATTAAAAATTAAAAAATTTAGAAAATAGATTTGTGATTTTGAAAAGGCTTTTATAAATGCGTCTATGAAAGTTTTTCCCAAAGTAAATGTTTTTGGTTGCTTTTTCCATTTCAAGCAATCAAAATGGAGAAAAATTACAGATCTTGGTCTCAAAGTAGTATACTTAGAAGACGAAAATGTTAGGCATTTATTAGAATTGCCACAAGCTTTAGCATTTATTCCTCCTGAAGATGTTTTAAGTGGCTTTAATTTGATCAAGTCGAAGGTTGTTGATTTAAAAATATTGGAATTTTACAACTATGTAGAAGTCAAGTATATTGGCAAATTTGTTCTAGAAAAAGTTGGAAGAGGAAGGGGTAGAAGAGAAGTTGAAGATTTTAAAGAGCTTTGTTTGCTGTAAAATAATGGAATGTCAATAGCCGCGTTATGGATTGTCTACCAAGATCAAATAATTATGTTGAAGCATGGCATAATGCTTTCTCAAATATTCTCAACAAACATCCTCTGGTTTATTCATTAGTCGATTCATTCATCAACGAACAAAAAAAAAGTAGAAACCGATTTATTACGTCTTAAAACAAGTTTTATTCACTAAAGACGTCCTAAATATATGCTTTTAGACGATAGGATAAAATTGAAGAAACTTTGCGTCTTTTGAGCTTTATAATAAGATATTAGGTTTTAATTTTATTTTTATTGACAACTTTTTTTGACAAATTTTTCAAATTTATTGAAAAATTTGTCAAAAAAACCATTGAAATTTTAGTAAAAATAGTAATCTATCAAATTTTACTTTTATTTACGTAAATTTAAAAACCTTTTTCAGAAATGGTAAAAAATGGTAAAAAATAGTAAAAATTTCTTTTGATAAAATTTAAAATTAAAAAAATTAATGATTTGACAAATCTCGGTTTTTTTCGATCACTATTGATAATACCTTTGGATCTTGAGAGAAAATAAATTTCTTTAACTCATTCCTAACCATTTCAAATTTGTTTAAATTATTTTTTTTTAATTGTTTATACCTTTTCACTTGAGAGTTATTAGAGTTAGAAAGAATTGAAATGAACTTCTACCTTGATAATTTTTCAAAAATTTTAAAAAACTTTTGTTCCGCTAGTCAATCACCTTTTTCATTTTAAAAAATGAAAAAGGTGATTCTAGAAATTTTTTTTTATTATGAGTATTAAAAGTATTGATATCGACACTTAAATACTTTTTCAGAATATCAATGGTTTTTTATATTTAAGATAATTTATTGTTTTTTATTATTATTATTATTATTTATTCATAAAATTACGCCAGACTTGAAAATAAAATAAAATTAAATACAAGGATTTTTGTACTGTTAGTTTTCCTATTTTTAATTTACAATTATGTTTAAGAAATCAAAATATTAAAATAAATTATTACATAAATACCACAAAAGTTTAATTTTAGATTAAATATTCAAAAATTGAAATACACAAAAAAAGATAAAATTCATTGTTTTAATCTTTCATTTTAATGAATTAAAAATAAAGTAGAGACCAAACAAATGTTAAAAGCCTTAATATTTTAATATCGATTAAATTTAAATTTACTAAATAAATGTTTTGATTTTGACTCTCCCTTTCAACAGAACTGATCATGAGAATATTCAGTTTTTCAAATAGAAATTAAACGAAACAAACTTAGTTAGTTGACATCAAATTTTATTTGCAAACAATTTCAGGATTTCCTTAAAAAGATTCGAAAAAAAATTGCTTATTAATTTTATTCTTAAATAGTCATTAATATAATTTTAATTTTTATTTATTTAGATATTGTCTAAAAATTCGTAAATTACCGAAATAATGAGAAAAAAATAACGCAAATTATAAAATCAGCCAGTTTAGAAGAATGCCTTAGTCTAATAGCCGAAAAAGATGAAGCTGATACATCCAATAATTAACAAAAGACGCTATTTATATAATTGAATTGCTTATAATGATCTTTGATTTTAAATTTACTCAAGCTAATTTTTGTCTAGTTAAAGGGCTATTAAGTAATTTTAAAATTAATAAGCAACTTATTGAATAAGAAATTAAAGTCTTTCTATTGAGAAAAATGTGAATTAATGTTCGCCTTAATCAAGCGTCAAAATTAATTTTCAGTTAAAAATCAGTTGAAAAAAAAACTTAAAAACTTACTATTTCTTCTTTTTTTCCTGAAACTTGATTATTTAAACATGTGCCACATGAAACAATCTTTTCCAATTTATGTCTTTTCAACTTTAATTTTTTTTAGCTTATTTACTCTATTTTGATTCTTTTTTTTTATCTAATTTTATTAACTTTAATTTTATTTTTTTATTTTATTTTTAACTTATTCTGAAGGAGCTCTAGGTCGGTACAGAAAACAAATAAATAAATAACTTATTAAATTTTTGCTTTTTATTAACTTGAAAATTATTTGAAAAATTAAAAAACTATCATTTAATAATTAAATGAATTAAAAAAATTTTCATGGATGAATCTAGATGAAATGGTTCCTAACTCATTAATGATTCATCTATCAATTTTCATCGATTAATCATCGTTTTCTTTTTGACTGGAGGACATGCGGATACAAATATTTTATTAAATTAACCTTAAAAAGGTCCTCCAAAATTAGCTGAAAATTTGTTTTCCTTAAAAAAGATTTAAATTTAATTCTTTTATCAATTTAAATTTAGTTTTCTTAATAAATAATTTTATAAACACTATCTGAATAAATTATATAACAAATTTGTTAGATTTTTTTCATCACAAAAAATTTGTTTTCACCAGTTATTTGGCTAAATATGTAAAAATAATTTTTTTTGGATTCGGCACAAAAAAATTGTGTTTTGTAGAGATTAGTGTTAGAAATTTTTTTGGTCTGTGGTGAAAAGTTTTTAGTTTGTGGCAAGCAGTTTTTTAATTGTGGGATACCATTTATCTCCTTTTAGACTTGATTTTTTACGCTTTTTTTTAAAGTCCTTTCAATAAAGTAAAGAATTTTTTTAATAACTTGACTTAAACTTTATGACTCTTGAACAGATCTGCTTCATACTTTAAAAAAATAAAACCTACTTGTTGATAAATATTATTTGATAGTTTTGACATGTGATTTTTATACAAATTTTCACTTAATGTACTTGAGTCCATCTTTGAAAAATATTTGTTTAATTTTTTTAAAAAGGTAAAGATAATTTTACATTGGCCAAATGACCATCGTCAATATTGCATGCCATCCAAGCATTCCAGTTTGGAATTGGTGGAGACCAAACAATCGTTGACCCAGGCTTTATATCGTTTTGTTCGAATATTTTGCTTTTTTTTTTTTTTTCTATTAGCGGCGAGTTTTGGTCAAATTGTATGTCAAAAATCTCGCACATTTCTTTAAGAGATTTTTTCAGCTCATCATGAAAATTGACCACAAATGGAACTGTCTAAATAATTTGAGTTAGAAATTAAAAATGAAACAGATGTCAGAGTCTTGTGAAATTCAGTTCAAAAAGAAATGAATGATAATATAGAATAATAGATTTTAATATTTTTTTAAAGATTGTTAAGTTTTAAACAAAAATTCTGACATGGCAAGAATTTGGGGTATTTTCTTAAATTTACTTTTTGTTTTTCTTTTTTTTTTCGTTCTCCGGTGAATTTTTCAATTACTCCAAGGTGATAAAGTTGCCTCACCAAAGACAGAGCACATGATTTCGAAGCCAGCTGTTTAGTTGAACCGTGTTCATTTGCATGAATTCCTTAATTTTAAAAAATAATAATAAGATCAGTTAAAATTGTATTTTTTTCTGAATAAAAAGATCAATCAGAAAAGTCTTGTCTTTTCTTTTAATGGCGCATTCATTTTTTTTTAGAATACTAAAATCATAAATTGGGTATTCGAATGGAATTCAAATAAAAGTATTTTCGTTCATTAAGAAATTTTAATTTTTAGAAAATTTAAATACAAAATTCTCGTTTGAATGAAATTTAAATTTTTAAATTTTCGAATTTTTTATTTTTTTGCATACTTTTTAGATTTTAAGAATTTCCAATTAAATATTTTTAATTATATTATATCATTATATTTAATTATATTAAATGTTATATAATATTTTTTCAAAGACCAATTTAGCATGAATTCGAGTCTTTTAAGAAAAAATTTTTAAGAAGCAAAATATTCCACGTTCCTCAGCTAGCCTTGCAGTCTGAGAAAAGCCTGAGGAAAAAATTTCAGAATGCTCCTGCTAAGATGGTTATGGCTTCCAGTCAGTGCCCCCTTAATTTTGAATTTTTAAAATTCAAATCTTTAATCTTTTTTTCAAGGTTTATCTTCTTAAATTACAAATGTCAGTTTTGATTTTATTTATTTGTAAATATTGATGCAGACGGAATTTTGCGTTTTCTAGAGTCCAAAAACCATGAATTTGAAATAAAATCTATGAGAAATAACCCGAGCATTGCGGCAATTAAGAAAATCTTTGACTTTAAAGACAGGACGAAAATCCCAGAGCTGCTAATCCAAGTGTTAAAATTTTCGTATTTTTTTTAATATTTTTTTAAAATTTTTGTAGGAATGTTTTTTCATTTATATTTACACTCTGTTAATTTTTCTCAAGTTGTACACTTTCCTAAGAGTGAACCATGTTTTTGGCCGCTAAATAGGCTTTTGCTCAAATAAATAAATAAAAAGTGAAAAATAAGTTACAATTTTGTATAATTATTACTTTGCTTTTTTAATTTATAAACTATCAAATTATTGTATCGTTCTATGGTAAGATCGCTTCTGGAGAATGCTGTCAATGCATAGTGTTCTATTCGGAAAAAGATGTGAACGAACTGGAGAGGGTTCAACAGAGAGCAACAAAAATGATTCCTGAAATGCGTGATTTGGATTATCAACAACGTTGGTCAAAGCTAGAAATAACTGACCTGACAACAAAAAAGATTACAATTCAATTAGGGGCAACCTAATTGAAACAAAAAATTTAAATTTTAAATATTTTAATTATTAATTTTTATTAGAGCTTAGAATATTGAATGTAAATTTTAGACTAAGAGCGTTTTGACAGCATGAAATTCAGATGTTCGTTTGCTCTAAATGCAAAAGTTTAGTATGCAAAGAAGACCTTGAAAAAATTAATACTGTAATTAGTAAAAAATGCATTCTTAATTGATTTTTTTTATTTCTTATTCTGTTTTTTTCATTTTATTCCACTTAATTATTAGTGTTTTGATTGTATCTTACTTTTCTTTTTTAAATAAAATCTTACACAAAAATTATTATTTTTTTTGGTCAAAATTGACCTATTCTGGCTGTCAACTTTATTTTTTTCTATTTTGGACGGATAAGAGTTAAAATTTGAAGTAAAAATTTGCAGCATTTATTTGCAACGAGGATCAATGTAAATAAAAATGGAATTTTTGGATAAATTTCATAAATTAAGTACAATGACTTTTATTAAATTACGATAATTAATGATACATTTCGTAAAATTACCGATTTTAAATAAATATGCCAAAAATTCGCTAGATTTAGGCTTTATTTTGGATTTTTCCATTAAAAATTTAATTATCCTGTTTTTTTAATTTGATTAATTTTTCCACAAAAGATAAATTTTTAATCTTACGTAAAGAACTATTTTTTTGAGGTAAAAAATTATTAAATACAGTAAAAGAATGAAAAATTTTTTATAAGTCTAATTAAATAGATTTATTTTTTAATTATATTTTTAAAAATTAAGCAACAGTTTTACCAATCTCCATCTATTTGGATAACAACGTTCATTGCCTTTTCAATCTAGTTTTTTAAATAAATATTAGCTTTATTTTATTTTTATTTTTGTATATGTTTAATATCGGTTTGACATTTCCTAGGAGTTTCTCGAAAATCAAATATGGCTTTTACTGCATCTTCTTAAATTTTAATATTTTTTTTTCTCATATAATTAATATTATTATTTAATTTAATATTATTTAATATATTTGATTTTTCCAGGAAATTTTTTACAGATCTCTAAATTGTTTTTGGATCATCATCCTGAGGCTGTTTAAATACGGTTCCATATTTATCAGAGACAAATTTTAATAAATATTCAGTCAATGTATCATTATAAAGATCTGAATTCATTGTTGTTTTAAAAAGCTTTTTATTTTTTTTTAAAGAATTAATAAAATTAAATTTAATACAAAATCAGCTGCTCCTTTAAATGAAACACCACCCGAAAAATGTATTTTGCCTTTAAATTTTGAAGAACAGGGTATGGCTTCCGGTTGAGATGATGAAATCCTCAGTTCGTATCTTTGCTTATCGAAGACAATAAAATTGACTTGTACGAAATTTTACATTTTTTTACTTTATTTAAAGATTTTTTAACTAAAAAAAATAATTCTTTACGTAATTTTACGTAAAATTATAAAATTTATCTTTTGTGGAAATATTAATTAAATTAAAAAAATTGGGAAGCCTAAATCTAGCGAATTTTTGGCATATTTTTTGAAAATCGGTAATTTTACGTTAATTCACGTAAAACATAGTCAGATCCTCGAAACAAATTAGTGCTGTAAAAAATAAGATTAAAAATTTGAATTTTAAAACCGATTAAATTTCTAATTCTAATTTAAATAATTTTTTATTTTTATTCAAAATAAATTTTTAATAAGAATATTTTTATATCATTCTAAAAATAAATTGATTTCATTGCTTTTTATTTAATTTATTGCAAGAAATAGCACAATTAATTGTGAATAGCAAAAAGAAATTTTAAAGTTCTTGGTTAATAATTCTCTAATAATAATAAAAATAATAATAAGCTACAGTAGGAGACCTGCGGAGACTATTTGTAGTTTCTATATGGTTATGGTATCTATCTTTCTGCTAATAAATTAATTTTCAAAATTAAATAAAATTTTATTGAAAAATTTACTCTTTACAAATTCTGGAGAACAAGGGCTTATCCAAACTGGTCGCAAAAATGCTGCTATTTTATTCTACTATTTAATATTAAGGATATTTGTTGTAGAAAGTTATTTAAAGTTATCAAAGAAATTTTATTTAAAATTTTTAAATTACTTTTGTTTGTCTTTGGGTCAAAAAAATGCATCTCAGCAAAAAAACTCCTGTTATTATCTGCTCCCGTTGAAGTGTATTTGTAGTCAGTTTTGATTTTATTTATTTGTAAATATTGATGCAGACGGCTTTTTGCGTTTTCTAGAGTCCAAAAGCCATGAATTTCAGCATTGACATCAGAATCTTCAGCCTTAAATAAAAATAAGTGATGGAAATGGAAGAAAAATCCAATTTACATCTTCCAACATCTTTCTCTCAGCAAAAAAATGGTTTATATGAGACATGTAAGTGGACGATGGGCCTGGCTTATAGGCTAGAATATCTTTTTGGGAATTTTCGCTAAAACTTAGTCCCATTGATTGATGCGGAGCAATTATCCCGCTTGGCAAAGAACTTGGGATAGAATGAGTGGATGGTAAAGTTTTTTGTGTTTTAGGCAGGTCATTTTGATTTATGAGTCCAGAGCGAACTAAAAATTGACAAAAATCTAAAGCTGCATTTGCTTGCGCATCTTTTTTGTTGGTTGAATTTCCAATTCCCACATAGTCAAAACCATCTGTTCTGCATTCACATTTAAAGCGTTGTCGATTTTTTACATTTTGCTGGCTAAACTCGTAGTTTGGCACCTTGCGCTGCTTACCAAGCCAAGCATATAAAAAATTCTTAATGTCATCCATCAATATTGAGCGGTTAGCAAAAAATCCTTTTTTGGATAGAAATAAGAGAATAAATTATCAAAATTTAAAATTTAAATGATATCCGTTTGGATACTTGTCTAGGCAAAAAAATAGTCTTTAAGAAAAAATTCCTTACATTGACTTTGTTTAGTTGATTTCTGGAAAATTATTAATACTTGTTTAAGGCTCATAGCGGAAGTTTAGAAAATACTAAAAGAAAAGTAGAAAATTATTTACAATTTAATATTTTTATCACTGATTTATTTTTTTTTCAATTATTTAAGGCAAAAATTCAAGGACATTGTGAATTTTGAAACAAAGAACAAAAACAAATATTTTAAAATTAAATAACTTTTTTAGTATGAATCTAAAAATTGTTCTGCAAAATGTATCAGCTAATAAAAAAATTTTACTACCCAAGTTTAGTCTCTGCAAGTCTGCAAAGCACTAAATGTATTAGGAAAACATTAAAATAAATTTGCAGAGTTTTTGCAGAGCTTTGTTAAAAAAGCCTCTACTACTGTTGATCAAGTGGATATGTTTAATAGCTGCTTTGCTTCTATTGAATCTTCCTCTTTGTCCAGTGAAAGAGAATCAGCCAAATACATCTTTGATACTTTTAGAGAATTAAAATTCAATGAAAATCTTTAAACACCAGAATATCATTTTGTGAATTCTCTTTGGATGAAATTAAAAAGGCTGTTGACGAACTCCCTTCATCAAGCTCCCCTGGATTTGCTGGAATTCAGACCAAAATTATTCAAAATATTAACGAATTTTTTGTTCCATTATTATATGAGCTCTTTAATAAATGTTTATTTTTTAAAAATATTCCGGAAGACTGGAAAATTGCCATTGTTAATCCTTTATTAAAAATGAAGGTGACAGATCAGTTATAAACAATTATCGAGGGATATCAATCCTATCACCAATAGCAAAAATATTTGAAAAACTTTTGGCCAAACAGATATCTTATTATTTCGAATCGAATAAGATTTTATTTAATGGACAACATGGTTTTAGAAACGGACGTTCTTGTCAAACAGTAATCCATGAGTATATTAGTGAAATAAATAAAGCTAAAGACAAAAAACAAACAACTGTTTCTTTGCTTATTGACTTTAGGAAAGCATTTGATGTTATTGATTCAAATTTATTACTTTTAAAACTTTTTCATTATGGTTTTGATTATTCTTCTTTGGGTCTTCTTTCAAACTATTTTGATTAAAGATCTAAGAAAGTTATGTTGACAAAGATTAGGGTTTTAAAACTATGGAGAATGGTAAGACCTACAGTTAATCGTTGCAAAATACCCGTGGGTCTTTTTCAACAAACTTTTTAATTATCAAAATATAATTTCAACTGTTACCACAGTTTGCTTTTTTTTTTATCATATAGTCTCATGGGATCAAAAAATTGTATGAGATTATACTATGAAATTTTTTTTTTCACATTTTAATCCATGACAAAAATTGCTTTATTTATAGCTGTTTTAGGTTTCATTATTTTATTTTGTTTCAATTTTTTTTTAAATTTTTTATTTTTAATTTTTAGAATCAAAATACTGAAAACTCACTAAAAAAAATATAGAATTTTGATATTGCCCCCAGTCAAATTTAATTCATTTACAGAACAATTTAAAAATATTTATTAACTTATTAACTCAACCGTTTTACACCAGAACCCGATAGGGTATTTTGAAAGGTTTTTAGCAATTATCAAAAAATATTTTACATTCTAAAATTAAAATAATGCTGTTATTAGTTTTTTTTTTTTCGATCGATATTTTTAAAAAAAATTAAAATTTTGATATTCAAATTAAAAACTATCATTTCAAAAATTTCTATAGCTGTAAAATATGTATTAGTTGTAAAATTTAATTTTTGGTTATTATTCTCTATTTAATTATTTTAAAATTAAGTTTTTAGATCTTCAATCAAATATAAGAATATTCTCAAGTCTTTTTAATATTAATTAAATTTTATATTTAAAAACAATTCTCTTTTCTTAAATAGACTTTGAGTAATTTAACTCTCTATTCTTTTGTTCATATAATAAAAAAAGAAAAAGTAACACAAATATCAAGTTAAATAATTTTTATTGTTTTTTAAAAAACCGAACAAATATTTACTAAAGACTGTAATTTATACGAAATATAATAAAAAAAATTACAGTAATTTAATTTTCAATTTTCTTAAAAAATGCTGAAAATTTTGATATCAAGTAGAAAATTCAATTATTGACTAATTTTAAAATCGACTATTTTTTTTCAATCGTAAGCTTTTGAAATTGGGTGTCTGTCGCATAATAATTTCCATTCTTAGAATAAGCGGGCTCCAAAAATTTTTAAAAATTTTGGGGTCAATGTTTTGTTAGGATCTTATTAACAATCTAGAAAAAATGCCAAATAAAACAATATTTCAAATAATTTTTTAATTTTTGAATAAAATAAAAAAAAATTTCAAAAAAAAAAAACTGTTTTATAAATTATGACAAAATTTACTGGCAAAAGAGGTAATTCGGCAAATGGATTATTATTCGGATAAACTGGGTGATAATAATTGTGAAAAATTTTACCTAATGAAATATGATTATAATTTCTAATAAATACACTATTTAATTATAGTCAAACGGGGTAAAACCGTGAATTCTTTTATTTGATCGCTAATTTGTTGTGAGATTTATTTTATTTTTTCGAAAAAAATATAAAATAATAAAAGAGAATATTATCTTTAATTAAAAAAAAAATTTTTTTAAAATAAAAGAACGGTTCAAAAGTTATAGTTAAAATAAAATAAGATCTTTCATTAACGTTTCAACGCTTACATTGGGGTATATCCGTGAATTACATAAATTCAAGCAATTAAAACACAAAAAAAAGTATAAGAAAGTTTATGCATCCTATTTTAAAACAAAATTTATCTATTTAGAACACTTTTTTTATCAAAAAAATTCCATAGTTAAATCAAAGCCTCTTGGAAGGCATTTCCCACAAGACCAATTGTTACATTTCTCACAAGAAATCCATTTGTTTTGATTTGTTTTGACTTTTCCAAATACTGTTTTAAATTTGAAACAACTTTTTTGGTCGTTCAGTGGAGATATTTCAATTTCAGACTCTTCTTCATCTTCTTCATCACTGATTATTGTCACTTTTTTCCTCTTTTTGTTCAACTTTTTTGCCTCTTCATCTTCTAATTGTTTCAAAACTTGATTCTCAGTCAAAACTTTACCGTACTTTCTTTTAATCCTCGTTTTTTTTTGTTGACGTTTTCTCTTTATTTGCAGATTGAAGATGTTGAAGAACAGATTGAACCAATTACTTTTTCGCCTCTTCAACTAAGTTGGCCGATTTGTTTTTTTTCCCAACTTAATTGTGTCTGATCAAAGTTTCTAATGCTAGCAAAATTAATACCTTGACCCCAATCAGCTAATTGTTTGATCACTTCAACTAAAAGCGTTTCAAATTCTTTGGTGATCCATGGGATAGCACCTTTAACATTTGCAGGTCTTTTATACTTTTCATTGATTCGGTCGTTAAGTGTTGAATATGGAATGTTAAAGCGCACAGAAGCTTGATGTTTGTTTAATTTTTAGCTTCAATTTCGGCAATGGCTATTTGTAAAGTTTCTTCGCTATAAGCTTTTTGGGTTTTATGGAAGTTACTTCTAGGCATTTTAAAAAAGTTTTTTTTTAAATATCAATCAAATAGAAAATTCACACTATTTATTGCAATAAATGAATTTAAAAAAATTTTATTAATTAAAATTTTTTTTTCTTAAACTTATTTTATTTTTAAAATAACAGGAAATCGGTTGAGTTTTTGAATTTTTCAATAAGAAATTCGTAATCAGCATCAAAAAATACATACAACAGTGTTCTTTGTTCAAATTTTTAAGTTTTTTTTGAGGATCGGCATTTTCTTTTAAGTAGCGAAGATTAGTCGTTTAAATGAAATAAAAAAATCATTTTTATTATCAAAGACGTTCTTTATATTCTTTTCTTTTATTTAATTAAAAAATTTTTTTTCTAAGAAAAGTTATAGTCATTCAAAAAAGGATTCACGGTTTTACCCCATTAACGGTTCAACCCTGAATTACTATAATAAGAGAAGTTAATAATATTTTTCAAAAAATCAAATTTATATGGAATAGAATTTGTCGAAGTGTTGTAGTTCTCTCAATAACTACAACACCGACTCTATTCAACTTATGTCTATAGTTTCACAGTGCAATACTATGATCTCATGCGCTTAGCAAGTGATAGTATTTAACACTGTGTAAAATATTAGACATGCGCGATCAGAAAGAAATTTGAAATTATTGTTGTTTTCTTTTCTCCATTTTTTTCTTTATTATTTGTTCAGGCTAGAAGTGGCCATTTATTAATAAAGTTGTTATTATTATTTAATTTCTTTTATTATTTGCGTTATAACCGCGAACCACTATATCCTTACAGGTCCGGAAAGAACTATATTTCATAATTTAAGGTTTATAACAGAAGTTTTGACAAAAAAATTAATAAAATCTCTTAAATCAAATCGATATTAATTTTTAAAAGAGTTTTATAAACAGAATTTAAGTTGCGGTTCTTTTACTACTCACAACACCGCAAACGCTGAAAAATCGTCCAACAAAAGTCGAAGATCCAGAAATTGAAAACAACTTTTTCGCTTTTTCAATAAAAATAGGTATTTTGGTAGAATTTGTGCTCCAAAATTCTTTTGTAGATTTCTGTAAGTAGTTTGATCTCTTAAAAGGTCCATGAGTATTTGCTTTTCACGGCTAATTTTATCAAAGTTTGTAAGTCTAGTTCTATCGGCATATGTTTCATAAGCCCCTAATAAACGCTCCAAAGACTTGATTTTCTCTGTTTTCGTAAACTCTGGCTTGAAATAGCGTAAAAGTTCTTTTCAATTCCAGCATCTTTGGCTTTTGTTGAACGATTTGATAAATTTAAATTTTTTAGAATAAAACTTATTATCATTCTAAATAAGTATAATTTTTATTATTTTAAAAATATAAAATATGTACGTCAGATGTAATAAAATTTTTAATCAAAGTTCAATATTTGTCAATATATACAATTAAAGACTTTAAAAATCTGTTTCGAGCAATAATGCTAATTAATTATCTTTTTATTAGTATTTTAAAATTTTAATTTAGTTTTCAAATTTTTTTTATTTTTGAAGGATTTTTTTTTGGAATCATATGTTTTTATAAATATTTTTATTTGAATGAATAGAACTAATTTTAATTATGCTATTTTTTTTAAAAATCGAAATTTCCATTTTCTAATGATAATTAAAAAATATGAATAAAAAATGAAAAAAGAGTTCTTATTTTTATACAACAAATTAAAGAAAAACATTTCCATTTTAAAATTCTCATTAAAATGTTTAATTATAAAGTCTTCATAAAAATATTTCACTCAATTAGTTTTGTCGAAAGTACATTTGCTCATTTTTTGGTGTACAATTATGGGAGCTCAAAGATCCAACATGGCGTATATTGATATTGAAAGCGATGAAGAGCTAATAATTAGACGGAAAAGGTCACCTCACAATCATAATAGAACAGCTACTTATATTTTTCCGACTGTAAGTTATGTCCCAGTGGCAACTCAATTTTACGATAGGTCACCACAACAAAACACAGCTTTTAATCCTTACAATTATAATTTAAACTCTAATACAAAAAATTATGATAAAGGCGAATTTTTTTATTCTTATCATAGTACTTGGTATTTTTAAAAATTTTGTTTTTTTTTTAAATTAAAGAATAAATTTTTAAAAATAATAAATTAAGAAATTTTTATATCGCTCAAATTATAAGTCACTGCTGTCAGTAAAAAATTGACAGAGTTGGGAATCCTTGAAAAATATTCTTTTTGAAACGCGTTTGAAAAAAAAAGTGTATTTTTTACATTCTAAAAATGTAAAGAAAATAAATTATTAATAAAGGGTAAATTTTGCCTCTTTTTTAGTCCCACTGTGCCAAAATAAAATCCCATATTTTCTAAAAGTAGACTCTTAAAGGAATCTAAATTTAAATAAATTAGTCTTTTTGGTCCCTGGGGCTAGTCAGACCGAGCATTAAAAAATTAAGCATGTTTTCAGAGGTGCTAAATCTATTTAAAAACTCAATTTAGACATACATAGATTTAGCACCTCTGAAACAGCACCTCTGATTCTATTTCATTTTATAGTAGAATTCAGTATTCAGTAAAAAAAAATTATTTTTTGTTTTTTGCACGGTGAACGACTTTTTGAGATATTTTCACTGTTCAAAAAATGGAAGAATGTTGTTAAATAATTAGAAAAAAATAGGAAATTCCTAATACAACAAAAAAAGCAAGATTTTGGTAAAAATTTTATTGAAAAAAATTTAAAAATTTATTCTAGATAGTTATTTTCAATTACCAGATTTGTATTTAAATCATCTATCATTAAGTATCTGTTTTCAAGATAGAATATTGCTTTAAAAGAAGATCAGTCCTAAAAAAAAATAAGTTATTTCATGCTAAGGAGATAAATTTTTTTGTTTTCAATTCAGGAGTGGCTATAAAATTTTTAATTTTGAATTAATTTTGAAATAATAATGATTCACTGAATGATTTTAAAATTAAGGAATAAAGATAGAGAAAATCAAAAAACAAACATCAGATTCGTATTCTAAAAATAATTTTTCTAAATAATTGGCACATAATTTTCTAACTGCAAAATTTTTCTTTTTTAGATGATAAAAGTGAAATTTACATGAAAATAGACACATTATACTCGAAAACGGATTTATTCAAAAATTCAAAATCCAATTAGACGCTAAGTTTTTGATTAGATTTTATAAATTTGAAATTAAAATTGAAAAAAAAAATTAAATTTTAAGGGGCGAAATTTGCACCCTTATGTGCACAACCCTTTTTAAATAATGAGCTGTGGTAGAATTTTATTGGAAAATGTTATGGGAAATTTTATGGGAAAATAATTATATTTTATACGATAGTTAAAATTTATTTTTTAAATATTTTAAATATTTTTTTTTTAATTTTGAAATTTTCTACAAAAATTTTGAAATTTATTTTACTGATTTTCTTTTTTCTAATACATTTGGTGCTTTGCAGACTTGCAGAGTTTTCTGTTTTTTTTTAAATTAAAATTATTTTATTTGATAAAAAAGAAAAAATCATGAATATGTATCATCTGACACTAGTTGGTCGATAATCAGATCTATAAAATTTTGATTAATAACTTTTTTCCGTACTTTATTTTAATTGAGTTATCAATTAATAAATATTTTCTAGGAATTTTAAAATAAAATGCTTTTTCAAAAATATCGTTTTAATAGACGATCTTTCAACTTTTGATTAATTTAAATTTTAAAATCATCTAACATTACCGAATAAAGCTTTTAACTATTAACGAGTAATTTTTATTAAATTAATTAAATCTTAAATATTGTTTATATTGGAGATTTAACATTCAAAAGAGAGAAAAAGATAATTTTTTTTTAAATTATGTGCATAATCATTAAATGATTCACATCGACCAGCTACAGTAAGGAAACAAAACTTAAACTATACAACAGTGTAGTAAAAGCAACACTGATGTACGGAAGTGAATGTTGGGGGATGTGTGAATCGGACAGGAAAAGTCTTAACACCTTCCACACGGGAAGCCTGCGGAGGATTCTCGGGATACACTGGCCTGAGACATTGCCGAATGCTGACCTATACACAAAAACAGATTCAGAGCCATTAAGTCAATGCATTGAGAACAAAAGACTGCAATGGCTCGTACAAGTACTTAGAATGAACGAAACACGAATACCTTAATGAGCCCTTCAATGGACACCTCAAGGGCGACGTGAGGTAGGACGACCAGCAGTAACATGGAGGTCAACAATCACGAAAGAGCTCATCGAAATGGGAATGACATGGAGAGAAGCAAGGGTAAAGGCAAAAGATCGACTTGAGTGGAAATCAAAAGTAAGGACCGTATGCTCCAAAAGGAAAAAAAAGTTAAGACATGGAAAATTATAATCCAGTTGAACCAATAAGTGCCTTGTAAAGACTAGCTAGTGTATTGAGCTTCCAATTTTTTGAAGACAAAATTTTTAGTATATTGAGTCTATTCATGCATTTAGACTTTTCTTCTTTTATTTGTTTATCAAAGCAGAGACTTTCATCAAAGTACAAAGTCAAAGTATTAGTTTTAAAATAGTTTTGTTGAATAACTGAAGCCTAAAAATATTACTAAATTTCTTATTTTTTGAAAAAATTATGTTGCTAAATAAATTTGAAAATTTGCCCAAATAAATGTAGTAGCTCTTTTATTCAAGCTTAAGGAAATTTTTTTTTGTTAAGCAAAGATTAAAGAACTTGAGGACTCTAGTTAGCAAAGAATTCGGAAGATTTTTAAGCATTTTATTAATAATTCCGTCAAAACTCATAGCCGATGGATCGTTAGTTTATTGATAGCTTCTTTCAGCTCGGATAGTGCAATTTCAACAAATTTAATATTCTGTTTGTTGTTAAAATAATCATTGACAAGTTTATGAACATCTCAATCAGAATTAAACATTGATAAAGTCAGAATTTGAACTAAATGTATCTTTAAGAATTCACCAAAACAGTTACCCATACCAAGCTTTTTTTCTAGACTCTCTTGATTTATATCTCAATTCATTTGTTGATTTGTTTTTTTTTAAAAGCCTAAATTCCGCATATTCTGATTTTAATCTTTTATGCTGAAATATCTCTTAAGCCGGATATTAATTTAAATAAAATACAATAAGCTTTGGTTAATATTTTATTTTCTAAATGAAAGTGGCCACTCTGAGCCAAAATGGTTCATATAAAATAATAAAAGAAAAAGAAATAAAATAAAGGAAAACAAGAAATTAATTAAGTTTGAATTAACAACACAACACTTAAAATTTATTTAATTATAGTAAAGAACAAACTTAGTACCGTGTGTAAAAGATGTTTCTATCCTTAACAACTTGTTTTTTTCTAACAACTTGAATCAAAGAGTGGCTTTAATTTTGCTAACACAATCACGCGCTAAGTGCGTGTATCACGACACTTCATATGTTTTCCCTCTTTGTCTAATTGTATCAATGATATCTCTAGGTAGTGTTTGATAAATTTATTTATTTATTGAATTGAATTAACCTCCTTTAAGGAGAAGTAAAATAAAAAAAAAAATATATAAAAAGATTTTTTGTGTTTTTGTGTTTTTTTTAAAAATGAAAAATTATTACCTAAAAATAAAATTACAAAAAATAAAAAAGGAACAGTAGTTCGATAATAGAAAAAGGCATGAAAATTAGAAAGCAAGATAATTTGGACCAAAATTCATGAATTTCTTTTATTTTGAATTAGCTCGTTTAGGAGAGTTCTGAAATGTTTTAATTTTAAATTGCATAGACATAACCAAATTGAATCAGATATACCATCATTAGAAATCAGATTAATCTTAAGATTTTCTTTAAGTTGGTTTGTATTTACTGTAATTTTTGAGGTTTCAATTTTAAAGTACTTGGAAATAAGAACCAAGTCAGAGGAAAAAGATTTATTAGAGGGGGGGTCATTAAGCATATATTTTAAAAATTGTGATGATAGATAATTATATTTAATTGTATCAATAAAAGTTAGTTTTGAAAATAGACAAAGTTCGTCAAAGTTGAAAACTTTCAGTACTTTTAAGACTCGTGATAAATAGCTTACAAGATTTAGACCTGCTTTTTGAAATATCTTAAAGAAGAAAATAATTGAAAGTGGTACTCGGTGGATTGAAGAGAAATTGTAAAGACAAAACAGATTATGGAATGAAGTTCAGTATATTTTAATTTACACAAGTTCCAGGTTCCAATAGTTAAGTGACAGGTGCTGAAAAAATTCGACATTTTTGTTTAAGTGTTTAAGGCAATCCCTCCACCGAACAAGAACAAGAGCCAATACACGTTCATTCATCAATTGAATCAGTTAACAATCGTACCCGGTACCTGTTTTAACTTCAGTTGTAACAACGGAAGGGGGCTCATATATTACAAGCAATCCAATTTCAACAGTACCCAACTCAATTGTGTAATTGCTATCTCACTAATTCTTCTTTCTTTCATGAACTGTTCAATACTTAAACAATTTGCACTGGTCACCTCTTACAATTTACCAATTTTAATTTTATCTTAACATTTTTTTTTTTTTTTTTTTTTTAATCTAAAGGAGCTTTAGCTCGGCACAGATAAAACAAATAAATAATAATAATAATCAAAAGTACCTATTACAAAAAAGATAGGAAGACCACCCAAAAATATTGAGAACAATGATGATGAAGATGTAACATCGGAACCAAAAAAACTAAGTAAATAAGTGTAAATCAATTTTTACGTTTAATTCTCTTCACACTTTTTTTTTGATTCGACTAACTTGTGATACTTATTTTATTATATTTTGCGAGGAACTATCGGTGCGTGACTAGCATATTAAGCATATTTATTTATTTATTTATTTAATTAAGCCTCATTGGCAATTTTATTTATAAAAAGAAAAAGAAAAAAAAATTACATAAAAATATCTAAATATAAAATATCTATCTAAGTTAATTACATAATTACATAAAAATTACACATGAAATTGAATTATCTAGAAAAATCTACTTTTAGTAAGTCATTTAAATTATTAAAATAATGGTAAAAGTTTTTTTTTTGTGACAAATTATAACTAATAAGTGAAACAACATATTCAATTGAATCAACCAAACCACGATTGTTCTTAAAAATATGATCAATTACAACAAGTAACGTCTTAGGACTGTAATCTAACGTATCAATATGTATTTTTTTTCCACATTTATTGTTTGTTTACAAAATGAGACATTTTTTTGGTCCAAGAAATTATAATGATCTTTCAAAAAACCAATAAATCATTGCAAATTTTACTTTGACGTATTTGCTTCAAAAAAAAAATCTTGTGTTTCAAATACATTTGTTCTATTGACTCGACTTTTACTGCTTCTAACATTGCCCTAAATCTTGCAAATTTCTTAATACCAAATGCTCTTTTCAGTAGTATATTATGTCTAATTCGTTTAGTTTCTTTTCACCAATAAACAGGAGATCTAAATGATATCTGAAAATAGATTGACAAAATTGTTGTTGTATTTGTTGTATAAAAACCCAACAATATCAGGGCTTTAAATTTTTGGCTTACAACCAAGGCCGTATAGAGAGTAAAAACTTTTCTCTACTTTCTTCCTTTTTTCTTCTATAAAATTCGAAACAAATGCTCTTTCTCCAATTGGTAAACCCAAATAAATAAAATTATGAACTTGAGGTATTACTTTGCTATTTAGAGTAAAGTAGGGTAAATCCTTAACTATACTTTTTTGGATCAATAGAGCTGCAGACTTATTTGCATTAAAATCAATTTTCCAACGTTTTGAAAAAACTTCACATTTTTCAAGAAGTTTTTGACACTGTGAAATTGAAGGTGATAATAATAAAATATCATCACAATATGCTATGATTGAAAGGTTCATTCGATTTATATTTGCTCCAACGTTCAATTCAGTACAGTCATTCAAGAGGTCATTTATGAAGAAGTTGAAAAGATGTGGAGATAATACACCTCCTTGTTTTACACCTTCAGTTGTACTCATCATATAACTTATTTTGTTATCATGTCTAACAATTATCTATATTAAGCATAGACACAGGTGAATAAAAAACAAATACTATACACATTAATTGATAAATTACATGTTATTTTTTACTTTTTCGAAACTAATAAATTATAATAAACATGCAAATAAAACATAACTTTTGTATTTGAAAGTTAACGCCTCGTTACTCGCAATTATAAAGCCGTGCTTCCCTTTTTTAAGTAATGAATAATTGATTTAGATATTTTTTTTTTCTAATTTTTTAAATAGTACTAAAATAATTTGAATTCATTTGAAAAATTCGTATCCACAAATCTATTCATATGTATGAACCAAGAACATTTGACTCAATGGAAGGACTAAGACCCGTTCCAAACTACCTGTGTATAACCCGAACTTTAAATTTAATAATAGATAACACTCTTGTGGTTTCAGCGTACTTTATTTGAAACGACAATTATTTTGTCTGCTTTATTGTTTGATATGGTTCTTGATTGAATTGTTTTTTGGAGAGAGGCAAATTTTGAAAATAAAATAAAATAGAGATTTAATTTGGCAATAATTATTATTAAGAAAGTAAAATTACAAAAATTTACACAACAAAAAAAAAAGAGAAAAACATTTAATTATTAAAATAGTGAAAAATTTACATCAATTAAGCCCTGAGTTATCATATTAATAGTTGAATAAACTTGATGATTTAAATACTGTAGAATCGGAATTTTCGACACAAGACCATGACTAGAGCGCGTTGCATGTTTAAAGTGTCGCTTCAAAGAACTGTCTGAGGCTGAAAAAGAAAATTTTGAAAATTTTATAAATTCATTCAACAGAAGGTAAAAAAAAATCTACCATCTCATCAGACACATAAATCTCATTTGAGTTCAAATTGTTTTGGTTGAGGAATAGAAATTTCTTATTCGAAGCTTGGCAAATATCGGGCTCCAAATTGAGATAGTCATCGGCTGCTTGATTTGCTTCGTTCCTGGCCACACTCTGCTTTTGATTAATGAACCGGAACTCGTCGGCCACCACTTCGTCCTCAGGCGATATTGACGAGTAGTCCTGCTGCTGTTGTTGTGGCTGAAAGTTGTGATGTTGCTGCAAATTTAATTGCTTGATTCGATTGACATATTGTTGAGCAGTGAATGTAGAGCCGTTTCTGGACAATGTAGAGTTGCTGGTCAAGTTGCTGACCAAACTGCTTGAATTACTCGGATCGGACCATTGTGGCAGGCTTGGCGGAGGCACTACGGGCACATTAGGCTGTTGGTGATGTTGGTGCTGTTGTAACTGCTGCTGCTGCTGCTGCTGTTGATACTGTTGACACGCATGGGGTCCGTATTGATGTGTCAAGTAATTGAACAATTGCTGCTGGGTCATGTTCACAGTAACTTGGCTGTTCTCGACCGACTTGACTCTTTGCTGCTGCAATGCTTTGAGAGCCACCTTGGGAGTGTTTGTTTGACTCTGGGTTTGGGACTGCAGATATTTGATCAATTTTTTTTGATCGGGCTCGTTGAGCAGCTTGATGGTGTAGGAGGAGGACGACGAATTGGCCGCATTGGGTGGCATCGTTTGCTGATAGGAGAGAATGTTGTACAAGTTGTGCTCTGGCTTGACGAACAGGCCAGTGGTGGCGTACGGATTGGTGGCGGACGCGTACACCTCCGCGTATTGGGGTCCGGGCGACGGCGTGCTCTTGGCCTCGTCGGACTGCATGGTGTCCAGCCAGACGTGCGCATCGTTGCCAACAAGCTTGTACCGATTGCCGTTTTTGTCCACTCGCGACTCCGACAACAAAGTCGAATTGTTGGACAAGTACTTTTTTGAGCTGGACTTTTTGATGTGCAGGCGTCGCTTGTAGAACAGCCAGACAAAGTAGAGAGCGCAGAGCAAGATGAGCGCGCCAAGTACCAACGACACTAGGCCTAGGAACCAGGCCTGGTGCATAAAGTGCGACATTGGCGAGTGGGCGCCGGCGTTTGTGCTCTTGGAGCCAGTGCTCATGTGAATGCATTGGACGGGCGTGTAGGGCCCGGTGCCCACTTTGTTAAAGGCGGCCACTTTGACACAGTATTGTGTGTGGGCGACTAAATTGCCGACTATGATCGCCCTAGTGGTCGAGTTGGTGTTCAAATTGATGCTGTGAGTGGTGTCGTTGGCGGCACACGATACTCTGTAGCCGACGATGATGCCGTTGGTGTAGTGGTTGGGCGGCGCTTGCCATTTGATGGAGAGCGAGTGCGAGTTGACTAGTTGAGTGTGCAAGTGGAGCGGCGAATGAGATGGCGCGTCCTGCAAAGTTTTGGCCTGGACGATGTTGGACTCGGCCGCTCGAAACGTGCCCGAGTACGGCTCGAGCAAAATTTCGTAGGTGGTAAACTTTTTCAAGTTGTGGATGACGTGGTAGTTGGCTTTGGCGGTGGCCACGTGGTCGACTGCGTAGTCGTGGGCCGAGCCGACCGGCTTGTATTTGACGTAGAAGCCGTGGATCAAATGGGCAGCTTTGAGCAGCTTCCATGTGATGTTAATGGAGGTGGCGGTGAGCACTTGGGCGGGCTCGTTCAGCTGCACAACTTGGCCAGCGAGCGCTTGTTCGATTAGCTCGTGTGCGTTCGACAGGGAGGCGACGCGTTCCGGCTCGGTACGGACCGGATCCGACGGGGCACTGGGCGGTCCCAGGCCTTGCGAGTTCCTGGCTCTCACGGTGAACATGTAGGAGGTGTGGGGCGACAAGTTGGCCGCGTGGTAGGTGGTCTGATGAGCGGGTATGTTGTCGACGAGCAGGGTCCATCCGGGCAGCAGCACAGGCCACTCGGGACTGTAGTATTCGATTTGGTAGGAGCGGAGAGGCGAGTGGCCCGTGCTGTGGCCGCTCATTTGTGGCCACGACAGTGTGGCCGAGTCGGTGCCCACTTTGAGCACAAGTGGCTGGTTGGGCGCCGATGGCAGCGCCGAGCTCAAGTGGTTGCGCTGAAATTGAACAAATTGATTTTGGGGGTTTTGCACGCTCAAATGGGCCGGCAGCGACTTGGTGTGCGAGTAGGTGTTGATCACGTGACATTGATAGAGGCCCGAGTCCAGTGTTTGCACCGTGTTGATGAGCAGGTGGCCGTTGTCGAGCAGTCGGTACTTGAGCGAGTTGGCCACACTTATGGGCTTGTTGTCCTTGAACCATTTGACGATGGTCTTTTGGTCGTCGAATGCGTGCGCGCTCTCGCTAGTGCACTCCAGCGTGGCCTGGGTGTTTATGGGTACGGTTTGATTTTGGGGATGTTGGACGATGAGCGGCGGAGGCCTCTCGTCCACTTGTTTGACGTGTAGGAGCGTTTTGGTTTCGACAGTGCCGAACTCGTTGCTAGCTTGGCACAAGTAAACGCCTTCGTACTTTTTGGACAATTTTTCTATGAACAAATTGCCGTTTTCGAGAATCAAAAAATCGTCGTGCGATATGGCGCCCGATTGAAATTGAGTTGTGGCCGACTTGGCCCAGTAGATGACGGGCGCCGGTCGCCCCCGAGCATTGCACTCGATTAGCAACGAGCGCGACTCGATGCCGATCGTCACATTGGCCATGTGCTTGCTAAACGATGGCTTGTCGTACACGCTCACTGTGAACGTGTGCTCCACGGACGCCAGCTGATTTGTGGCCACACACGTGTACTCGCCCTCGTCCCTGTACTCGATCGAGGCTATGATCAACGAGTTGTCTTTGATTATGGATTTGAGCGGGATGTTTTCGTAGGAGCCGTCCTTTTTCCATTCGATTTGGGGCCGCGGAAAGCCGGTCGCTTCGCAACTCAACTCTACCCTGTCTTGGAACATGTGCCGCGAGTCGTCGGGATGAGCAACGATGGTGGGCTTTTCGAATACGTTTAGGAAAGCGGGCGGCGTTTGCTTGGAGCCCGCGTCGTTCTTGGCCACGCACACATACTCGCCGTTGTCGTTTAGACCGGCGCTTGGTATGAGCAAAGTGCCATTGGGGTAAATGACGCCTGAATCCGGGTCTAGTGGCCGATTGTTCTTGGTCCAATAGACGGTCGGCTCCGGGTGGCCTTTGGGCGCCTTGCATTCCATTATGACCTGGGTGCCCGACTTGACCTGTCGACTCTTGGGCATGTCGCGAAAGTCCTCTCTCAGAAATGTGATCATCAAGCTGGCGTTGTGACTTGTGGCAGTGCCGTATTCGTTGTCGCCTCGGCATTGGTAGGAGCCCGCGTCTGACTTGTCGTGTCTGCCCAGGCTCGCGGCGAATATGAACAAGTTAGAGCCGTGTATGAGCGTGTACTTTGATTTTAGATGGTCGATGTCGAGCACGTGACCATCCTTGAGCCAGCTTATCCTGGGTCTTGGCTCGCCCGACACCCTGCACTCCAAAGTGACCGGGTCGCTCACATTCACTATGATGCTGTTCGGGTGAAGCTCTATTTTGGGCGCCTGTTCACAAGCCGCTTCTTGGGTCACAACAAAAACAAGCATACAAACTAGAAAATACATTCTCTCATTTGTATTCAAATGATCAGTCCTTTTCTATACATTTATCTAAATTTCTAAAGTAGAAAAAATTATTTTTTTTTCAAGGAAATACAATAAGTCAATTAAAATCGAAAATAAAACATCAATTTTAAAAATTTTTTTAATTAAATTTTCTAATGAATATTTTTTTATAAAATATTTTTGAAAAATAAAATTAATTTTTTTTAAATAATTTCCGATATTTATTTTATTTTTTACTTCTCTTATCTATAAATTACATTTTCTAAATATATGTTTTTTTTAATTAAAAAAATTTTAATTATTAAAAAATAGAAGAAAAAAAAGGGTTGTTTTTTAGTTCTCTTTTCTATAAATTACATTTTCTAAATATATGTTTTTTTTTTAATAAAAATTTTTTTTAAAAAACTTCTTATATATTTTGTATTTTTAAAATTTCTTTTTATTCACAGAAACAAAAAGTGAACCAAAATAAAAAAAAAAAATATTCATGGAAACGAAAAATGATTAGAACTAGAGACTAATTTAAAAGAAATCAGACTCGAAGACCAAAAGAACAAAAAAAGTATGAGACTTCATCTATGGTTAGCAATGAGGTGTGATATCCAAGTATGAAAAAGAATGTGAATGTGTCAGAGAAGGTGCAAGAGCAGAAAACAAAGATTCCTATGCCTCTAAGAATTATGCCGTATTAGAGAATGGGCTTTAAGAGGTAAAACCATTCAAATCCAGAATGAGAGAGAAAGGTGAAAGAATTTCCCTACACAAATTGGAACCTATTTTGCAGATGCAGTGAGCGCTTAACATGCCATATCCTTAAAGATAGTAGTTCTCGACTGGAATATGTAGCCAGAATATCTAGTAAAGCCTAAGTCAAAATTGTTTAAGTAGATTCAATGGAATAGACCTGTACAGCTCCACACTGTCCGAATGAGGTGATGGTCACAAGAATTCTACATATAAATTCTAAAATAATTTTCTAAAGTTATATTTTTTCTTTCATAGAAACAAAAAGTTAATCAGAATGGAAAAAAAATGGAAAATGAAAAATTATATGAGCTAAAGACTAAATTTGAAGATATGGTCCTCGATGCTCAAAGGAATAAAAAAAAATTTTTTTTTAAAACAATAAATTTCCTATAGTAATTATTTTTACAAAAAAAAATTAATGATGGATAATTTTTGTTTGAATGTTGACATTTAAATTGATTTAAATAAATTTAATTTGAGTTTGCGCCAAATTTGAACTGGTGAGAATAGCGCGCCATATTTCTATTCTATCTTGTTGGACATAACATAAATTAACGATCAATTCGTGACTTGTTATTCAATTAAACAATTTGTTCCCTACTAATCCGAGTAAATCCTTTAAACAATGAATTATTTTTAAAGGGATTAAAATCTGATTATGTCATTTAGAGGAAATATTTATAGATATGCATGAGTGGCGTTGGTTGTCGTGACATTTTTGCTTGTTTGTCTGTGATCCAAGCAAGGGGTAATTGCCACTCGACTCAAAAACTAGTTGTTGCGAGTATTTAAAGACACGAAAATGTGTTTTTATCTTTTTGGCCTTTGAATGCAGCCGCGCCGAGAAACTTTGCGTGTGTCCTAGGTGTTAATGTTAAACAGCATGAAATCTGTGTTGTTTAAAAGAAATGCATTTCTTTGTTAAACTTCTCATATGGATTAGTTAACCGTGTCTAAGAATTGATTAAGATATCACTTTACATATTTCTTTTATTCGTATACAACTGTAAATATTTGCCTATACAAATATTTAGAGTATCCAGCTGATTGAAATTGTGTACAAAGCCGGACATGTATTTATATGTAGAATTGTAAATATCCGAAATGGCTCAAATTTTTCCCCAAATCAATTTATCTCCTATCCAAACAAAGAAGATAGTTGTCATTTGATTAAGAGCTGATATCACACATCTGTTTTATACACACACACACATACGCAAACAGATATAATTTTTTTATTAAGATCCCATTCTCATAGTCTGTTTTATTGGCTCGGCACTGGCTTTGAAACACCGACCAAAGATGAGAATGAATATGTTTCAGTGAAACACTATGAAAACCGTGCGACAGTTAAAATGTTCGTTCTTTGATATATCCCCAATGTAAAGAAATAAGATTTGAATTGTTTGTTAAAATTCCGAAACCTATCTTGGCTTTGAATGCTAGGGATCATTCTTTTTCTTTTCTTAATTAGAATATTATTTAGATCAAGAATGCTAGATGAAGTTGGCCTTGAATTTTTATTACTAAATTAATCCTTTAAAAGTCTGACCTTTGTAATTAAATTTTTGTTAATTAATTCGCCAATGTAAATATAATCATTAAACACAGCTTGAGAACTTGAATATATAACAAGTTACGGACCAAAATTGCTATCTACCAAATTTTAATTTTTAAGGTTAGTTGGAAATATTTCTAAATGCTAACAAAATAATCCACTTTATTGAAAAGGATTAACAAGCTTGATTGACTTTTTCCACAATAAAAAAACTGCTAAAAATGTAATTTAGAAACAATTTTTTAATCAATCATCAATTTTCTTGAGACATTTATCAATAGAAAGCTTTAATAGTAATTTTTAAAATAATGAAAATAAATTATTTCGATTTACATTTTGACAATATGTAAATTAATTTTTTCTATATTGAACAATTTTGGATTACAAAATTATCGGCGAAAACTTAATTAAATCTATAAAATAAAAAGCAAAATTAGATAGCTTAAAATTTGAAAAATTTAAAACTAATTTTGATAATTAACTTCAATTTTTTATTATCATCCTAAAAACTAAATTAAAATCAAAAACATAATTTAGCCTTAGTTTAAACCTACATTTAAATTCTCCTTTTTAAAAGAAAGCTCACAATATATAAAGTAAATAAGAGTTTAATAAAAATGTGGCTTGTGAAATTTTGGCAAAGTAAAATTGCTGATAAAATTTCGGATTTTTAAAGTGCAAAATTTACATTTTTTAAAGTATCAAAACTTTTTTTTTAAAACTTTAAAAAAGTATTATCTATTTGCGCAATTGAAATGTTTCTAACATTTTTAAAATTTAAATTTCACTCTACCGAAATTTGGTTAGAAATAACGGAACAGAAAATTAATAAAATAAAAATGTTTAACTTTTTTTCTAGATGAATTTAATTAGTTGTGGATATTCAGCATAGAACAGCATCATCTGTCATAGTTTAGTAATGATGTGCAAACTCCCTACAAATTGTTCAACTCTACAATTGTGGTTTTTGCAGACTAAATTTATTTATTTATTTACAAAAAGCCACTTAGGCCGGCTGCTTGAAGATCACACGCTCTCCTTTCAGCAAGATAAGCGCTGCACGAGAAAAAAATGTTAACTTGATTTACAAATTACAAAAATTTAAATAAATAAAAAATTTTTAAATGAAACTTTAAAAAAAAATTATATATATAAAAAAGAAGAATTTTCTTTAAGTGAGACTTTTTTGAATAGATTTAATAGATAATTTGTTGTATGTTGAATCATGTTGCATTAAAATTACTAGTTTTGAAAAGGAAAAAAATTACAGGCTTTGTGATGTTGATTTCTATGTACTTGTTTCAATTCATGCAAACTCTAATAAATTTTGAATGGGAAGGGATAAAATTATTCTGCCACGGGTTACATATGGCAAGCTTTTTTTTCTATTTAACTTTTTAGAAATTTTGAAGTTAGTTTTTTAAGTATGTTTCATTAAAACTCAATACTTAAGCATGTTAAAATTTGAAATGTAATTACGCAATTATTTTTAGAAATGTAAAATAGAAAAAAAGCTTGCCATATGAAACAATTCAGTTACACCTAAAAATAATGGTCTGCAATAATTATGTAACTGTGCAAAATTTGCACACCATTAAAAACGGAACCCGATCCACTCTACACTGTTTTTCCAGATCCATTTATAAATAAAATTGTTACAATATGTAGCATTTTACAGAATAATTTTTTTACTTTCCGTTCAAAAGTTATCAGAATTTGAATGAATTGAAATGGACTTTACAAAGCCTAAATTTTATCATTAGGTTCGTTTTTTTTTGTACTAAAGTTCACAAAATCTAAAAATGTTAAAAGGTGTATTAAATCTTTGATTTGATTATTCTGATATTATTTATTTTCGCTACAAACAAACTTGTATGTATAAATTATTATTTTTAATTGAAACTAAATTAACTAAATAATCTTTATTTCATTTTCATCACTAATTTATATCATTAATTTTGTCTTTCATTTTACTTCTTTTTTTTTTAATTTTTAATAAATAAACATTCTGATTAATAATAAATTCTTAAATTTCTTTTTGCTATTAGGTTTATTTTGGATTTGTTACCAAGGAGGTCCAAAAATAGTGTATTTACCATAATTTCTGTTGTATCGAGTTCAAGTTCTTCATCTATTACTACTTAAACATATACTCTACCTTTTTCTGTGATAGCATTATTATTTTCGAATCTATTTAAAAAGTAATAAAGAGAAACATATAAGCTAATTTATTTGAGAATATTTTAAGATGAATTCCGGCCAAAATTTGAACCGAACCCGATGCTTCCTTTGAGTCCAGTGTTATAATCTTCCTTCAAATAAAAAAACACATTTCTAAGACAATGTCAAAGTTGCTTTTAAAAATAATTACAAAAATTCTGAAAATTAAGCGATTTTATATATTAATCCATTTTCTTGACACCTCTAAGTTCTAATTTAAAATAGCATATATTTTTCTTTCACAAAATTTGAATCATAAAACCTTTTAAAAACTAAATTCATTGCAAACTAAAAAGTCAAAAGATATTTTTTATTTTAAAATTTATTTACAAAATTCGGATGACTTTAATTGATTTTTGGTCTAATGTTTAATGTCCCTGCTAGGGACATCGTTTAAAAATTGAAAAAAAAAACTAGTTTCAAAGTAAACTAGAAGCATTAACTGGGGTATTTATTTGTAAATACAAGAGATTAAAAAATGGGGTTAGTGGCGAATGATTTCGACTGATTTCTAGAATCGAGTTAGATGGTTAACTAGCATTAAAAACAGTGGGAACAAAGCAATAGTTAAATTTTTTGTTAACAAATAACTTTGAAAAATTGGTTCTAATGAAAGTTACTAGTTTCTAGAGTTGAAACATAAACTGAATAAATTGCAAGATTAATTCAATACAAAACAAACTGAGTCATTATTCAAAATCGAAAATTTTAAGTAATAGCTCGAGTTAATTAAATTTTATTCAAAGTTTAAACAAATTTCCAAGCCTCCAAGTCAAACACAATATACTAATAAATTGTATAATAAAATAACTAACTTTCTATCTCATCAATCAGCATGATATTATTCAATTATCATTCATCGGACTGAGCTAATTCTATGCTGAATATCGAAATTATAATTTTAGCCAAAAACTAAAAGTCTGTTCTAAAAGGCATTTGGCTCACGATTCTCACTAACCTCCACTAATTCAATTGCCCGATCAAAACCTAATTTCCATATTCATCTATTGTACTCATTTGTTGAGTTATTAAATCGAATAAGGTTACATAACCCATGTCAATTTTGCTTAATTCCTTGATTAATAGGAAATCTTAAAACGTCATTTTTGACAATAATATCCTCTTTTTTTTTAAAAAAAATATTGCTAAATAATTAATTTAAATTGATATATCGATTTTAAATTTAAAATTTTTTAGAAAAAATCATGAATGAGCTAAAATTTTGCACACAAAATAGAAACACAATCTCTAATTTGTTAAACACATTTAACAAAAAATACAAATCCTTCATTTATTTTTCATATTGCCGAATAGTTCCTGTGATTGTTAATTAAATCCTTATTTAATAAGCCAAAATAATTCTTTAGTCTATAGTCTAACAAAAAAATCAATACTAATACTATGCCATATTGGCATAATTCTAAAAAAAATCTCACTTTTTTTCTATCAATATGATAAATATACTCTGATAAAAAAGAATGAAAAAGATTGATCTTAGAGAGTTAACCTTTGCTTTTTTTTCGCTGAGTTTAGATCTGTAGAAGAGACCTTCGTTTTGATTAGAATTTTATCGCTAGGGATTAAATTTAATTACGAAAAGCTTAACAATATTTTTTGTTTTAAAGTAAAATTCGTTCAAAATTATAATAATTGACAAGAGAGCCAGTCGGGGAAGAAAGAAAAAATCGATACAGCTCAACGCATAGTTTACAAATTAGAAAAGAATTCCACTACTTTAGAACAATGTATCGTTTGGAAATTATTTTCTAATTTGTTTCAGTTGATTTAAGACAATATCATGTTGTCTGCTGGGACGGGGCCCCCATATTAGTTGTTTTTTAATCCTAAATTGAACTTATTTGTTACATGTTAATCAATCAAATATTGTTTATTTATTTAAAATTAATTATAGATCCAATATAGATAAGATTTCGTTATTAGCTTTAAACACGATGAAGATTTTATGATTATTATTGATAGTTATCTGCAAAACCAATCTTGCTTTTACAACACTGACCCTGCTTGCTTTTTGCCATCAGATGTCTGAACTTTAAATACCTGAAATTTTCAATCAATCATCAATGTCAATCCACTTAAAGAAGCTCTTAATCAATAAAGAATATAAATCTTAATTCATAAACATTGTCAGATGTTTAATTCTCTAACTTCTGGTCTTTGTTTATCCAATCGAGCATTACCGATCAATAGTTTGCCAAATTTTTCACTATTAGCTAATGTTTGCCTTGTTAAATGGATGGATAAACGTCTTTATTTCAATAAATAATAAATAAATATTGGCTCGAGCTTTCGCTCCTTTGCCAAGCTTAAATAAAATGTTTCAAAAACAAAAAAAAGAAATATAAAATAAAATTATTATCTTATAAGTTTTTTTTTTTTTTTTTGAACCAAACCGAATCAAACCGATTCAAGCCGAACTAGGAGTAAGCATGAGCAGTCCAACAACGGTGGGGATTTACAATTTTTTTGGGTAACAACATTCATTGAATTTTTTTTTTCTTTTAATTACAAAAAAAAATAAAAAAACTGAAAAAATAAAATAGAAGTGAAAAAAAAAATAAAAAATATAACACAAATTAAGCAATGTTTCTGTTAGTTATTTTTTCTTTTACTGCTACACTTTTCGGTTACCAAGAAAAGTCTTGAATTTAAGTTTATTTATTCTACCTCTTTCAAATAGTTTGTATTCGTTTATTAAATCATTAATTAATGGATTTTTATTCTGAATCGAATCGCTTAAGTAATTTTTATTTAGTTCCCTATATCTATCCTCTAGAACTTTAATGCCTGCTATTCTATGAATGTTTTGGGTGTTTTCCCTATAATTTTGCTTAAAATTACCTTAAAAATTTGCCTTGTTAAAGCTCTATAGATGATAGATAAATAATTGTTGGATATTTAAATGACCGTCTTAAACAATTAAGCACAATACCCTGAAGCCCTTTTTCTAGATGCATCATTTTTGAAGGTCTTCTTTGAAGTCTTCCAAACAAACATGAATTTTAGAATCAAAAAATCTCTACAAGTAAAAATGCATTGTCGGTTTCATTAAATGTCAGTAGTTCATTTGTTTAATTTTAACTTTCAGCCCCATAGGCATAAAAAAATGGGAAAAAAACGAATATTTATAAATTTATATAAAAGGATAGATTGAAGATTTTACAACCGAGGTTGGACCTCTAGATTTGTGAATATATCGACTCCCTTTTGTGGTTGCTTCTTAGTTATTTACAAGTTTTTCAATACTAAAATTGATTTTTAATTTTAGATATATTTTTAATTTTTTTGTCGTTTGTTCTTTCTTTTCTGTAATTTTGATTTTGCTATCAATCTAAATAAATTAATTTACTATTTTTCGTGAAGGAGTTAAGCTTGTAGCCTTTCTTTAAAAAAGTAATAAGCTATTAAGCAAACAAAAATTCAAAGAAAAAAAAAACTTAAAATTCCTAAAAACGCCACTTGGGCGATGCAAAAAATATTTTTAATTTTAATTTATTAATTTTTTAATTTTTGAGATAAAAAAAAAATAATAAAATAACGATTTTATTTGTTTTCAATGATCTAAATTAATGCAGAAAATTAAATTTTCACGTATGTGAAAAAAAAAATTTGACTTAAAAAATTCCAAATCGGCTTAAACTTATTTTCGCTGATCTATTTAAATAGATGACATAAAGCTGTACAAGAGAGGCCTCAATCAAAAAATTAAATGTTTTATTTTTCTAATCAAACTTTGTCCAGCTGTACAAATTAGTTAATTTGAGAATTGAAAACTTTCTTTTCTGTACAACTAAACTATATCTTTATTTTCGCTTAATAAGTTTGTGGCTAGTCATTAGCCATGGAAAAAAAAATTATCAAGATCCGACTATTTCTTTAGAATGATTATCAAATTACATTTTTGTTTAATCTTGTGTTTTATCTAATATATAATTAGGGTTAGCCCAGGTTCGTCATTTAAATCTACATTTATAAATTCTACTTTAAATAAGGCAAACATTAAATCTAAAAAATTAAATTAATTAAAAAAAAATAAATAAGAAAATTCTAATCATCACCGTTCAATTTTTAGTTAAACGTTGCCCAACTGTACAAATTGGTGGCATTAGGTTGTCATTCACAGTAAATCCGATTTGACAGAGTTATTTTTTAATATGCTCTTTAATTCCACTAATCTGGCTTAATAACCAAACAGTTGGAGTTGTTTGATTCAAAAATATTGATTAATTTGCTTAATTTAATCCCAAAGAACCCCTGCTTACTTCCTTCTAAACTCAAGCTCAATAGGTAGTCGTTGGAATCTGGTGTTTGCAGTCATCTCTAAATTTTAAAACAAAATAATTTTTTTTGTCAAAAGAAACTATTTTATTAAGTGCTCAAACTGTTTTTCTAGCTTTGAAAAAAAAAAACGTTAAGTAGAAATAAACGAGAACAGATATAGAGAGACAGAAACGGACAGGGAGAGAGAGAGAGAGTAAATTTTTCGGATAAAGGGTATCAAAGAATTCAAATAGGTTTTAATCTAGCATTAAAACGAGAGCACTAAGTTAAATGAGTTATGCTTGTATGATTTTTGTTGTACTTGGTTCCATTTGATTTCGTTTTGTTCCGAGTTCAGGATCGTGATTTATATTCAAGAGTTGGAATGCTTGATTTAGAAAATGTACGTAAATATTTGCCGATATTGGCCTCTAAAACAAAAACAGAAATTCAATATCTGTTTATTCCAAGGAAAAGCCTCTCAATTTGTTAAACGAGAATGGAGATCACGTTCTCTTTGAAATGAAGCCTCTATTTCCGTAATCAGAATCGTTGGCTGAAAGCTATCGCTGGCCCGTTTTAGTGCTCTCGCAAAAGGTCTTAATGAAATGATGATGAATGGGATCTGATTGAGATTTTGATAAAAAAAAAAAGAGTCTAAATGATTAATTCTCTTGGTCTGTTGTAGATAAAATGAAGCTTAGTGGGAATCTTAGAAATTCAATTTTGACACAAAAACACACTCGGGAGGGGGGGCTCGACCAAACCAAACGAGAAGTTCTAATCAAATAAATAATAGAAATTTCTTTATCTTTTTATGATTATTTTAGCACTTAATTTAAATAAAAATTTCAAGTTGTCCTCTTGATATTGGCCGAGAAAGTGCTGAATTGAATTAATGACCTAGCGAATCGATAAGACTCGATGTTAAAATTGGATTTAATTAAATTTTTCTAACTGTTTGCTTATGATCAATGGGCAAGTTTGGCAACAAATACTGTCATGTTAAGACAATGATCCGACAGACATGTTTGATCTCTGTGAGTTGTTGTGTGCAAATCCGCATTTAATTTTATGCTTTGTTTGATTTCTTTTGGCCATCTAAGCGTAACTAAAGCAAGCAATTGAAGACTATGGACGACTAGAGCCAAGACATCAACTCAAAAATCAAACACGTGCGGGCTATTTTAATCAGAAGAAACATTAAACATATGCCCCACAAAGAAATATCTCTCTCTCTCTCTCTTTCTATCTAAAAAAGCCAGTGTTTGGCGTGACTGCGCTTATTCAGCTCATTTACATCTGACAGCCACATGTAATCTTCCGAATTCATTTCTATTTTAACAAGGTTCTGCGAAACGTTTACAAAATAACTTTAATTTTTGTTCTAAACAAAACCCTTCATGTTAATTAAGTCTTAATTTTTTAGCTTCATTCTCCGATAAAATATAACAATACCAAAAAAAAAGAATTTCTTTTAATTAGTCTTAGAACTAGTTTACCTATTCGATTTGAAATTTTGATAAAACAAATCGTATATTGTTGAGCGACGGTCCTAGACAGACCGGTCTCTTAAATAATTCATTCTCATTTCGAAACATTATTTTTTCTACTTTTTTTTTCTGGTGAAATTGTATTTCTTCTATCCCAAACTTGATAACCTGTTGATGAAAAAAGTGTTACTGATGGCGAACTAGTTGATTGTGGATTTCCTATTTATTCTCATGTTAAATCGGAAAAATGGAATTTTTTTATTTTTACAAGGTTTTCCTAAGGGTTATTTTCAGTTTAAGATAAAAAGAGTGTATAAATGAAATATCTTACGTTAACATAAATATAGTTGTTTTAAATTGGTTTGATTGAAAATCGTTTCAGTAAACTGTTTAAAAAAAATTTATATTTACAAGGCTCGAACATGAACAAATAAACTGCGATCTTGAACAACACATCAGGTCAACATCTTCTAATTCCCAACAAAGATTTGTAACCCCTTTTGACTTCTTCCAGAATGCAAAAGAAGAAATCCAACGCATATAACATCAACCTCAATCAATTCCTTTTCTTTTTAAATTATCCAAAGAACTAAGAAACAAAAACATTGTATTATGCTTTTTATATTATTTTTTAACCTGTATAAACTGTATGAATCATGTGACTAAAATCTATTTTTTTATTTTTAAATTAACAAATCTATATCTTCTCATTGGGCTGAAAGGAAGGACTAAGCTCCGTTCCAAACTGCCTGGGTTTCTCCCAATCTATATTTTTAATAAATGAATAAATAAATTGGTTTGACGGTTTGAATATAATTTTTATCTAAATCAATTTTTAAAACTTTTTTTTCTTTCTTTTATATACTTGTCCATGGGACTTACATTTTTAATAATTTATAATAATAATAAAAAGTTTAAAACTGTCCTACTAAAATAAACACATATAAAAAAATTAATAAATATATGACAAGTTTTTTTTTCTATTTTACATTTCTTAAAATAATTGCGTAATTATTTTTCAAATTTTAACATGCTCAAGTATTGAGTTTTATTATAATATTGTTCAATTTTTGCTTGGGCTTACTAAAGCAAATGAAAGAAATCATTGACCAAACGAGATTGAAGTTGCTGAATATGCTCGGAGAAATGGAGTTGTTGCCACTCAGTTTAACAAGTTGCATCTGCCTGGTATTACAAATGATTGAAAACAAAACGATTATGTAATTAGAAAAAATATCATGAAAAATAACTCCAATTAATTGAGCACATAAAGAAAAATAAAAGCCAATATTGAAAACCAAAACGAAAATAGCTTAGTTGCCTATGGTTTGAGTTATTAGTAGTGCTAGTTAGAAATGCCATGAACTAATCTATATTTTATGATATTTATTTTTTAATTATCTTAAAATACAATTTATCATTTTCTCTGTAGTTTTTTACTTTTTCACTAAATCACAAGATATCCACAATACGCTTTTTTTCTTTTTTTTCTTGCAACCAAAATGCTTTTAACTGTCATTTAAACTCTTAAACTGCAAATTACTAAGACCTATTAATTTTTAATGAATCAAAAGATTACCGATGCCATATAACACTAGTTTAATTTTTTTGCGAATCTAGATTATACAATACAAGTTGATCAATTAAATGGGCCACTTTTAATTTTGAATTTTTTTGTTTTGAATGTTTACATGGTCAAATTTAGCGTTGTTTTGATCAATTTTTGTTATGTTAAATTTTTGACTGATTGTGATGGAAAATCTAATTAACAACTTTTGTAATTGCAATAGAATTCAATTTTAAGCGTGATGGAATGCAACCTTTCGGGATTTCAATGCAATATTCTGAAATAAACAGATTGAATCATAAATTTTAAGTGACATAATCAGCTTATAAATAAATATGCAAATTGCTTTAAATATCTTGAAATATTGAAATCATAATTTCAAATTTCTCCTAAAATAAAAAATAGTTATTTCTCTATTAGATCAATTAATTTTTTTTCCTTCATTTAAACTTTCAATGCTGCTTTAATACAATGAAATTTCCTCTTGTGTTAAACATCATAATCAACGATATTTTAGGTATATCTTATAATAGAATTAAAGTTTAAAATTTTTGCGAAAAAATAAATTTATTTTACACTTGATCCAGTGCTATAAATTGAAAACAAAGAAAAATTAGAAAATTTTTTCTTTGTATTTTCTAATTGTTGGAAAAAATTAAACATTTAACTTAAAAATTTTGATTTAAATGCCAACTAAAAGCTTAAAAATTCTTTAGAGTGTGCAGTTGTAGGTTAAGAATAATTTAACATGGACATCGGATGGAGATTGCTGCATACACCAGAGCTTTGTTTCGACTTGAGAGATTACAATATCGAGCAAAGGAGAACGCTAGTGAAAAGTACCAAAAATAGTAAATAAAAAAGAAAGATTACTATTTTTATTATTAAGTGATAGATTTTTTAAAAAAATTTAAATTGATATAACATTTTTCCTAAAGTATAAAACTTGTTTTAACTAATTCAATTTCATACTTAATTAAACTTACTTGTATTTTACAATTCAAATTTTTTATTTTTTATAATTAATTTTTGTATTTGGTTGCATAAAGACTTTAGAGAAAAACTAATCTGTTCTTAACAGCCTGTGGATCTGCCCTCAATTTAAGTCTTTTAATTAAATATAAAATTAATTAACTGTAATTGGTATTATCTTAAATTCTTCTTGCAACTTTGGCTCTCCTCGGAGCATAGGGCGTCATCACCTATATTTTGTCTTAGTCAAAATTCTGCAAGATTGCACATCTTCGTAGGAATTAGTCTCATGATGCACCATGTTGGAGGGGTTTTAATATTTCAGCTTCAAAATAGATCGAACTGCTGAATTTTGAATAACTTGTATTTTTTTGATGTTAGTTTCTGAGAATGAATTTAACAAAGGAAATCTTTCAATATTTTTGGTTTTAAACCCCTTTCCTTTTAAACTTTTTCCTCATCATTTAAATTGTTACCATTAATTTAAAGGTCAAGATTGATTTTAACTTTTGTTTTTTTCTAAAAGATCATGCAACCTTATTTTTAGCTATTCATTTTTATTCTCAATATCTGGTGGCAGATAAAAAAGCTCGAGTAAGCCTGTGAAGGTAGCTCTATCAAATTTTATATTTTTCTTCTAGAATGCTTCAAACAAAAATGTTTATAATATAGAAAAAAAATCAAACTAGCTTAGAAACCATTTTATTTGATTTCCTGGTCAATAAATATTTAAAAAAAACTGGAAAAAAAACCATTTTGTTTATTGAAAATGGGCATAAATTAAAAAAGAAATATCAAAGCTGCATTTAGTCTTAATTGAACATTTAAATCAGACAATGGAACAAAAATACTTCCCATTGAATAAATTTTGTTCGCTAAGTGCTGACCAAATTAAATAGAGGCATTTCTTAATTTACACCAAAATTGCTGCAGACATTACTTAAGACTCTCGAGTGGTGCGCTCAAAATTTGTTTCGAGTAAACAAAACAACTCAAGTGTTAAACGAATCGAAAAAATCGATTCGAAACTATAATTCTCAAGAAAACTAATTATTTTAATTAAATTTGTGACGATAAGCTCTCTTGAATGCGACTTGAAATCGATGAATCAATTAAAAGATTCAAATTTCAAAAATTGCAATTAAAAGCTCCAACAAATTTGAGCAAAATATCCCAGCCGTCGTTGATTTATGTATTTAATTAATAGCTTACCTGAAATTGGGGTTCTAACCATTGGCTAGTCTAATGGTCGTAAAATAAGCCATAAAAAAATTTATAGCATATTATCTATTTACTTTATAGTTTTTACGAATATCTGTGAGCTACCGATTTGAAAGCGACTTGTGGTACAATAAAAAAAACAAGCAAAAAAATTTAATTTCTTTACCCTGGCTATAAATTCATAAATTTTGTTCTATCTCTGTATCATTTTTTTTTGTTAAAAATTATTTGTGTATTGATAACGCAAAATCTTGTGATCTTGTGATTTATTGCATATTTGGACAAGCATTCCAGAAGGGCTTTTTTGAATTTTAAATCAAGTTCGGCCAGTCTGGGGCTGACACAATCAGGAAAAATGAGAATAAAGAATTATTTTTGATGCTTTTGAGTCTTCCGAGGATATTAATTTAAATAATCTGGTCAAAATATCTGAAAGTCGCTCATAAATATAATAATAAACAAAGCTAAATATAAGCTCTAGGTTTAAACCTAAAATATAGTCATTATTTTACAAAAGTTAAATTTTTTTGTTATTTTAAAGATTCAACAAAGCTTATTTTTTGGAATAAAAATCATTTTTCAATGTGATGAATCTCATATCCAAAATTTCCTTTTTCAATTAATGCCTTTGAAAAAAAAATCAAAATTTCTTGCGCTGAAAGAAGCGTCTTTAAAGTTTAGCTATTGAAATTTTTTTTTCAATTAAGAAATTAAATGGTCCTTTTGAATAAGAAAAATAAATAAAAGACTTCAATTTTTTTTGAATTTTTGAAACTGGTTCTGCTAGTTGTGACTAAATCAAGCTTCTGCTTATATTATTATTATTTATTTCAGTGAACGCCTTTAAGGCGATGTTAAAAAAAACCAAAAAAAATATACATCTATATTGCTATTATACTTCTAGTAAAATTATTGTTAATTAAATAAATTTTTTTTAATATCTTCAAAAAAATGAATTGAACTCTTAAGAAAATTGTGTCTTGTTTGTCTTTGTTTTTAATATTTTTATTGATCATTTGCTCTTCTTTTTTAAAATCAAATATTCCATTCCGTTCCAACCTCTCTGGGTATTACCCAAACTATATTCTGAATTAAAATAAAATAATTTTTAAATAGCACACGTGAACGCAAGGTATTAGCTTAAAATTGAGCCACAATTTTTTAAATTTATGAATGGAAAAATTATAAAATGAGCCCGGACCTGACAAACATAATTTTTTTTTTAAAACAATTAGAAATTCAAATTGAACGAAAATTGGGAAACTTGAAGTCCATGATCATAATCAAATGATCAAAATTTAATTGACTAAAATCTTAATAAAAATGATAAAATAAGATTTTTTTAATTTTTTTAAAATTAAACAAAAGATGTTTATTATTTTAATTAAAAAAAAACAAATCTTTTTTCCTCTAATTGACCTTTAATTGATTCTTCTAAAATCTTTATTTGAAAACCTTAAAGACAAATTAAAAATCGACGTTTAGGTATCTAAATTATGGCTCAAATAAACGCTTTAAATGATGTTTTAATATCAATTAATTTATATTACGGCGAAACAATGTTAAATTTTGTATTGTAAAATTTCAAAATATTGATTAAGTATTCAATTTACTTCAAATAAAAATTGATATAATTTTCTATCTAATTATTGATTAAACAAATAATGCTTAATCAAGTTTAGTCATTTATTATTAAAAAATTGATAAAAAATACTTTTATATTTAAATCAAAAACTAAAAATTTTGATTTGAAATTTACATTTGATCATGAACTTCAATTTTTCCAAAAATTGTTTCTTTTTTGATAAATTAAAATTATAGATAATAAAAAGTATTAAAAAAATACAACACCATGGTCTTTTTTTACCTAAAATAATTTTCTAATGCTAAAAAAGACAAAACATAAAACATCAATAATATTTAAAATGATTGATTGATTAGATTTCCAAAAAAATGGCTTTAGGTCGTGTTGTAGTATTATTTTAAATATATTTTGTTATCTTTAATTTTTATTTATTTAAAAAGGAACAATTTTTGTTCAATTTGTAATTGAAATTCACAACGCCAAAAACCCAAAATTAAAACAAAAAATTTGACCAAAATCTCAACAATCTAACGACCGCACATTTCGATGTTTGTGCTAATTTTAAAACCCAAAAAAATCGCTTTTTTAAATACCTAACGACTCAGGTAAAAAATCTGACTTTTAAAGTTATTTAGATTGCTGAATTCAGAAAAACAAAAAAATATATTATTTGACAACAATGGCTAAATTTAGATGCAGCATTGATAAAAAATAAAAAATGTTTAAAATTCTTATTTAAAAAAAAGTATAAAACTACACTTTTATTAATTTCTAAAAGGTCTCTTTAGGTTTAAACAAAAATTTCTAAACTAAAACAACCTGAAGAACAAAAACATCATCACAAATCATACAAAAATAAAGTGAAATTTATTGAAATTTCTAGTACAATATCAAAGATTAACTTATCACTTGAACATTATTTTTTGTTCAAATTTTTCTAGGCAATTTTCATGCATTTGGATTTTCTTTAATTACGGTGCGTTTCTTATCACAAAAAAATGAAAAAAATTCATAAATTCCGTCCATCAAATTGACCCAGTTCAACAATAGCTAGACATCCACACTTATTCAAATAAACGCTCGGAATTGTTTACCTAACAATTTCTCAACAATTAAATAGTGCTGGTACAAATTGTGACCCAGTTAAGCAATACTGAGTAATTTATTCCTAAGATATTCAAGACAAATGTTTCTGATGGCTAAAATTTTTCTTTAAAAAAATGAACTAAAAAAAAATAAATTCATGCATTTTTTCAACGCGGAATAAGCGAACCATATTTTGTACCTAGTGGTTTAGCGGTCAATCAGTATGTCAACCATGGAGAGTGTAATAAGAAACGACTTGAACCAATGATTGAAGAATATTATTAGCATCATCTGATTATACAGAATTATATGTTAGATAAAAATAAAAGGTATGTTGCCAAAGAAGTGAATCCAGCAAACTTACCAAAAGATTTTTGGGAAAATTTGAAAGCTAAAGTCTATGAGGGTGATTGGAAGGCCAAAAATCTAAAGCAACTCGAAAACAAAATTTGCACTTGCCTGAGCAATATGGACCCAAAGGTTGTACAAGCCCATGCCAAGACTGTTCGCTCTAGGCTCGATATCATGCATCGTCATGGAGTTCAATACCTTAAGTGATATTATTTTTTAAAAATAGGAGGATTCAGTTATAATTAAAAAAAATTTAAATCCTTTTATAAATAAAAAAATTTTTATGATAAATTTAATTTTGTGCCATTTTTTATTCTACACCCGTTATATACAAGAGACATTGGTTAAAAATGAGCAGCTTGGCTAAAGGCTCTCTACAAAACTTCAGATGACTGGGATACTGACTCTCAGTATGCAGCCAAAAATGAAAGGCTCTTTGCAAAAGGTACGGTTTTGAGAATTCCATTCTCCAAAGAACCTTTATCAATGAAATGAGTTTAAAAAGATTTGAAGCCAATAGATGTTTCTACAAGGTGCAGAACTACAGGAATCTTGCTTTCACTAAACACATTACAAGCAGAAATCTTTATAGAAAATTAAAAAACTGAAATATTGATCAAAAATAGATGGACCAGGTTGATTCCAATTGAGCTAGCAAGCTATCAAAACGACTGTGATCTTATCGCTAAAATATTTATTAGAAATATATTTTAGCGAAACAACCCATATTTCTTCGAAAAGCTTTTGCTTTCGTTTAAAAAAAAATTGTTTTTACAAGATTAATCTAATAAAAAAAATTAAAAAATGTGTAAAAAAGTTAAATTTTTGAATTATTTAAAATTATATAGAATTAAAAAATGAAGTGAATATAAGTAGAAATGAAAATTGACAGTTCTATTTACAGTTTGTGGAATTACTGGAATATTAAGTATTGTTTCTAAGACTGAAGGCTCAAACAGCAATGAGGAACTATCACTAGCTGATAAATGAAAAATGAATGCAGAAATGAACGCTTGTTACTTTAATCAAACGAAGACAACTAACACTATGGCTAAAAACCCTGAAGAGGTATACAATAAAAAAGAGAAAAATAAAAAAAGTAGCCTGATTGTTAGATTTCTTTGATTAATGCACAATTCTTTTTTAAAAAATAAGAAAATTTTTTATACAATTTTCTCTTATTTGACGGTCAACTCTGGCCTCAGTGAAAAATAAATGAAAATAAAAATTTTACAAACACAACAATGTCTAAATTTAAATTTTGCTACCGTTTACCCGGTTTTGAGAAATTCACTACATAAAAATAAAAGGAACAGAAAAAAATGTAAAATAATTGAGTAACTTTTTTCCTAAAGGTCTAAACTTAGTTCTGTAGATGCAACATAGTGCGTCGCAACATAGTCAAAGTTGCATCAAATATCAAGGTCTGCTAAGTTTGCGGAATTTATCAGAAACTAAATTTCAACTTTTACAGTTGATGTTGCATTCACAGAACTAATTTTTTAGACTTTAAAAAAAAAAAGTTTTTTAATTTTTTACACTTTTAATTCTATTCTTATTCCCTCGCTTGATTATACTGCACCACAAGCTAAGCCACGCCAAAGAACATCTGGTCCATGCTTTATCATTTCACATGTATTGAATAAATCCAATTAATAAAAATAATTTTTTTCTTAATTTTTGGTGCTACACCAAATGCAAAATAAAACCAAAAAAATTTTAACTTTTAAAGCATGGGCCAGATGTACTTTGGCTTGGCTTAGCTTGTGGTGCAGCATGATCAAACAAGGGAATAGAGAACATTTCAAATTTAAAATAAAAATTAAATTTTTTTGTTCTTCTAAAATCAAGTCTTGATGACGCATTAAAATCAGAATTAAATAGAATACTAAAAGACCATGCGTTCATAGTCCAAAAGCATGTCATAGCTTGTAATAAAACAAGGGAGTAAAGAACATTTTAAATTTAAAATAAAAATTAAAAAAAACTAACAAGTAGAACATTTAGGTCTTTTTAAAATGGATCTGATTTTCGGAAAATGATAAATAGAATGTCGAAAAAGCATAGTATTATAAATCAAATTGGTGAAAAGCGGCAGCAGCCTAACGATGGTCTTAAGCAGTCTGCTTAAATTCAAACGAGTTCTTAAAGAGTATTTAAGTTTTAACGCGTTTAAGAAAAGACTAAAAGGTTTCACTAAAAGAAGCGCAATTGATTAACAATTCGCCTAGCCTGAGAACTAAAACTAGAGGCTCTTGAAATAGCTCGGCATTCAAACTTGATCCACTAAATCATATGCTTTTGTTTCTACTTCTAATCGAAATCGCAAATATACTAAATCGAGTGAGTGCGAGGCCTCAACTCGTTTATCTGCACATACCTTTCGACACTATAAAAAAAAATCCTATCTTAAAGATCAATTTGTTTACGACTGGCTATTTTATGGTTATTAGTGGCCAAATGTTGGATTAAGAGTCCATAAAACATTTCAAATGCCGGCCAGTGTTTTTCATCTGTTTAAAGGTGAACTCCAAATAGCTGAATAAGCAATTACTATCCGTTCAAATATCGATTGTTTATTGCCTTTTTTATCATAGTACTTCATCGATGAGATAGAAGAAAATACCAACTTAAAGTGTTAAATAAGTACTTAGAACAAATATCGTTTCGCTTACGCTATTGTGTCTAGATCCAATATGTTTCGAAGCTCTTTTTTTTAACCAAATAATCGAAATTGGCCCGCAGCGTTTACTATGATATTATCAAAATACGGCCCGAGCTCACGGCTCCACTGTATCTACAATTTCGAATGGCTCTATTAGATTAGTTTGGAATCGACTGCATGATAATCTGCAATTAGATTAATTGTCTAGTCAAACAATTTTTATACAAAGCGACGAATTTTTTTATCTAAAAAACAAACTGAATTTAGATCCTGTGTGTGTTTGAAACGAATCGCCAGGATACCAAGCCAGACGAGCACATAAATTATTTATGATAAAAAAAAATTTTTTTTTTTGATTTAATTTGAGAGATTTGAAATTTATTAAAACTGGTTGTGAGAAACCAACAAAAAAATTCTGTCTTAAATTATCTGGCAAAAGCATTTGAGTGGCATCTTAAAGCTATAAAAATAAGAAAAAAAAGTTGACTTTGTTTTAGAATGGCCAGTGGCGGAGCTACGCTATGGCGATCGCCACACCATCTTTTGAGGTGTTGTGGCGCCGAAATTTAAAATTGTTAAAAATTTGTCTTAATCTCTCCTTTTTTTCAGCCAACTATAGAAAAAATAAAAAAAAATATACAAACAAAAACCTTCATTTATTTGATACTTTGAAAATCCAAATATTCATGTTCATGTGTACTTAAAAAAATTATTTATTCAATAATTAATTAAAAATTTTTATTTTTTAAAGCAAAAAGTTTTTTTTTTAAATTCGCCTTTTTCTTGTCTAAAAAATTATCTGTTTTCTTAATATTTTTTTTTTCATTAACTTGACTGCTATTAAATAAAGTAAATTTCAAATGCCGAGGCAGAGAGAACTTTTTCTGCTTTATAAAGAATAAAAAATTGTCTCCGAAGCAGGACAGGTCAAGAAAGATTAAACGAAATAAGACAATTTAAATAAAATCACAAAATTGTTAATATTTTTGCTAGGCAAAAGAATAGAAGACTTAAATTTTTTAAAATTTTATTTAATTTTGTTCAATTAGTTAAATTTTTCCAATGAATTAAATTTTTTGCTCTACTATGTTTTGAATTTTGTAAAAAAGTAACATTTTTTTAAAAGACAGATTTTTAAATTAAATTACTTTCACCAATGCTATTCCTCTTCTTTTGTCTTGAATTACGCCACACCATTTTCAACTTTCTGGCGCTGCCACCGAGAATGGCCCGGACTAAATTTCAGATAGCCTCTTGCATCAAATTCTAATTCTATTTATTCACAAAATATTGATTTAGTTAAAAGTTATCTTCTAATCTGCTAAAATTTTCATCCGATTCGGGACACATAGGCAAAAAAGTTTGACTAATTTTCATATACAAGGACAAGAAAGAAACGATGGAAAAGAGTACTTAATCTCCCTAAGATATTTGAGAAATGATTGTCAAACTTGTATATGAAATCGTAAATTCTGATATTTTGCTCACTGATCACTCTCTGAGGCTGCAATACTCGTTGTACTTTCTTTAGGAGGTGGACAAGGAATATTGAGATGCAATGGTATGGTCAATGTCTTAAGTCGTTGTACATGCAAAAATCTAGAGTAAAATGTAATTCAAGGTGTCATGGTTCAAACAACTCTTTAAAAAAAAATTGAATTAGGTTTATCTTAATTTACGTCAGTATTAAGCAGAGTGATCACACGTCACAAGACTCACAAGTCTTAAGACAAGTCCAAGTCAAGACTTTTTTTTAAATTAAAAATCTTTGGCTCAGACTTTTGAAAAAAAAATTTAAAGCTTTAATTTAAGCCGCCAGAAAATGATCATGTGGCCGGACTTAAAAAAAAATTCAATATATTACGTAAAAATAAAATATTTAGTAAAATAGTGAAATTTTAATTTTACGTTAAGTATGGTAAATTTAGAAATTTACGTTTTATCAAAATCTATTTTCAGACTCTTACACGTCATCATTCTTCCGCAGGCTTATAATATAAATTTAGAAAAAAATGAAATAAATTCTAATATTATTTATAATTAAATGAAATTTTCCTTTTTGCTCAAATAAATTCGATTTTATTATTAAAAATCATTTATAGCAGTATCTGATGCTAGATAAAAAAGAGAATATGTTTTTTGAACATCTTTTTTATTTAAAATAAATTCAATTATTACTATTTATTGAGAATTTTAGTCACAAAGAAACTGAGTTGTTTAAAAGTCCCAAAAAAAGTCCGAGGCCAAATTTTTTTTAAATTAAATTTGCTAGATCAGGCTTCATAAAAAAATTTTATACTCTTGGGTTGTCTAATGCAATAGATTTACCAAATATCAGAATTTTCTTGCAATTTTAGCATAAACATCTTCACAATATTCAAAATTTCAAAGCCTGGACTTGGCAAGTTTTTTTTCTATTTAACTTTTTTGAAATTTTGAAATTACGTTGTTTCATTAAAACTCAATACTTAAGCATGTTAAAATTTGAAATATAATTACGCAATTATTTTTAGAGATGTCAAATAGAAAAAAAAACTTGCCACTTGGACTTTTAAACAACTCTGCAAAGAAAATTAAAAAAATAAAATTGATAAATTTTAATTATTTACAGTAAGATGCACCTAACTATGTGTCAAATGGGAGCCGTCACTTAAAAAACATCGAAAAGTAGATTAGCTCTTTATCCTCTATTATTGTTAATTAATAATAAAAATAATAATAAACGAACTCTAAAACCAGACAGTTCAGCCAAATTGAACTTTTCAATTGAGTTCGAAAATAAAATAAAGATAGGAACATTTTCAAATTTTTTGAATTAAAAAAAAAATTTAATCTAAAAAAATATCTATAACCTCTTGATCATTGTTTATTTGGTATCGAGAAAAGAAAAAAATTCATTCTTAAAATAAAACAATCTCTTTTTTAAATAATGAAAATAAATAGTTTGAAGTGTTTATCTAAACTTTTAAATATTAAAATAAAGTCCTTATTAAATTATTTGAAAAAAAAAGAAGTTATAATAATTCTTCAAGAGCTTATCGATTTCTTCAGATTTTCCAAGCTAAATAATAGGAATTTTATGAATAGCGGACAACAAAACACAAAATTAATTATTAAAATTTAATCTCTTTTATGTTACTATTTGGTTTATCCAACTTTTTAGAATTTTTTTTTCTTAATTCAACAAAAAATTAGAAAACCTATTTTAAATTTCAAATACTCAAAGTTAATCAATAGAATTATTAGACCTGCTTTCATAATTAACTAGCTAAAAACAAAGATCGCGAGAGTTTTAATTTATTTGGCAAAATTAAAAAAAAAAAGAGAATATTAAATAATTGCGTAATTGCGTACAATATTGCCTCAATTTTGTCGCTAACTACAATTTAAAAATCTCAATTAAATATTAATAAAAAATGTCTGAATAAATTGCTGGCAATAATTCATACTTTTTTTATCGGGATCTTTTTGAATGTACTCTGATGTAGTAGTCGAAGAAAGCGGATGAAGAAAAAAACGCAAAATTACTCAACAAAAAAGAAGCATTTAGGAAGAATACTAAATAGAGCATTGCTCGCAGCAAGTCGCCAGACACAAACACATCGGTCTATAGGGGCGATAGCCAAATCACTCTTATTTATTCGATTTAATTATTTCTTGTTTATTTTGATAAATATGTTGAATCCGTACTAAAGGAAAAAGCTCTATAGCATTTTGTTTTTTAATTAATCAAAAAAATATACAAAACATGAAATTTCATCAATGAGAAACACCACCACCACCACCACCACCAACACACACAAAAGATGAAAAATAAATTAGTTCTTGTATTGAAATTAATTAATTAAAAAAATATGTACAAAAAAGCAGAGGATTTCTTTTTCCTAATAAAAAGCACACTTATAAAGCTAAGTAGGCATGCGAAATATTTGGCCAGGAATGGTTCTTTTCTCTTTTCTGAAGAGCCTCAAGTATTTGATCCAAAAAATGACTCTTTTTCAATTCACTCCATTTTAAGCGTAGATTTCAACAAACTATTTATTTAGTATTAAAAATCCGATTATCCCCTGCTGCCGAAATAAAATTCTATTGTTTGTCTCCAATTCGAGACCCACAAAGCTCACTTAAATTTTCACCCTCGAATATTTTCTCCGCAAATCGATAAATACAACAAATCGAAAATTATATATCGTATTTCTAATTAAATATTTGTCGATTGATTAGATTTCGAAGCCTACTTTTTAAATCTCGTTTTCAAACAAACTAAGAATGTCTGTTATCCGTAAAGGAAATACTAATGGCTCTTGGACGCTCTCATTTTAGTCAGAAATCAACTGCCCATACTTGAATTAAATCAAGTCAATTCCAAGCTTCAGTTGCCAAATTTATTCTTTTAACCATGGATGTCACTCTTTTATATTTTAATTACGCAATGCTTCAAATGTGTTAAATAGTAAAAAATTTTGACTTTTAAATATTTTATATCTATAAATAAAGCAAATTTAATTGAATAGAAATAAAACAAACACTAATTTTTGCAGATGATTTGGCTCCATTTTTTATTTTGAAAAAAAAAAGGAAATCTTGAAAACATGGTAAATAAGTACCCAAAAGAAATCGAAAGATGGCTCTTCAAATGGAAAATTAAAATTTCTATTCAAAAGTCATGTTACATGATCTTTGAGAAAAAAACTAAAAATGAGCAAAAAGTTAAATTCTTAAAGGCATCACATTGGACTCAAAACTTCCTTTTGGTATAATGGTAGATGAATTAAAAGAGCGCTGTAATTCAAGGCTTAATATAATAAAATATCTCTCAAATAAAAAGTGGGGTCTAAAACCAAAGACATTAGGTAATCATAACAAATCCCTGATAGGATCAAACTTGGATTATTCTTTTCTTTGTTTAAATTCATTCTCAGAAACTAACATCAAAAAAATACAAGTTATTCAAAATTCATCAGTTCGATCTATTTTGAAGCTGAAATATTAAAACCCCTCCAACATGGTGCATCATGAGACTTTTAATAAACTTAAATTACTAACAGTCTCAAATCGACTTTGTGAGTTGAGTGAGACATTGATCGTCAAACTAGTGGGAGAATATAGAGGAGGTTTCGGATCAAGATATATCGAAATCCATTGAGTAATTGCTACCTAACAATTTCTTCCTTTTTTCCTGAGCCATCAAGTATTTAAACATGTCAAACCTCTAGCTATTTCAACTTGTCGTTTTTAATTTTACTTCTCACTTTTTTATTTTATATATTTTTAATCTGAAGGAGCATTAGCTCGGTACAGAATTACAAATAAATAAATAGAATAAATAAGGTGTTTAGACACGAGGTATTTCAGGATTTGACATTGGTAAAAAAAAATCTATTTTTTATTAAATTTTCGCGCTGTTTTGAGCCTGACATTTATATTATTAATTTTTTACTTTTAGCATTGGAAAAAAAATATTTGTTTTGACTAAAAACTTTTTTGAAACCTTGACTAATTTAATAAATTGAAAAATTCGCCACTAATAATTCAAATTGACAAGAATTTATTTTAGAAATTTTCCTAGGTAAATTATAATCAAAAAGTTTTGACATTAAAAAATCAAAAAAAAAAAACAAAACATTTTGATGACTTAAATATGAGCATGAAACTGATGAAGAAGTTTTTGTTCTCTGATAAGCGTGATTTTTTCATTTGGGTCGAACTATCATCAAGTCTGTGAATTTCAGACATTAATTAAAAAAGGATTTCTCGCTCCATTATTTATTAATCTGAATAATAAAAAAAACCCAATTTGATTTTATCTCGAATATATTAGGCCCAAATGAGAGAAAAAAAAACGCATTGTCAAAATTTTAAAGCCATAATCCGATTTAGGCTTCGGAAATTATAGGTTTTTAAAAAATCAATAACAATACTCACAATTTTCACGTAGTTACTTTAAAAAATAAATATTAGTTTATGTGTCCTTCTATTAAATGTTTTTAATTTGTCATTTAAGTAAATGTCACGAAATGTTTTTTTTACCGAAAAAGAACGACTTTGAGTCTTATCTTTTGAATCGATCGCATTTAAAAGCCTTAAATGAATTTAGCTTTGAATGTTGTCAAGTCATCACCTTTGTCGATGTTAGCAAGACTTTCCACTCAATCAAAACACAAATAGTCTTCAAAATTTTAAGACACTACCAAATACCACCTAAAATAGTGCAACGAATTGAAGTATCTACAGCAACTACAAGATTTCTTGTCTTCTTCTATCTAATACATTCGCTTTTCTTTTAATAAATTCATGTCAATATAAAAAAAAATATCATTTATTACATATCTATATATCTTTTCTTTAATTTCTTTTATTTATTCCTTTTTACTTTGTTTTAATTTTTTTTTTTTTTTTTAATTCTAAAGGAGCTCAGGCTCGGTACAGAAAATAAAAATAAACAAGATTATTTTAAAAGACAGAAAGGGAGCATCAGGATATTGTGTGTAGAATGGTCATGAATGGTCATGAATGGGAGTTTTTGAGGCATTTGAAAATATATTCGAATTCAAAATCCTACCAAAGAATCAGAGGTCGGCGGCATTTTTGGAACAGCAGTAACGCTGCATGGATGTGAGAGTTGAATTGAAAACAACAAGAAATAGAAAAGTCTGGTTCGGGTTGTAGGGCAACATTGGTTTGTAACTTTAGTTGTTTACAGTGAATTGATGATGATGAATCCAGGTTTAGATTGATTTTTAAAATTTGAAAAATGAATTCAAGATGATTTAAAGACCGATGTTTGAGAAGCGACATGCCAACAAAAAATTCTATGTGAAACATAAGGAAATAAAAGATTGTCGTTTAAAATATATAATTGAATCTTATTCTTTTTATTTAATCTTGAAATTCTTGAAAAAAAATCATAAATGATCCATAATTTGTAGGCAACATCAATTGATAAAATCTTATTAAAGAAAAGAGAACACTTTAAAACTAGAATTGCTATTAAAAGGCATAGACTAACAGAAAATATTTTTGAATTTTAAAATATCCTATTCATAACTTCCATAACTCAATTGACCTTTGCTTTGACTTTATTCTCTTTTCTATTAAACCGTAAGTTTCCAATATAAAAACATTCTAGAAACATACTTTTAGCTGTTTAAAAATAAAAATCAATTAAGATAAAAACAATCTCTAACTATTCCTAAAAAAATAAAGTTCACGAAATTCAAAACTTTAGTGCTATCTGAATTTCACATTTTGACTTAAAATTCGTAATCTACGCCCTCAAAAACCCCAAAAAAACTAAAGAATTCGATATTTTTAGGTGCTCAACTACTGTTTTTTTCGATTTCCCTGAAAAATATACTTTTAGGATTTGACCGTATGTCGCACCACTATTGTAACCTACTAAATCCCGCCAAAATCGTCGATTAATTTTTTTGGAAAGCTCAGAATCCAAATCAGAATCCAAATCTTTTCTTTTTTTTCGGCTAAAAGCTCCATCATTCTTGAAAATGTCTGATTGTTCTTGCTCTAATATGCTGATTTAATAACACCAAAGACCTTCTATAGGATTCTTCAGATTCGGATGAAGTAAAAAAATCATGGTAATTATTATTTATATCGGGTTCAACGTCTATTTTCATATGATCATCTTCATCTTCTTCCTCTTCAATATATTTTTTTGGCCGAAAACCCCAAGGTTACTAACACGAGATTGATTATATTTTGATTTTTTAGACATTTTTCACTTAGATTAATTATACTTAGATAAGTTTTTAGTAAAATTTAGAAAAAAAATATCAATAGAATATTAATATACAAATTTTTTAATTATCACATGATTTGAAGACATTTATTAAGAAAAATAAAGCAATAAAATAAAAAAGTAAAACCATAGAATTGTTCAGAATTTTGTCTAGATTTAAGAGAAAAAAAAAATCGGGTCATAATTGATCCCTCGGAGGAGATACGATTTAAACCAGAGAAAAAACATTTTTTTCCTTTTTTTAGCCAACAAAAACCGCCACACCCTTTTTTTTTCTTCTAAATTACATTAGCACCTAGAGAATTTTATGCTCTTTCAGAATATATATACTTTTTTAGTATATTTAAGTTTTATATTTGAGATTTTGAGTCTTAAAGAACAACAACTTTTTAAAGGGTTTGCTATTTTTGGAACCCTGGGTGTAAAACATTATTTTTTTGCCCCCTTCAAAAAAATTTACTTTTTGGGGTTTTTGAGGGCGTAGATTACGAATTTTAAGTCAAAAATGTGAAATTCAGATAGCACTAAAGTTTTGAATTTCGTGAACTTTAACAAACCCAGAATTTTTTCAATTGATAAAAAATCATAAGAAACAGCATTGAATGGAAATTAAAATAACAATAAAAAACTGATGATGACCAAAATGATTAGATATTTTTCATTTTAAAAAAATGTTCAATATACTAAAAGAAATATTTTATTTATATATGTGTGTTTATTTAAAATTTTTAAGATGGATTTAAATTCTTTCTATCTAACCCAAAAGATTAGTCAAAGCTGGTAGGCCACCTTCGGCAACACCAGCAACTAATTGAGCAGCTAACAGAGCCAAATTTTGGGCAGCGTCAGTAAGAGCCGGTGAAATAACATTGGTAAAATAATCAGTTACAATTCCACTAACCAAGTCTAGGATGCGAGTATCAGCGTTTCTTTTTCCTGTAAGACCAGACAATAATGATGTCAAAGCTGGTAGACCACCTTCGGCAACACCAGCAACTAATTGAGCAGCCATCAGAGCCAAATTTTGTGCAGCGTCATTAAGAGCAGGGGAAATAACATTGGTAAAATAATCAGTTACAATTCCACTAACCAAATCTAGGATGCGAGCATCAGCGCTTCTTTTGCCATTGAATAAAGCCAAAACGGCATCAATACCTCCAACACTGATGGCAGCAGTTAATTGAGCAGCCAACTCAGCAGAAGTTTGCAAAGCATCGCCTATTGGGGTCAACAAAGCTCCCAATAATCCTTCCCAAAAATCTCTATTCTCTAGTCTTGAAACTGGGACTGAAGCTGTAACGACAGCGAGTGTTGTCAAAGTTAAAATTAAAAATTTCATTTTTTGATATAATTTAAATTATTTCGTCAAAATTTTCTTTTTTATACCAATAAATTTTAACTTGAAAAAAGCATATGGTTTATCGCCTTCTTTTTGTTCAAATAAAAACCCTTTTAAAACTAAAATTTTACAAAATACTTTATTTTCTCACCAATTTCGTACAGTTTCAATTAAACTTTGTATAAATAAATAGAATATTTAGTTTTTTTTAATTTCAAAGTTTTTTATTTTAGTTACATTGTTGCTCGTTTATTAGTGAAAAATTGTATTTTTACATTTATCTTTCTTATAAAATCATGCAAACTAAATAATCAAACAATATTCAGGTCACCATTCTAATTTAAAAATTAAAAAGGTTCCAAAAGAATACCTGGATTAGTATGAATTTTTAAGATTCTTAAATTTCAGAGTGTCAATTTAATTGTGTAAGAAATTAAGATACCAGTGAGCTTAATTGATTGATTTGAAAATTTTTAATAATTGTTCTTTATTCTTTGAAAACTTTAAATTAAAAAAAAAATTAACCCAAAAGATTCATCAAAGCTGGTAGACCACCTTCGGCAACACCAGCAACTAATTGAGCAGCCATCAGAGCCAAATTTTGTGCAGCGTCATTGAGAGCAGGGGAAATAACATTGTCGTAATATTCGCCTAGTATACCTGAGACTAAATTCCACATTCCTGAGGAACTATCAGTTTCAGTATTTGTATCAGTTGTTCTTTGACCATTAATTAAAGCCAAAACAGCATCAATACCACCAACACTGATGGCAGCAGTTAATTGAGCAGCCAACTCAGCAGAAGTTTGCAAAGCATCGCCAATTGGAGTAAGCAGAGTTTCCAAAAGTCCTTCCCAAAAATTTCTGGTATTTTTTGCTCCTTTTGATCCATTGATTAAAGCCAAAACGGCATCAATTCCACCAACACTGATGGCAGCAGTTACTTGAGCGGCCAATTCAGCAGTGGTTTGCAAAGCATCACCAATTGGAGTAAGCAGAGTTCCCAAAAGTCCTTCCCAAAAATTTCTTTGTCTTAACAAATCATTTGGCAATTTGTTCTGAGTTGCTGAGACACAAGCTAATAAGGCAAGAGTTACTACAATTTTAATCATTTTTCTTTAATTGAAATGTTGATTTGATAAATTTTTTTCTCCTTATTTATAATAGATCAAGTTACTCAAGAATTTTTTTTATCAATTATTAACATACCATATTTTACAGTTTCCGTACTAATGTCTTTCGATTTATTTTATCAATGCGAGGAAGATATATTTGATGAGTGTAAAAAACATTTTTTTCCAAGCCTACAAGTTTATTTTTTAAAGATAATTTTACTAGACTTATAATTGAATTTTTAATTTTTTAGTCTACAAATTCCCATAAATAATTTGGTTTTAACAAAATTTAATAATTTAATAAAAACAGAGAATTTAAAAATTAAAAAATTGGTTAGAAAAAAGATGAAATGTGACTTTCGAGTCTAAAATGTAACCTTTTGAATAGGATGTCATATTTCGACAAAACAATTAGTCATCTCGCTAGTTAAGATGCTACACTTTTAGCTAGAGATGTGGTATTTTAAAAAATATCCATTAATATGTTATATTTATAATGCAATTGTAGCTAATACAGAGTTGTTTAAAAGTCACAAGTCTCAAGTCAAGTCTTAGTCCGGACTTTTTTTTTCAAAAGTCCGAGTCAAAGACTCTTGTTTTATTTTTTTTTTAAAAAGTCCAATAACTTTTCAATTTTTTTTCACGATAAATATCATGACTAAAATTCTTAAAATATTTTAAAATAATAAATTGTCTTAATCTTGATGACTCGAAGTTCCGTGTTTCCAAAGTAAATTTTTTCTCCAGTTTTACAAATTAATCAAATAAATTTTCGTGTTTTTCCATTTATGTAGAGTAATTATTCTAGGAAAATTATATTTAATGGAAGATCACGAAAATTTTCACCTAATTCTCAAATTCAATTTCGGGGCTGAATATTTCTTTATAAAGTTCTATTTCCCCTATTAATTGTCCACTGTCCAATTATTTTCAATTAGCATCTTTTATAAAAAAAATTATAAATTATCTGGATTTTTTGAAATTCAAATTTACAGAAAAAATTAAAAAAATTTTTGATTTCTATTATTTTTATTTTGATTATTTTTTATTTTTCAAATTTTAAATTTTTTTAATTAAACTGAGCCAAATAAATATTATCGATAATCCATCAGTCAAAATCAAGGACATATGAAATTTCTTCTGTTCATGGTAGTTATTGTTGCGGAAAAATGATATTTTTGCCGTCCCAGGTGCTTATCATGGAAGCCACTGCTTGACGTTTTTTAAAATATAAAAAAAAATTTTAAAGTCCGGACGTGGACTTTATTTTGAGACTTTTAAACTACTCACCTTGATCACCTTGCCTTTAAAAAAATACATATTTCTGTAAGAAAACTGTTTATTTATTTAATCTACTTTATTCAACAAAGATGAGTAAAAAGTTAATTAAAAAAGGAAATTTTCTTTATTTGGTTCTTTTCTAATTGAGAATGTTGCAGAGCGACTTCCTTTTGTCGCTTTACGAGTGTCAATTACCTTTTTTCTTTTTTTGAGAATTTAAAAATATAATTGTTATAAAATTCAAAATAACTTGCTGACAGTGTGTAAGAAACACTGTATGTTTTTATAGAAAATTTGTATTTTCTTTAAATTCAATGTGTCGCAATATACTAAATAATTAATTTAATAATACAAATTTGTCTAGAATTTAATTAAAAATTTCAAATTTTTATAATTTTTTGAAGTAAAATCACAGATTCATTTTAAAAATAAAAAAAACTATTGCTAACTTATTCCAATAAAAAATATTTTTTTTTAAACTACCTGTTATAAATTTTACATTTCTTAATATTTTCGAATCTTTTATCAGTATAATTGATTACATTTGAACTAGTACTCAGAATATCTCGATTCTATCAACTCTCTTTAATTCTACCTTCCTTGATTTCTTTGATCATTTCATTAAATGACTTGTTTGGATCGTAAGTGATCGCTTTACCTCGCATTCTAATTTTTACAGAGATTTGAGTTCATCTGGCAAAGCATGATCTGCATCGTCTAATGTTTGGCCAGTTTGACCCTCTAAAATGTTTTCCTTTGATAAGGTTTGAATCATTTAACTAAAAAATATATATTTAAATAAATATAAAATATGTTTATTTTTATTTGAATAAATTTAGCAATTGTTTTTTTTATTTTTCTATCTTTTATTCTTCTTTTGATATTTTTTTTATTAAATTTGTGATTATTGTAATCAAAATATGGTTTAAAATAATAATTATTGGTAAAATAACTAGATTAGTGGAAAAAAAATGAATCTGCGATTGAAAATTTAATTTGTGGTTGTTTTATTAAATAGTGGTATGATTTACTATTTTTATGATAGCTAAAACTCTTTTTTTGTTTTGGTAATATTATGGCTCATCATCATCTTCCTTATGATCAAGACAATCATCTGTGTCATGTGGACCATCATCGTGATCAAAAGAGCTATCAATGCAAATAAAACTGAGCAAATTATTAAAAAAAATTTAAACTTTTTTTTTATTTTTATTCTTATTCACAAAACATTTCAAAAACCTTGAATCGTTTTAGCATTTATGCTATAAAGAGATCATTCTTCTTATCGCACAAAGTCAAGCCCCATTTCTCTAAATCATTTATCATGGCGTTCTTTAACTACTGTCTTCGTTATCAATATGTGTTACAAAAAAATAAATAAAAAAATTAGCTAATTCGTATTACTATTGTGTTTAAAGATTATTAAATATTTGCCCAAATATCCTTAGAAATGATGATTTTAACACTTTAGATATCAAGTTGACTCAATATCGACTGCTTTCAGCCTAGAATCAAGCGTCTTGCTCACATTGTCCATAAAATTTTGAATTTAGGAAACTCGAAGATTTAAGAGAAATTTTAATCATAATAATAATCTAAGAAATTCGAATAGTTATCTTGTCCCTTTTAAAGGAAAGTTCAATGATTATAGTAAAAAATTCTTTGATTATTTTTATTCCAAGTTCATCAATGAATTGATAATTGATGATCTGCAGTAAGATTTTGCCTTATATAAACGAAGAATAAACAATAACATTAATTTATTTTTTATAAAATTTTGTATAATTTTTTCTAATTTTGACATCAATTTCAAAAAACTAATTTTTTGATAAATTTTTGAATTTTTTAAATGGGCTCAATCATACCTTTTTGGGTTTTGACCTTTGGTCTCTTTGCTTTAGTTGTAAATATAAAATATATATAGTTTAATTTTGATATAAATAATAATAATAATATTTAGTTTTCGGATTTTAGCCATATCTTTATATTGCAGCATAAATAGCTGCATCAACTTTCAAAGTGTGTAATGATGTGAAAACATTTTTTTTAGGGGCTATTGAAATTATTTTTTAACAGGAGTCTGTTTTATATCAAAATTTATGCTAAAAAACCATTTTTTTGAAAAAAAAATCAATTGAGGATTTTTTTCAAAATTTTGATTCAAAAGTTTATTTAAAACGCGTAAAAAAAAGTTTATCTACAATAAATATTATTTGGAAATGAGTGGCTCCAAGGCGTAACTTCTTGCTTTTTCAGCTAATTCAATTTGGTAATCTTGTGTAAACTTTTCAAAATTAGCGGGCAGTGGTTTGGAATTTCCTTGACTCAAAATCCAAGGATGACATAACACGTCAACTGCTTTCCATCTTTTGCTCTTATCTACAACTAACAAGTGATTGATGAGATCTTTCGAAGCTAAAAAAAATTATCTATCAGACTTTTTTGAATTAAGTTTTAACTTAAAAATCTACATTCTGATATTCCTTCCCAATAGGGCATCAAATATTCGAATTCACCGGCCTGAATGTATTTGAATAATTCATCTTGATTTCGATCAAGACTCCGAAACTAAATAAATTTTTCAATTAATTTTAAAAAATTTGTTTCAATTTGAAAGCTTATAAATTCAAATTTTTCTATTATAAACTTTGAAAAATTTTGTTTTTATTTACAGGAGGAAAACCGCACAGCAATATATAAGTAATGACTCCGCATGCCCACATATCGACTTCCAGTCCGTAGCCGATTTCTGATAAAATCTCTGGTGCAACATAAGTAGGTGTCCCGCATACTGTGTATATCAAATCTTTAACTTCCATAGCTAGACCGAAATCAGCTAATTTAATGCTAATTCTGTCGTCTTTTTTCCTCATGACCAGCAAGTTCTCAGGTTTCAGATCTCGATGAACAATATTTTTTGAATGCAAATAAAACAAGGCCTCACAAATATCCTGGACCATACTAGCTGAGTCTTTTTCATTAAATTTTACACTTTGACTGATAGCGTCAAATAGGTCCCCTCCCTTAGAAAAAAATTTTTTTATAATTTTATTTATCTTTTATTTTTGAATACTTTAACTAAGTCTGTTATCAAATAAACTTCTTCTTTAGTCTCGAATTCTTCATGTAGTTTTACTATGTTAGGATGACTGCATGATTTCATTATTCGAATTTCGTTTTCAATCATGTTCTCTTTACCCTTGAAACAAAATTATTAAAATTATTTTAAATTGAATCCTGCAAATTTCATAATTTTTTTTGTCTTTTTGCTTTTAAATTCTTTCAAGCTAAAAACCAAAAATTACAATTACATTTTACAATTACCAAGTTTGTTTTGAGCATTTTTTCATCGTAAAACCAGACCTATTGACAACGGAGGTTTATACTAATATAAAGAATGTTCTTTTTAGAAATTAGAAAAATTTCCTCTTTTGGTAAGAAAGCTCATACTTTATATTCTTATATTATTTATAAATACGGAATTCTTAAACCTTACCCATGTTAAGCGGAATTTAATTTTAAAAAGTACTTTTCTGACTTCGAGAAATTTTAATTTTTCAAAAAGTATAAAAAGTGCAATCCTAGTTTTTTTGTGATTGTCAATTGATGCATGACCTCATAAAAAATCAACCGTTTTCAAATTACAAAATTATCTAACTTTAAAGATGGATTTATAATAATTTAAAAATAAAATTCTAATAATTTTATTGAATTTTCTTTTTTTTCTTTTTACAATCATAGTTTAAGAGAAAAAAATTTCGAAAAATTAGAATATTTTTTTCATATTTATTAACAATATGGTGTTCAGTCTTATAAAGTTTAGCTAATCTTTAGATTTAATAAGGCGTGTATTTAACCTTCTGACAAAAATATCATATGTATGTCTCTAAAATCTTTGCGTAATCATTATTCAATATATGTCTTTTAAACTTTCTTTGCATTTTTTTTACTTTATTTGTATTTTTATCTTTTTTTTATAATTTATTCTGAAGGAGCTCTAGCCCAGTACAGAAAACAAATAAATAAATAAATAATAAATGCCTAATCATTATAGCTTTAAAAAATGTCCATTACTAATTCTTTAGTGGCAGAGTTTCACTCGAATAATAACCAAGACGACTCAATTAATGGCGTGGACATTAGATGTTGTTGTACCTTTAAAAAAAGTGTGGTAAGGGTATTGTGTATGAGTTTGTTCAAGAAATTACTGAACAAAATTTAGAAAAAAACGCAATCGGATTGATCAAGTCTAGAGACTGTTATGCCAGCAAAACTTACTTCTCTTTTCTTTAGTAATTTTAATATAAAAACAAGATTAATTTCAACTGAGCGAAAAAAATAAAGCACATTGATAAAAGAGTCTTTTATTAAAACCCGATTCTTAACAAGACCAATGTTAATGATGTCTTTCTAGATGTTGAAAAAAGCAACCACGAACAAGTGATGATTCCAATTCAATCCGATGAATCGATGGTGGCTCATGAAAATTTAATTTTCTTTTAATCATCAAAAATAATATTTTGTTATTATTTTTTGAATTGTTTTGTCGTACTAAATTTTTTTTTTATAATTGAAAAAAAACTTTTTTTGTCTAACTTTAATACAATTAGTCACATTTTTATTAATAAATTTATCAGTAAAAAGAAATTATGTTATCAGTTGATAAATATTTTTGTTGTCAGTAAAAAAAAATAAAAGCCATTTAATAATTTTATATGAAAAGAACGGAATATTCAAAAATTATGAAATTTGCTTGAACTAATGTACCATGATAAGTTCATATTGAAAACGTAAATTAAGAATTGATAAATGTGCTTTAAAAATATGAATTAGAATACTGAATTTTTGATAAATTAAAATTAAAGATAAAAAAATTTAAAAACCCTTTTTAACCTAAAATAAATTTTTCTAATGTAAAAAATTTGATTATTGAATTTGACTGATTAAAAACAAAACACAAGATTAGATTTTGACTTAAAATCCAAAATTTAAATTTATCAAAAAAAGTATTATTTGTTTAATTTGCTTAAAAATTTTGGCTTAAAAACTCACCCTCATTTTTGATTTATCTATTATCTTAATAGCATACTCATGTTCGGTGTTCTTGAGCCTTGCATGCTTGACCACTGCAAAGTTTCCATCGCCCAAGGTTTTCAAAATTTCGTATCGGTCCAGTATTCTATTAAAGTTTGTAATTTGTCTTTTTAGCTTATTGCTAGCTGGACTTTCGGCTTTTGTAACATGTTTTTTTTCTTCGTCCTTAGAATCTTTGACTTCTTGGTCTTTGGGTGAGCGTAATGGAGATTTTGATTTAACTTGATTTCGCGGTGTGTCTTGCTCTTTTATGCTCATTACAGTGGGAGATTTTTTGGCTTTTCTTTCAGTCGAATCTTGCTCTTTGGAAGCCTCCCGGATTGCTTTGGGCCTAAATTTGATTTTTCGTTTGGGTTTTTTGTTTTCGATTGACTGACTATTGTCTGAATTATTTATAGGTGACAATATATTTACACGTTTCGAATTGGACGAACTCGATGATGATAAAACCTTGCTCTGATTAGCACTATTTAGATTTTCTTTGTTATTTTGTTCTTTTTTCTTTCGTTCTATCTCAATTAGTTTCAATCTTTCGCGTTGACGCTGCATTTCCATATCAACTGCCAGATCCGAATCAGCGACTTTCTTTTTTTCTACTCAAGGAAAAATTAAAATTTATTGATTAGCAATCATTAAAATATAATCACTCTTCCGTCTTCCATTTCCGTCAAATTCTACCACGAAATTGCTCTTTTTGTCAACAGATACTTCTCCTTTTAATAAAAATGATTTTATTAATTAAAATTATAAAATTCTACAATGATTTTAGGAATTTTTGATCGATAGAAAAAATATTTTTTTTGTCAAATTTACGGTTTTGATCTAGAATTATTTAGATCGTGTGAATTAGCTATGAACTTGATTTTATTAAGTTTGTAGATAGATTTTTTTTATATTTTTTTGTGATTATCAATTTCAGAAAATCCTAACATGCGATTTTTAAACTGAATCCAGTTAATAAAATTCGAATTAAATTTTTTGATTTAAAGAAATTTAGGTATGATATTCAAGCAAATTTTTGTTTTGTTTAGAAGTTTTAAAAAACAAAAAAGAAAATAAGCTCAAAAAAATTGGTTTTATTTTAATAAAATCAAACAAGAAAAAATTCAAAATGTCTATTTTAACAAATTTATTATTTTGTAATTTTTTCCGGTCATCAATTTTTCAAGTTAAAATATCTTTTATCCATTTTTTTATTCTCGAAATTTTTAGCAAATTTTTAAAGATTTTCTCGAGTTTAAATACAAATAGATTTTAATAATTTTATTCGTTTAATTATCTTTTTACTTTTTATCGTTTTTTTTGGTAAAATTTTTGATGATAAATTAAATTGAATATTTATTTGAAAATTAACCTCCAAGAAGGAGAATTATAATATGAATAATTTTACACTTGCACAAATGATTTATAGAAAAACAAAGTGATTAATTTAAGAATCAAATTTGAAAATTTAAAATGCAATGGTGATCTAGTTTATGTATAGTTTGTATAAAATCGATTTTGAAGCACGAATAATTATTAATCTACTCTTGTAAAAAATAAATTTTTTTTCTTGTTATTACGTGCATAATTGCTACCATAGCAAGCAAAATCTTGCTCTACAGTTAACCTGTTGTAGCTTATTATTATCATTTTTAATATTAGAAGTATAAAATAGATTAGCTTATAAAGAAAAATTATATTATATCATTCTGCTTCAAATGATTTAGTTAGCTTTAAAAAGAGATAAAAATATCTTTTATGACCTCTGTTAGAAAAACTTAAGTAAAGTGAATCTGTTATTTTTTAACCAATATTCTATAAATTTAAGGTTTTGAAATAATGAATAATGGATATTTCTAATTTTATTCCGATTGATTTTTTATGAACAAAACTATTTCTTTTTTAAACTTTTTTTACTTTAGGTTAATAAAAAAGTGTTAAATAGTAAAAAAAAGACTTGCGATATTTAAATTTTTTAATATCTGGAAAAATCTTAATATCTTAATATTTTTATAATTAATATTAATCTTAATATTTTTAATATCTGGTATGCTCGACAATATCTGGTAAAATAATATTTTAATCAAAAGAAAAAAAAGTTAATATATTCTTTAAAGTTTTGCATTTTTATTTTAAAAATTTCACTTTCAAAATCAAAATAAATATATTCAATTTAAAAATTATTATATTTAAAAAAAAAAGTAGTCAATCATTATCGCATAGAGAATATCGAAAAAATCTATTAAGTCTTGATGCCAGTTAAGCTTTCGATAAACTGTGGCGTGCTGGGCTTTTCTACAAAATAATTGGAAAAATGAATAATTATCTGTTGAGAATATTATTTGGATTTTATAAAATTTTGATCTAAATTAATCATCTAAGTTGGTATTAAAAAATACTCTGTTTCTAATAACAAAATGGGTTAATGAGTAATATTATCTCATATTTATTTAATTTTTTCATCGATCAAAATCTCAGTGTGCTGATTTGAAAGTAGGTGCAAAGATTGGTGAGTTAAATGTTTTCATTCTTGCTTACTGCGACGATGTAGTCTTATTATCACCCTCTGAAGAACACATTGAAATGTTGCCAAGAACTGGAAAATTGAATTTAATGCCTCCAAATCGGCATCAATCTTTCCGATTTTATGTTAAATGGATCTTAGATTCAACAAGTACAAAATTCAAAAGATGATTTTGTGCAAAAGAGTTTTTTACTCTCTAGAAAGTGTTGGATGCTTAATCGATCTTTAGATAGCATTTAGATAATATTCCTATTATTCAAAATAGTTTGAAAGAATTTGATTTACGGTAAAATAATTTATTAAAATGATTTATTGGAATCAGTAAATTTACCATTACAAAACCCTTAAACAAAGTGCTAAAATGCTTCTTTCATTGAACACTTGTCAAAAGTTAAAATTTTGTCTCGCAAAAGATCGCATAAAAGACTTCTGCGGAAACTGGAGGCTTACGGTTTCGAAGAAAGCCTCATTAAATGGATCGATGACTTTCTAACCGTAAGAAAACAAAGAGTTCTAATGGGTTCGTAATATTTATTAATGACATGCCAGAAGGAATAAAGAATCAATGCAAATATGTTCAACAATTGCAGACACTGATGCAATAGTATCCATTCAATGAGATCTAGACAGACTGTCAAAATGGACGGAATTTTGGTGCACAAAATTCAATTCCAAATAATGCAAATAAATGGTCTTAAACGATAAGAAACAAAGCATGCCCATTAATTTTAGCATGCTGGACACAGTGAACAATCAAACCCACATTCTGGAGCGAACAGAACAAGAGAGGGACCTAGAGATCATCATATCATCAGACCTAAAATGGAAAAATCAAGTCATGAAAGCAGCCAGCAAAGCAAACTCCGTGTTAGGTATGATTGAACGGACTTTTACCTACGTTGATTGATTCAGAGAACTGAACTCTACTTATATCAGACCACATCTTGAGTTTGCAATGCCGGTTTGGAACCCAAACTTAAAGGTTGACAAAAAAGTACTCGAAGATGTTCAGAGAGGGCGACAAAACTAGTCTCGGAGCTGAGAAACAGACCATATGAAGAGAGGTTGGAGCATCTAAAACTTACAGACTAAGAGATTGATGGTACTTTTAATGTAGCAATTCTGGACTAACTGACTCGATAAAATACTATTTTTACTTGATTGTAAAATAGATAAAATTTTTCAATCCTTTGTCAACTCATTTGTCAAAAATACAAGTTTTCTAAAACTATTCTAATTTTCTTCCTTTTTTCTTTGAGCTAAATACTAAATACTAGTTATGAAAAATAAAATATTTAACTAAATTACATTTGTATTAATCAAAGCGTAATCAACTAAAAATTCGAAAGAATGAAGACAATAGTCTATTTTTCAACCTTTAATCTCTTAAAAAATAAAAATTCTTTTGTTTTTTGGGAAAACGCAGTCTTTTTCTCATTTAGTAGAACGTAATAATTTTGACATTTTTTTCCTCAACTATTTTGAATTTTTAGGTGTTTTTTAATAAATTTAAAGCTTTAGTTAATTTTCTAGTATCCATCGTATTTTCTTCTTCAATTGAAGTTTTTAACATTTAAGCTCTCAATTTTAAATAACAATAATTTGATTTTTCTAGAATTTGTGAAAAAATTTGAATTGTTTAATCTTATTGTTAAATTTTTGCAAATTATTTTTTTTAATTAATAAAAATTTTAAATTTTAAATGAACAATTTTATATAGAATTTAAATAAACGAAGTGCTTTTAATAGATAGGGGTAATAGCCTGTTGATTAATCTTGAAACTTTAAAAGAAAATTTTGTCTTGAGATTAAGCAGTAACTTTTTTTTACTTACCAGATGTTTTTTCTTATTTGTTAAATAAATAGAACAAATTGAATTGATGTCACCATCGGGTCTTATTTAGTAATTAAATTGTTAAAACGAAATATTTTTTTTAAATAAATGTAAGCTGTAGGTAGACTGATTTTTCTCCAAAATTAACTTAAAATATTTTTAGACTAAAATAAGATAAAAATGCATGAATCCGAAAATAATATTAAAATGAAATTTTTTTTAGATTTTAAAAAGATTTTTCTTAGATCAAATTTCGATCAATGAACCAAGAAAAATTTTCTACATCAATTAATTTCAATTAATTTTTATGATCTTTTGCATCATGAATTAAAATTTATTTTTTCCATAAATAATTCGTGAATTATTTTTTTCGTATTATTATTAAATTCTTTTAAACAGAAGAAGAAAATTTTAATTCAGGTTTTCTGTTCTTATGAAAATATTTTCTTGAATTTTTGACAAGAAAATCATTACCAGCTTTAAATGAAATTGTTTAATAAATTTTGAAATTGTTTTACATAAATGAACAATTTTTTTTCGTAATCATTTATTTTTTTTAAGTTACGCTTTAATTTCCCAAACAACAAAACTTAATTTCTCATTTTTTTATTACAATTTTAGAATCCTATCAAGGTAAAACAAGTATTCTGTTGTTTTTTTTCAAATTTCAAATCAAAATTTAATGTTTTTCTTTTTGAAATAAAATAAAAAAACATAAGTGCTTTTTAACTTACCGTCAGTGTTATAAACTGTTTCTTTGTGATGAATATCATTTCTATTCGAGTGGTTATCCATGCTCGAGTGCCTTGGTTTCGCTCGCGACCTAGATCTTGATGATTCCCACTCTTTGAACAAAGACTGAGCATACTCAGCATTATCAGGAAAAACCTCCTGTAACAAATCGACAATTAGATAGCCTTTGAGGGGTTCTTTGCCCGAGACCCCTATGAACATGTCATCATCTCGAAAAAAATCCGATATTCCTTGAACTCGTTTTCCCTTCAGGGTATACAGCTTTCTGATCTTGTCATTTTTCCACTGTGGTAGACCAAAAGCATCTGATATGTCACACACAAACTGCTCAAAACTGTGCAGAGCCTTTCTGTTCAGCAATATTGTAATTCTTTTTCTTGGTCTTTCGGTGGCTCTGATTATGGTTATGATTCGTGGCTTGGCTACCGATTCGCCCGGACCACCTACTGACGCATTCACTCGAAAATTGTTTGCTTGGGTTTTTTTGTTCGCAAAGTTCACAGAATTACTCAATATGAATCCATTGTTGGCAAATTGGATTTGTTTAACTTTTGGCAGGTAATAATTTTGGTTCGAGTGGCTAAATTGGTGTATTGAAGGCAAAGGTTGGGATGAATGAAGACTTGTAGTTGGCAAATCTGGATTTTTGCTTACTTTAAAATAAAAAAATGAAAGCTCAATTTTTGGTCAGATTAAAATTTGTGTAGCACAGTCAGTACCTGTTTGAACGGAAGGTATTTGAAATAGTTTCGGTGTTAAATACATTTTAGAAATTTTTCATTTTAATTAGAACTCAATTTTGCTCAGATCGAAATTTAACATGAAATTTTTAATTTTACTTTCTGTAAAACGAAAATTCAAACTAAACAAGATTTGAGATTAGCTTTTTTTTTAAATAAAAAGCATAAAAAGGTAATTAAAATTTAGGATTTTTTCTTTCCAAGCTCACACTATTTTATTTTTCGCATAAACGAATTTCAAAGCAAAGTTTTTTTTTTTCTAATTTAATAATTAAAAAGAAACCTTTTGATTCAAATTGAGCATTCAAACTTTCGGCTTTGTATGACACTATGTTTATTTGTTGGATAATGTTCTAAAAATTTATTAAATAGAATGCTCTGTTCTAAAAAAAAATTGTTTTTTGATCTAATTATTAAATTAATAGTTATTTTTAAACATGCAGCCCTAGTTTGGCTTTTTTAAGAAAATTTCTTGATAAAAAAAACAAACCAAAAGATCATTATGAATATCTGTTGGAGGTTTATTTTTTTGGCGCTGAAGCCCAGCAATCGAGCATAGTGATTGTTTTTTGCCTAAAAATTTAAAATAAAAGTGACATTTCTTGCCATTTTGGAACCAAGTGTTGCTAATACCTTTTTATTTATTTAAGATTTAAAAAAAAAAACTAATAAAATTTAAAATTCAAATTTTGCAAGACTATTGCATAAAGAAAATAATTCTCATTGTGTTTACATAAATATTTGGCAATATTTAAAATAGATTTCTTAAACATCAACAAACAAATGTAAATAACTACACCAAAATATTTCTTTAATCCCAACCGAGAAGACTAGAAAAAGTGTCACTAACCTGATTGCCAGTTGACAGATGGTAGCTCGCCGTATTTGGCATGCCGAAATGGCTCAAATGAGGCACACACGTAGCTTGAGCCATCTAGAAGTTCGTCAATATCATTGATCTCGCGTCCTCCTACCGGCGTGTACACGCGCCTTACTCCATACGGCAAATCGACACACCTGTTTAAGTGATTCATCAAATCTTTGAACGAATAGTAGCGGCTAGGACTTATTGTGACCATTTTTCCGGCAAAGTATCTGTCACCATTTTTATAAAATGTAACTTTTCTTGGCCTCTTTTCCACATTGTCTTTGATGTGCACTGCATCGTAGTCTCGATAAGCATCGATGTCATTTACCAAGTTGTGGCTCTGATGCTTTACTGGCATCATAATAACTGTTTCCATCATATAAACTCTAAAGAGTTATGTCTAAGATTTATCCATAAATTTTTTTATTTTACAAAATAGTTCAAAAAACAATTGTGCCAGTTTTTTTTAATTATTTTAAAAAAAAACATAAGATAAAATTCATTTGACTTTACTATTTTTTATTATTAGCGAATTTTTTATCTACTTTTAGCTCTGACGCAGATAGATTAATAAATTATTATTTTATTTATTATAATTGAGTTCTTACTATTTTTTGAACTAAACTTGGCGCTTTTTCTGAATTCATTATTTCTTGAAACCTTGTCAACGATTCGAATCAAATAGGTCTCTAGTGAATTAATTTAAAAAAATTGTCAGTGTATCCGGCAAGACCTGAGTAAGCAGGCTTCCATGCTATGCACATATTTGTATTTATAGCGATTCGAATTTAATCCTAAGGATTCTGGACATAAATTATTTGAAAAATTTTGAAACAATCACTCTCACAAACTTTAATTTTAATTTAATTTGCTAATTAGGAATTTTAAGCCGAATAGAAAAAATGAATATTTTTGCCAAGTGATAACTTCAACACAGCGGTAAAATGAAATGTTTTGTACAACAACAAAAAATTGAATTTTATTCGAGAATTTTATTTTTTAGCTAAATTAAAAAGTTTTAAATCCGGAAAGTAATTTAAATAAAATAATCAGAATCAGGCTTTTTAAAAGTCTGATTAAAAAGACTAAAAGTTTCGATTTAAAAACACATCACTACGAACCTAATTAGGTTTTTTCAACCAAAACTTTAAGGCTTTTAATTTGTAGGGTTGCCAAGAATTGAAAAAGTCAACAATTTTTTTGTGATTTGACTTTCGTTTAGCAGACGACTTGGCACAAGGCCTTTCTCTAAATGTCCAATTAGTTCACAAACATTTTATTTTTAATTTTTGGTTTTGAAAGAAAATTTATTGATTTTAAGAACAAGTTTTTCCAAAATTTAAATTGCACAAAAACAAATATTGATATTTCTCTTTAGGCAAAATATATTTTTTAAAAAAATCCATACTTTATTATTTTTTGAAATGCGATATTCAAGACTCAAATTCAAATTTAGATATTTACCAATTTAAGATCTCATTAATGGATATAATTATGCTGAATTTTTCAGAAATAAATTGTCCTTTGAAAAATCCTACCTTCAAAACATGGCTTTGGATTCCGTTGCTTTGACTTAATTAGCCCACGTTAATTATTTAAAGAAAAAATGCACTCTATTTAAACTGATCCACATTTGAACATTTAAATAATAGAGCTAACAATATTAATTATTTAATTATTAATATCATTGATTTAATAGAAAAAAATAATAAAATTAATGAAGAAATTTTTTCTATGCATTCGAGCCTGAAAATAAAAAAAATTGAATTGATTTTTAGGAAATATGCAGAAATTTATCATATCGAATAAACTATGGAAATAAAATAATTTTTTTTGATTAGGTAATTTCGAGTTACCATGAAACGAAATCAAAAAAGCTTTTCTTTTCAACATTTGGCTTTGATTTCCAAGAATTACTGTTTTATGTTGTAATAAATTAAAAGTGTTTGTTTACCATGCAGTTCTATAAGTTAGTTAATTTTCTGGCTTTTTTCTAATCAAACTAACTGAAATCCTATTATGATGCCACAATCACTGTAATCCCTTAACAAGAAAAGAGTATAAAAAATATTAATAATCAATTTAAATATTTGTATTTGTACTTGTTCCAAATTTGACTGGGCAGCTTCTTGAATCAATTTAAGTTTGTTCTATTAAAGACTTGGTCGAATTTAAAATATAGACTTAGAAAACCTTATAACCAAGCCAACTGAGAAGCGAAAATCGTGATTAAGAATTGTACGCTTGAGAAAATTAATTTTCAAGTTTTAGTTATTAGAAAGCCACTTTAACTCGTTGCTAACTTTTTAATCTAAATTGGCGATCGATTTCCTCAATTTAAATCTGCTTTGAAAATTAAAAAATTTAGAGAATTTATTGTTGAATAATTTTTGTGAGTATAGAATAAAAAATTTGGAGAAATTTTTCGATTTTAATGCAAGCCTTTAATTAAAGTATGAAAGCTTATAAGTAAAGGAGAATGTCTATACATAAAGCAACTCTTAATAATTACATTTTTCAATATTTAAAAAAATAAAAAATCTCTATTTATTTGTGATTTATAAAAATGGTTAATTAAAGCCAAACGAAACGAACTCATTTAACTTCAAATCCAAAATGTATTATTTTCACTTCTTTAAATTGTTTTATTAAAAATCGAAATAAGTTTTTAAATTGTTATTTTTTTTCCATTAACAAAATCTAACCAAATAATTGTTTTTTTATTGTAGTCACAAGTAAGAACACTTTGATGACGATTTGAAAAAAAGGCAAACAAAGCATACCTTAATAATAGACATGAATGATGGAGTTGACTGATTCATCAGCACTGAACGATCAAGCTTCAAAAAAGTACAAACACGAAATAAGGAAGTTGAAAGAGCTTTTAATCAAGCAGCAGAGTTTACTTAACAAGATGAATGATGAAAATTTACAGCTAAGTCAAAAATTAGACTTTTTTGAAAAATCAACGCTAGTCTGTAATCAGACTAATTTGAGCCTCAGAGAGTAATTAAAAATTATTTTTTAATATTTTAGAATTAGTATAATTAAATTTTATCCAAGGCTTTTAGACCAAAATAAAAGTCTTCAAGAACAGCTTCTTTTGTCACAATATTATGGTTCAAAACTGCTCAGAGAATTAAATGAAACAAAAGAAAAGCTCAAAAAATCCACTTTTAAGTCAGAAAATGCGAACAGTCAAAACTTAAAAAACCTAATTAATTGATTTAATTTTTTTGTAAATTTAAAATCTACCTCTCTCTTATTTCAAAAATTTGAAGCATATTTTAGATGTATTCTACGTCCACAAATAAGTTTCTTTTGCGACTTGAACATAATTTTTTGTGATTTTAATATTGATATTTTAAATAGATTGTCTTTTTTATATTATTTTACCATTTTTTTTTCTAATAAATACATAATGTTTCATAAAAAAAGTATAATTGTTTTATTTAAATGTGCAGGAAATGTTTTTTTTATGTTTTTTTTTTAAATTGTTGATTCATTTTTTAATTGATTCCAGCAATGTAATAAAAATAAGATAAAATAAAATTTTAAATTAAAAAATTTAAACTAGGATAAACAAAATACAGGTAAGAGAATATATAGCTAAATATTTTGAAAATGAATATTGAAAAATTCGACTCAAAAAGTCAATAATAATAATTTGTCAAAAAAATAAGTTCATGAATTCACTCTTGACCACTACTCTTGGAACTATGGCAAAATTTGGGTTTATTCTAAACGGAACTAATACCATCAAAACCATGTAATAAAATTTTTTTATTTTTTTTTAGAATAAACCTTGACGCCTGAGTTAAATTCGAAATTAAAAAAAAAAATTGAACTTAATCTAACTTTTGTATTTATTCTAAGAGCATTCTTCAAAAATTTAAAATTTTTTTTGCAATAAATCCTCGGAAACAATTTTGTTTAGATAGAAAATAAAACAAGAGGTGTTGGGCTTTTTAAAGACGAAATATAACCAAAGTGAAGCTGGGTGAATATATAACATACTACTTTATAGAATAAACCCAAATTTTGAAAAAGTTCCAAGAGAAGTGGTCAAGAGTTTACGGTACTTTCTAGATTAGAAATGCGGAGTTTTTTTTCCTCTAGAAACTGGTAAAATAAATATTATATTTTATTCAAAATATGATTACTAATTGAAATAAAAAACTAGAATATTATAAGTGATCGGTTTTACCCTTTTTTTCTAAAATCTTCATTTTTTTGCTATAAGATTCTTCTTTTAAAGATTAGGACCAGTTTTAAGAATTAAATTTTTTTAAAAATAGGTTTAAATGAACAAATAATTAATTTTTACTTGATAATTTTAACAATCTAAGTTAATTGTTAAATGAAAGTTTGATTATTGAGAGAGAAAGAAATAGTTAAGAATTTATTCTAATTAATACTTGAAAAGCTTAATATAAATAGTTTGTTATTTTTAAAGATTGTGTATTCAAAAACAAAAGAACTTTAATTAAACAAATTTGACGATTGTCTTACAATAGCTAATGTATTTTTTTTAAGGTAAGGAGTCATTCAATAATGCAATTTAAAATTTATAATTAACAATTAATTTGGATTTTGAAAAATTTCGTCATATTTTTTTTAATTCAAAATCAATTTTGCTTGATAAACAGCTTTATATTTATTGCTTTTTAACAAGTGGTAAATTTTTTGATTTACAGAACTGATTTGATAGTAGGGTTTTTGGTAATTTTACGTAATTTTTCGAAAAATTACTTATGCAAGAAAAGGTTAAATTACGAAAAATTACGCAAAAACAAAAATTCCAAAAAATGCCATTTTTTAGACCATTTTTAAATTTTCTTAAAGAAAATTAGGCAAATCAAATAAAAATTGAAAAAAAATATTTAGCGATTTTTATGTAAATATATGTAAAAAGAATTTTATAGAATTTTAAAACTGTAAAATTCAGTTAAATTTGAAAACTTTGAAAAAAAAGTTTATGATCTGAATAAAAGTTGAAAATTATATATTAAAATTATTTAGTTAATAGTTATTTTATTAAGAATTTAAATTTTTTTACTGGATTTTTTTCTTTAACTCAAATACTTTTCAGTATTTTTAATTTTAATAAACGATTAATAAGAAAATTATGTAAATTAAAAAAAAATTATATGAGTAGAACCAAAAAATATTTATTTAATATTTTGAATTAATAGTTTTTATTTTTAAGCTTTTAAAACCGAACGATTAGTTTTCAAAGCTTTTTCAAAAGTATTTCGATTAGTGATAAATCTAGCAAGGTGATTTTAAAAAATATATTTGTTCATCTATTAGTTGAATATTAACTAATTAAATTACCTTTAACTTCCAAGTGTTGGTTAAAATCTTTTTTCGGTAAAAATTCGTGGTCTCATTCAAATTATCTAAGAATTTTGCTCTTTATTTTTAATTCTTTTTGTATAACTAAATATATAATTTATTTTAAAATAAAATTTTAAAATATTTCCTTTAATAATATCAATGCTCATAATATGATATTTTAACTTCAACTTCTTCATCAGTGGAAAGCTCTACCAGATCCTTATCATTTTTTTTTAAGCTTTAGTAGAATCAGAGCTACAACTTTTTTTTCTTTTTTTGAACAAAATTTTACCGTTTCATAATTCGCTTTTTACGTAAATATGTATATCTAAAAATCGGAAATTTTTTTTTTATTTGTTTAATTTACTTAAAAAATGTACTTAAAATTATGTTTTGAAGATTTATTCGGTCTAAAAAGTCCAATATTTTCTAAACGATCAAAGATTATACTATCACTCTCATCGTCCTTTTAAGCTGTATTTTTTATAATTAAAGTTTAAATACTAATACTTGAATTTAAACAAGGAAAAGAAAAGTCCAATATACATCCTTTTAATCTTGGATTTTCCTTTCAATATTTTTATTTCTAGACCACATTTCTTTTTAGACTTTTTCATCATTATTTAAATTGTTACCATTCATTTAAGGGCAAGATTGATTTTAAATTTTGTGTATTTCTCAATGATCATGTAATCCTTTTAAATCCTGATTGCTCATGAGCAAATAATTCAATGTTCTCGAGAAAATTATACGTTCAAGTAATTTGCCAAGACAAATTGTCATACTAATAGGACGATAGATTGATTTGGAGAAGATTTCTTAAGTATCCTTGCCATTTTCGTGGATTTTGGGACTTGTTCTTGTTACAATCTCATGTTAAAGAGTTGACTTATTTCAAATAAAATCTCGATAGGTATTTTGCATATAATCCAGACCAGAACACGGTAGTTCTGTTTGTTTTTAAGGCATTTGCAATTTCTAAAAGAGTGAAAGACTCGCTTAGATTATTTTTTACTTTATTTTTTTTTAAATCTCTTATTTCTTGTCATATTTCACTCTTATCCTCCGATTCTACAAAATCGAGGTGAGGACTAGAAGTAGTGGCTAAAAGATTGCCAAAGATTTTTTCTTTATCTTTATCCGTATTAAATTCTTAACCATCTTTAAAAAAGTGATTGAATTTGTCTTGAACATTTCTTTGTTCTGAACTTAAGAGGATTTTTCCCGTTTTATTTATGAACTCGAGCCAGTTTTGGTACCAAAATTCTTTTAGACTGAGACGTAGCTCAGACGTAAGCTTATACTACCTGAGTGATGGATATCTAGATTTTTGGAGAAGTCTTCTTAATTTTTTTCGTTCCTTAATTAATGATATAATATTTTTTGGTAAGCTAGATTTAAAATACTTTTGAGAGTGGAGGGGTATACTTTTTTGAGCATTGAATGATTTTTTGTGAGATGTGTTCATTTAGCTGGTCAAATTTTTCCGTATAACTATAATGCTAACTTGAAGACTTTAGTAAATCTTGGTAGAGTCCACAATTCTCTTTTTTGAAATTAAAGTTCGAAAAATTGAATTTAGAAGCATGCTCAATTGAAATATATGCTTGAAAAGATAAATGATCACTCAATATTTCATCATCTATTAGAACTTTAAAGTGAACAACTCTATGTGAAAGCGAGGTTGGCATTAAAAAAATATCTAGGTTTTCATGTCTTAAATCAATTATATGTTTGTGTTTTATCATTAATTAATAACAGAGAGGTTCAGCTAGTTTATAATTTTCTCCAACATAAGGACATTCTCATTTTTTTTAGAACAATCTAAACTTTAAGTCTTAGCATTCAGATCACTTTCCATTAAAAATATTGCACATTTCCTTGAGATATCTATAAAAAGTTCGAGAGGGAGTTCAATTTTGGTGGATTGTAAATTTTAAGCTCATGTTGATACAAAGAACTTCTGCAGAAAACTTATCAAATGAATAATCTTGTTTAAATCTAATTAAGAATTATTTCTATTTTGCTTTATTTTGCTTTTTTGCAATAGTAAACTTTTTATGAGAATTTTTTTTTATTAGACTTAAAAATTAAGTGACTCTTTTTTTAAACTCCGGAGTCACATAATCGACAAGACCCTCTTTTTTAAAAACACATGTAAAGAATTGTTTCTAATCATGTGTTTTTTATTCAGAAATATTTTTATTATTCTCTTAAAAGAATCACGCCATGCTTCTTTATATTTTCTAATATTTTCTTTAGAGTTACTCATAAAAATTAATTTTCATGTTAACATGATAAGTGAAATATCAAATCAAAAATATTAAACTCAATTTGATGGATAAAATTTTCTCAATAAAACTTATCGGACTCTTTTTGGAAATTATTGATTTTTTAATAAAAAAATCAAATCAAACGACATTTAAGCTAAATGGTAATTAAGTTTGTTGGTCTCAGGGTGACATTTACTGTAAATCTTTTATTGATGATGAATATGAAATTTTTATAATAAAATTTGATAAAATGAATCACGAAAATTAAAAAAAGGCTAATAGTATTGGCTAACACATTGGTCGATGACCCCCAAATTGTATTCACTTGTACCTGTTTAACAGATTTTTGGCTTGCCCGTACTCTATGCTGTGAAACTGATTCTCTCGACCTTTTGGCACCATAACTTTCTGCGAGAGATTGTGCTCATTTTGTGAGTTACTTTGTTACTTAAGTGATGACATGGAGCTGGTATACCTTTTGATCTGTTCTTTGAAAACATGGCTGTCATCAGGCTTTGGAATCGCGAAAAGGTCAAATCAAAATTTTTTTTGATCGGTTTCGCGTGCAAAATGCACGAGTTTACATTTAGAATAAAATTAATTACTTCAATTGTCAGATCTTTACGATCGTACTCAAACTAACATTTTTATATTCCCACCAAAATTTACCAAATTTTACAACAAATAATGTAAAAAATTAGAAGATTTTGTAAGAAATAGTTAAATTTTTTATTTATATTTTAAATTAAAAAAAATAAAATTTTATTAAAAATTGACAATTTTTTAATTAAAAAAGGAAAATAAAATTTAACGAGAAAAAAAATCTATCTTTTATTTAAATAAAATTTTAAAGGAAAGATCATTTTAAATCATGCTTATTTTACAATTTAAGAATTTTCTTTTAACCATCGAACAACCACATCTTCAGAGAAAAATTGGATTTTTTTTATTATTATTTACAATTGAAGCAAGAAATTAATTGATTTCAAGAATCAATAAACGAAGATTCTGGGCTTGTATAATCAAAAACAATTTTACTAATGCATTTTATCTAAATTTTTATTTCACAATTATGTGCATTTTTCATAATATTGCAGACTTTTTTTAAAATAGTTAGATCATCTGAGAAAAATAATCAATTTTATTATCCAAATATTTACGATTTTTTTGGAAATATTTTTTATTTTAAAATTATAAATATATTTTTGAAAAATAAAATTACAAGAAATTTATTTAGATTTATTTTAATAAAAAACAATAAAATTCACGCATATTTTGAGCAGAGTTGCTTAAAAGTCTCAAATTAAAGTCAAAGTTCGGACTTAAAAACAACAAAAAAATTAGGGTTTTTGAATTCGACTTGACTTGACATCTAAAGAGTTTTTTTTTGTTTTTTGATAATATATTGATAATAATTTGATAATTTTGTTCTAAATTTCTAAAAGCTTGATTTATTAGTCTCTAATTTTATTCAGAAAATTAAATTTAAAAAAATGCTGGAGATAGTTTTGTAATATTAATTTTTTCCTGTTTGTCTTATGTCAAAATGAATTATGTATAGACCAAACGTAGTGATTCTTGATTTGATTTATTACAAATGAAACTTTTTCTGCAATAAAATCATCTTTTATAACTTGTCAATTTTTTGCTCATAAAAATTTATTCAAACATATAAAAATTCTTTCTTTATTGATTTTTTCTTAAAAAAACAAACAATTATATTTTAGAAAATTTGAGTTTGATTAGTTTACTATTTAAGTTGAATATTTTTTGAATAACAAGAAGTTATTAAAGACTCAAGAGTTTTACTAGTACTAATTAAAAATAAAATTATGAAAATTTTTTAAACGAAAAAGCATAAAACATAAAGCCAACAAAAAATTTTGCCCAAGTATTCAGATAAAAATATTTTTGAAAATTTTATATATTGATGAAAAGCGTTTTTTCTTCATAATTATCAGTGTTAATTAATTAAATATTAAATTTCAATATCTTCCAAAACAATACCGATACAAAAATGATATCAAATTGCAAAAAAAATGCTAAATTAAAGTTTAAGTGTTCAAGCAATCAGTGTTAATTTGAAAAATTGATTTTTTGCCCAAAACAAACTCGTAGAATCTAAGCAATTAAAATTGTATTTAAATGTAAATTTTCTTTACTTTAACAATTAAAAATTAATTATAAATTAATGAAGAAAAAATTTGAATTAATTAGTTTCCGTTCTTATTTCTTGCCTTAGATAGCTTTTGGCTATGATTCTTTCTTCTTTTTTTTGGATATTTTGTCACTTATCATTGTCTAATTCATTCTCGTAATTGTTAAAATATCAAATTTGAAAAAATAAAATTTCAAGCCAAAAAACAAGATTCTGAAATTGGTCAATTTTTACTTTGAAAATTTTTTTTCACCTAGATCCATTTATTTTATTATTTACGACATTTCACTAAACAAACTCCAAAAAGAAGTGACAAAGAACTTCCAAAGAAGAAATTAATTAATCAAAAAAGACATTTTTAAATGAAAGCTTTTCTTTTTTTGTCATTAGATTTTAAGTTGGCTTATTTTTTTTTATTTTTGCATTTCAGGGTTTTTGAGGATTAAATAAACTCGAAGATATTTTACCAAGATTGAATATCGATTTCGCTCAAGGAATCCCAAGTAACAATCAGATGACACTTGAATGACATGATTGTTTAATAATTGCTACAAACAATGACTTTGAGGAAGTTTTTTGGAATTATTTAAAATAAATATTTGTTTCTATTCTATTCATTACTGATTCGATTGCGTTTATAAATTAATGATTAAATGTTTCTCAAAAAAAGCCTTGATTGAAGTTTGTAATTTTTCTTTTTTCTTTTGAATGATTACCAGAGGGTATTGGAACATAAAGATTTCAACTTTAAATGAGATATCAGCAAAGACAGCCAAAAATCGATTTTAATTTTCCTCTATTTATTTTTCAAATTGCTCTTTTATCAATTTGATATGGAGTTGTTCTCGTCGATCTTGTTTATACAATCGACAATAATCAAAAAAAATGATGGCTTAATTCGTTATAGAAAATAATTTAAATTTTCTATCAATTATTCATTATCATCCTTCTGTTTATTTACGATCATGCAAATTCTAAGCTTTTAAGAGGCAATTTTTTATCTCAGCAAATAACAAGTTATCTATTTTTCCTAGATCAAAAATTAAATTTGAGCCGCTAAAAAAAACACGAGATATTTTAACAAGCTCAAGATCAGGCGCCTTAGTAGAAATTCATTTTCGGGCGAGAAAATCCAGCAAAGCGTAAAACAACAAGCTAATAAAAAATAATAGCTCAAAGAATTTATAGATAATTGTAAACTAAAACAGAAAAATGAACTCAAAATTGTATTTTTCAAGTGTTTTATGAAATAAAAAAAATATTCAATTTTAAATATTTTTTAGAGCAAAAAAGAACATTAATAAAAGTTTAAAATTTAAAAGGTGTTATTGACTTAAAAAAATCCATGATTGTATTTAAAACTAATATAAATAATTCTTCATAATTATTTCCTATAAGATCCGATACTGAGCTTAAAAAAGTCATGTCAATTAGTTTTTGAGATCTTACTTAACTAGGATCCTTGCTAAGATCTTGGATGGAAAATTACTTAAAAAACTGCAAATAATTAAATTATAAAATTGAATTAAGAAAGTCTGGTAATTCGAAATTAAGCCAAGCATTAATTTACTCTAATAACTCAAAAGTCATTTTAGATTAATTTACTTAGGCCATGAGTTTTTCAAAAAAACTATTTCATTAAAACTAATTTATTAACTAAATGATTAAAAAAAATTGCAGTTTGACTTTTGTTAATTAAGGAAATGGTAATTTTTTCCTCTTGTTTAAATATTTTTGAATTAACAACACTTATTTATTTATATAACTTACTACACCTTATTGTAGCTTACTAAAGTTAAGCGACCAAAATTAATAATAGTTATCTTGAAAAATAATTGGGAACTTGGGTCTCCATTTAATTATCACATTATTTTTTCGGTTCGCTTAATACTTCAAGTTTTTACGGTAATGTATTTATTCGTAGAGCAACTAAATAATGAAAATTTAAAAAAAAAATAAAAATTCATTTTTTTATGTAGAAGTTTTGCTTTATTTATTTATCGAAAAATCGCAAAATATTGAATTTAATCTAATTAAATAAATAAAAAATATTTTTTCGAACTGATTTTAGATTGATTTGTGAGATTTTTTTAATTGTTTATCTTAAACGAAATTAATTCATTGCGTATAGTTGTTGATAAATTTATAAAACAAAAAATTTCATAAATTTCATATTTTTTCTTAACTTGTTATGTTTGTGATAAAAAATAATAGTTAGAAACAAATTTTTCTATTCTACATAACATTTATTTTTCTTTGAATTTTAAATTTTAATTTTTTTCTACGAAAATAATTATTTAAAAAACTGAATATTCACCGATTTTCTGAAATCTTTGAACACTTTTTTTTATTTTGACTTTTGGTTAGTTCATAGAGAACCCAACAGAGGATTTACGTAAATTAAGATCAGTCTAGATTTTGAGTCAAGATCTTGACTCGGCTTAATTTTTTTCTGAATAAGTTAATACAGTGTTGTACTTTAAATCGCAGAACGGGTAACATTACATCATTTTACGTAATTCTTCTCATTCTAAATTTGATGTAATCTTACATTTATTTACGTAAAATTGCGTAAAATGGTGTAATATTACCCGTTCTGCGGTTTTAACATTTTTAAGTATTCATTGTGGATATGGTATCAAGAAAAACAAAATTAAAATTTAATTTTAAAAATTAATTAGTAAATTTGTATCATTTGTATCAGACTTGTTTAAAAGTCACACGTCTTAAGTCAATTCAATATTTTTAAAATGAAATAAATTTCAATACCAAGTTTTTTCATATTCTTTTATTAAATTTAATTTTATGATTACAAAATAAAAGAAGAATTTACTAACTTAGCTTTGTTTGAGCTTATCCCGAATGGGTCGCAGTATTTACAACTTCTACTAATAATAAACAAATAAAGGAATTTAATAAATAAAAATATTTTTATCTCAATTCATTTAATAAATCCATATTTGATACCAATAAAGTAGTTGCTTATAGATTTTTGGTTGTCAATCTTGGCCTATGTGGTCCGTTAATGTAACCAGATTTAAAAAAAAGCCTTTCAACTGGTCCTGATCAAGAAGGTATTGATAAAAATTTTTGTGCAAGTGTCGATAGAGCCAGTAACTTTGACTTTTAAAAAAAAAAAAAAAATTTACGTTAATTCATAAATTTGACTTAAATTTTTGATAAAACTGTGAATTATTAACAAACTTAATTTGGATTCAAAATTAAGAAAAAAATTATTAGAAATTTTAGTTAATTAATTATAAATAGTGTATTATTAATTGAATTTACTATTGATAGATTTATAATGCCTCGCGATACACCAATTGGATTTAGAGTTGATTTTGCTGGTTCAGATCGATCCAAACGAGCTAGGGTAGCCGGTTCTACTGAGTCGAGCAACTCAAGCGCAATCAACAACAATAGTGTGTCAACCAACAGTTTTTGTGACATAAATATGAACAATGAAATGAACAGCGATGACGAATTGTCAGAGGATTTTGATTTCAACACCAATCTAAGCTTGAACAATGCCAAAATTGATTTGACCAAACCTAATAGTTTACTATACGACCCGAAGTATCACAGCATACCAATTATCATTCAAAAGTCAAAAAACGAAAGAAAATACAAGCGAATATCAAATATCAAAAAATCTAAAAGTAAACCAGAAAAAGTAAAATTCGCCAATATAAACCATTTAAACCACCCATTGGCGTACACTCAAAGACCACACTCGACCCCATGTGCCGACTATTTCCTCGTTCCAAAACAAAACCACTTTATTGCCAGCCACCATCATTTGAGTGATTACAATGTAAAAAATTTGTCCGAGACTGACACCGATGACTATCTAAGCCATTTTAATCGTTCGCGCCACCATCGACCCAAGCGACCTGTCAAAAAAACCCTCAACCCAAGACAAGCGTCATACAATCAGACAAATCGGTTGTCAGAGTTTACCCCTTGTCAACCGGGCTTGAACGTGTGCAACACGAGTTCATTTATCAATAGTCCGATTCACTTGTTGATGAATTATCAAAAATCACTCAAACAAGAATCACACGAATCGGCATGCATTGAGCCAATACCTGAACAAGTTGACTATGAGCCACCAGATTTTAATTTTTCATCTAGTTACCTAATCAGCTTGGCAATTCTGTCTCTTTTAGTCTTCACCATACTCAACTTTTACGAGACCTTAACCAACCTTCTAAAAGTCAACCTTACAAATCTGATTGTCAATAAGCTTTCGTGTGGATTGATAGGCCTGTTAGTTCTAGTTTGGTACGCCATTGGTAATGCCAAGTTGAGCCCAAGTTGTGACCACTATCGAAAGTACTACAGTGTTTTCGAGTCAAAAAAAGTTGAACTTAAAGAAGAAGAGAGAAATCTGCTTAAGGAATCGGAAAATTCTGACTCATCTCTAAATCAACGGGACAATTTGGTTGTGCGAAGCTCATCGCAACTGAATCAAATTGAAAACTTGGAAAATTTCAGCCTGAACCTCATGAATAGAAAAAAACAAGCGAACAAAATCGAAATTTTAATCTACAATCCGAAATTAAAATTTCGATTTTGTTCGTTTGTGTTGGGCATTTTGGTCATAAATTTGACAATTCTAGCTTCGTTTGTTTATGCCTATTTGTGTCACACGGATGCAATCAAAAATGTGGCCGCTCATCAGGAAATTATACAAAGTGTACTTAGTACTCTGGGCTCATTGGGCTTTGTTTTGTTTTTCTACAATTTGTGCATCAACCTTTTGCAGATGAGCTACAGAAGCAATAATTCGAACAACAATGGAATTATTGTATGCCAAATAGATACCGATGAGCAGAAGTACCATTCGAGGAGCCTGTTTCAGAAGCAGCATCACCAATCGGTCAAGAAAATGGAAAAGATTGCTCTCAAGTTTTTGATTGTGATAGAGCTGTCGTTTGCACTTGTGTCCGCAATTGTCTACTATTTAGACAAAATGACCATAGAAAGCTCATTGAACAAAATTTTGAACAACATGTGCATCGATTCTCTTCGCAATGACCACATTTTGGCGTGCCCGATTTTTCTGGCCAAAAACAAGCTTTTCGACTGGCTCAGTGAGTTAGAAAAGCGAAAGATTTACGTTTACTTGAGGGCCAAAAAGTTCGGCAATCACTTCCAATTTGGTGCCAATCAAACACAAATTGAAGAAGCCTCCAAATCATATACTCCCATTGAGGACTTTTATCTAATGCTCATCAGCTTGAGCATATTAATTTTATTCATTAGTGTCTCGATTGGTTTTGCGTGTATTAAAAGAGATGAAAATGACTCGGACCAAGATGTGGCAGCTGACATAAATGCTGATTACTCGGTCAGACCGAACAAGCGGGACAATTTGACACAAGGACGGGTTTTTATTCTGCACCTTACGGTCTTGACCGTCTTTTACCAAGGATTTGTTAAAACTATATTTTTTAATGAGCTAAACAAAGTATTTTTATTTAAAATTTCTAGAAAATTAATTGCTTTTAATTAGTTAATTTCAGAGCAAAAATTAATAAAAATCAATGTTTTTTTGGTCAAGGCTCTAAACAGGTTCGGCAAAGTAAAATTTTTGATCACATTTTTTTTTTTTAATTTGATCGAAAAATTTCACTGCATATTTTACAAATTTAAAAATCTTTCAAAATTCAAAAATAAAGCTCTGAAATGTTGTTAAAATGTAAAAATCTGCGATGAAATTTAATTACGCATTTAAAAATTAAATTTGATCAGAAATTTTACTTTGCCAATAGGTTCTGGAAATTGTACCAACTAATAACGGGTTAAAGACAAAGTTTCCGGAATTTTTTCAAATGGTCATAATTCCTTCATTTTTAAAAAATCAAGGCTAAGGCCAAGTGATTTAGAAAGAGAATTTAAAACTTAACAAAGTTTACTTATGAAATTTTTTCTATTTTATCATTTCTTCGAATACTAGTCAATCACCTTCCATTAGGGTCTGTATTGATGTTAAGATTGAATCGATTGAATTTTCGATCATTAAGTTCAATTTAGCTTGTACCTAATGAAACCTTGCCAAGTAGGGCCAGAATATCAATTTTTTGTCTAGATTAAGCACTATGACATTATATAGAAAATAAAGTAGAAAAAAAAATATCGAATTTACTCGGGAAAAAAATATAGAAAATTGTACAAAGAAATAAATAGTCTAATTAATTTTTTTTCAATTTTTTTCTTCACTAATTAGTAAAATATTACCTATATCTTCAAAAAATGATTCAATATTCTCACTTTTGTAATCTGTTACTAATCGTAAAATTCTCAAATTATTCTCATGTTTGTCTTTTTTAGGTCTGATTCTAAGCTTATCTGAATTAACTTTATTTTGTTCTCTCTTGAATAATTCTACATCTTTAGGAACAAAACATCAGCTTTTTAATTTAAAGTTTAAGTCAAAGTCTCTATCTTTTTTCTATAATTAAATTTTCCTATATTTTTTTAAGTATTTTGTTCGCCTCCCCTAGATGATTCTTATTGAGGAAGGAAAGCAATCTTCTGCTTAGACATTCTTAATGCACGATTTTTTTCATAGTATAAATCAGAGTTGTTTAAAATCAAAGTCAACTCACTAGAATAGACTTGAAATTTTTATTTAAAAAAAAGTCATTTCAAAGTTTTTGACATTAATATGACCGTCACAATAACTATATATGGAATGGTAAAATTTCACTTAAAAATCAAGTCAATGTTTGAATTAAAATTAGTATTTGAATTTTTATCGTTCCATGCAGTAATGATCAGACTTGTAAAAAAGTCAGGAAAAAAGTCTGAACAAGTCAAAAACAAGTCAAAGTATGACTTGGACTTGGAAATATATTTTTTTAAAATGGCAAGTCTTGACTTGTTTCAAAAATTAAAAAAAAATTAAATACTTCATTCGGTTCAGATTGCCTGTTTTGTGTAAGTTGTTGTTATTTGTTTGCTAATAATTACATTATATTTAGGAAAAAAAAAGTTCCAAGGATGATGAAATTTTATTTAATTAAAAGTATCAGAGATTTTCAATAAAAAAATTTTTTTTTGTGTTTGAACATGTTTTTAAGCTAGAAAAAATTTAAAAAAAAAAATTAATTATTTGAAGTCTTTATTTATTAAAAAAGTCAATTTCAAAGATGTTTTTGATTATAATTTCGCATTTTAAATCAAACATCGCCATATAGTAATTAATGAAAATAGTTTGAGGTAATAAGTTAGCTGATAATTAATAATTAAGTTAATAAATTAAGTAAATATGTGTTTTTTTTTAATTATTCTACTTATATTTTATCTTTTAAATAAATTTTACAATTAATTCAATTAAATTTAAATTTTTTTCTCTGTTTTGATGATATCTAACAAAAAATCTTCTCCGACTTTTTTTTTCCGATAAAATTTTTCATTAAAACGTTCAATCAAAAAAAAAATTTTTTATTTAAGTGATATAATTTTAATTTAATGCAATAGATATTTTAGTACAAATAAAACCAAATTGAAAGACTATTTTTCATCCCAAGTTAGTCTGCAAAAACTCTGCAAAATTAAGTATTTATTTACAATCAGTTTACACTGATTTACATTAGCTAGAGAAAAAATTGTTCGACTTTGTTTTCTTGTAGAAAAAATTTTTAGACCATTACAGCATTTAATATTTCATTTTTTAATTTTTGTATTTAGAATTAACATGGAAAATAAATTTTAATTTTTTTTAAGTGGTTTGTCGGGTGCATTAATGGAACTGATCATTTGATTAACATGATGTTTTTCTATGGTTTGGCATCATTTTGCAGCATTCTGTTTCTTTCAATGTTTATTGTTTTTTGTAACCTGCGACGAAAGCTGTTATACTTTCTAATATTTGTTCAACAAGTGACAATTTTAGCAATGCTTTTTTATTGGGACCCGGCCAAAATAAGTGATTTTAACTCGCCGCATATTGATTACGTATTTTTCGGCTGTTTTGCTTTATGTGAAAACTTATGGCTTACATTTAATTTAAGTAATTTTATAAAAAAAAAATTTTTACTAAGTCAATATTTTTTTTTCTTTAGAAAACTTGTTGAAAAAGTCAACCGATTTGGAAAAATCTCCAGTGGTTGTTCTTATCTATGGAATGGCTGTTTACAACTTTGGATCTTTTGGTGGATATGCTATTAGCTTTTTGTTTTGTTTTCCGATTAAACTCTATTTAAGTATTTTTTTATTATTCATTATTACTGCTATCTACTTAACTAGTGAATATTTTTTTAACAATTTTTTAACCAAAGAGTGATTTAAATAAAATTTTTACTTTTTAATTTTGAAATTCTTTCACAAAATTAGTCTTTTAAACTCTGATTAATTAAAAAAATCATAAAAATTAAATTAAATTAAATTTTTTATATGTTGAAAGTCTTTAAAATGTTTTTCGCCTTTTCCAATACACTTTTACCAAATAAATTAAGTGGATTTAATTTTAATTTAATTTAGACTTGAAATAAGCAAGGAGAAATTTTGCTTCTCCTGAATTCAAATTTTTACCGAAAATTTCTCCTACGCCTCTTTTTTAGGTTGACTATATTAGTTTGCTAGCCGAATCACCCAAAGAGTAATGGCACTGTGAAGTTCTTTTTAATTCAGATAAATCTGAATAACTTTAATACTAAAAGGAATAATTTTGTTCTGTCCGAAAATATATGTCTGCCAAAAGTCTGCAATGTAATTCCACACATGATTAGAATATTTTTTAATGGCGATCAAAATGCACAAAATTGCAGAGTATTTTGGAGACTTATTTTACTGTATTAAGCAAATTTACTTATAATTAAGCATTTTAAGAACTAAATTATCTCTTTCAGAAAAAAGTTATTTAAGTTTTTCTGAATTGAAAAGATCGAATTGAAACGAAATTCACAACCCCAAAAAATCACCTTTTTTATTGTTAGAACCAAAGTGAATAACATCACATTTATCCTTATTAAATTCCATAAAATACTTTTTAACTTATTAATTAAAATAAGTAAGGAATTTATTGATACAATGTTTGATCTTATTTAACACTTAGATTTTAATTAATTTTAAGTTTCAGCAGGCTTGTTTTAATGAAAATTTTGAAAATAAAATTATTCAAAAAAATTTAAAAATTTTTTTCTTAATTTTCTCAAAAACTTCTATTTTTTTTCATCATATCTATCAAAAAATATTCCAAACTTACGATAAATATCGATATTTTCTATAAAATATGATAAAATACAATTCACCATGTTTTAACTAAAATAGGTTTTGCACTGTAAGTCACATTTATCAACACTCAAAACCCGGAGGGCTTTTTACGACCCTTTTAGTTACTTATTTTGCTTATTACTCAATAAATTTAAGTATTTTTAAAGATCTTTTTTACCATCAAAATTGAAATCAAAAAAATGTTAAAATTAAAAAAATTTTGATTACAAAATATTTTTATTTTCATGCAAAAAAATTATACGTTAAACCCGATGAGGGCTTTTTGGACCCTCCAAAAATATTGTATTTTTTTTTGGTAAAATAAAGTTAAGTCATGGCTAATTATGCTTTTAATTTAAAACTCTACTACAGTTCAATAATTTCTTTAATAAACAATAACTTTTTGAACCAATTATCGATAAAAGATATTTTACAAGTTCTTGAACTTCTTAGAAATGCGGATGATACCCAATAAGTCTCTGATGATAATTATAATAATTACCAGGATAATTAAAACTTTGACAATGCCAAAATTTTCCTCTCAAAGCTATGTGGTCAAGAATTTATGAAGTTCAATTTGTTTCTGTAATGGAAACAAATCATACATGTGGTCTTTGAGAAGGGGAGAAGGTTTTTAAATGGAGCTGAAAAAATTGTTAATAATAAGTGATATATTATTAAAAAAAAAAATTCTGTATTTTTATCTAATTTATTTTATGAATAATTTTGAAATTTAACTTAAGAATAAACACATATTTTTTAAATCAAAATAAAAATTAATAAGAGTTATCTGTAATGTCTCTATAAATTATTTTTTCTTAATCAATTGTACCTTTATATGTAATTACTCATCTCTTATTATTTTTTTATACTATTGTACCATTATTTAATTTATTTTTTATTTATTTCTTATCAATGACAAATTTTTTAAATTACTTTAAATCTACTTAACTCATCAATCGGTATAATCTCTCGTATTCGTCTCTGTAACTTTTATTGTAGTTCCTTAATTTATCTCTCGATTTTTGCGCAATTAGCTACCATAGATGGCTTCCGAGTAAACCATCTCCGCAAGCTTGCTTGCTGTAGCTCTTTATTATTATTATTATTAATTTTTATAATCAATAAATTTTTTAGCATATTTTGAATAAATATGGTAACTTATTCTATCAAAAAAGCATAATTTTTTAAAGGTTTTTTTTTTAAAAAAAATCGGTCTTTAGGTGTTAAATAAAATAATTGAGTTAAGAAAAAAAATTTTTTTTAAATTTTATTATATTTAAAACAACAGGCCATATCTTTCAACTCCATTCGAATAAAAACTTCTGTAACTTAAAGTCATATTAGTTTTGATTTAGATACTTCGATGTTAATTTAGAATCGCTCGAAAGCTAAGTCAGTTAATTTGGCAAACTGATTTGGTAAAAAATTTTGCAATTATCCATTCCAAAGCCTCATTTTTCATCGATGAATACCTTACTTTTGATTTCAAAATGATAAATACACGAGTGCAATCTTTGAGGGTATAAAAAGCGCTGTTCTGACTAGTTAACAAACTAGAAAAAGCTAGAGAACTCATTCTTTGCCTAAATCCGTTTAGATCGCATCTATCACCATGCTTGTATACAAAGATATTATTAGCGGTAAATAATTTTTGAAATGTTCACCTTGTTTCTTAATTTTAAATTTTAGTTTTTAGGCGACGAACTGTTCAGTGACTCCTACCCAATTAAACTAATTGACGATTTGTACTATGAGGTCGATGGAAAAAATGTGTCATACACAAATGATATCGATGAGGCGTTGATCGGAGGCAACAAGGCCGCCGAAGGCGGTGAAGAAGACGAAGGCGTTGATCCATCAGCCGTCACTGGCATTAATGTAGTTATCAATGGCAAATTAGTTGAGACTGGCTTCGACAAAGCTACCTTCAAAGACTGGCTGAAGACCTATATGAAAAAGTAGGACTGCAGTTTATTTTTTTCCGAGTATGAAGTGATGAACATCAGTAAATCCATTCTATGATTTTATTCAACGAGTCGAGTCACTCTTTTCGAGGCCTGCATCGCTTGGTCTATTGAACTCACGGTTCTCGCGAGCTTCAAGACAGCCTTGGGTGCTTGGCCTTGAGAGCTCTGCAGAGTTGACTTGTAGTAGTTGAGTGACAAGATCAAAAACTGTTCTGAATCATGCTCAATTAAAATGGTCATTTAAAATGAGAGAAAGCTAACTGTTTAACTTTTAGATTGAGTGAAATTGTGGCCAAGAACAATCCAGATCGCTTGGACAAATTCAAAAGTGGAATGCAAAAGTTTGCCGCTCAAGTTCTGAAGAATTTGGACGAGTATAGATTCTACACTGGAGAGAAAATGGACCCCGATGGTATGGTGATCTTGTCTGGCTACCGAGAAGATCAAATCACGCCATATTTTATCTTTTTCAAAGATGGTCTAGAGGAGGAAAAGTTCTAGATTTTTTGATATTTTATTATTGTTTGCTGGTAAATTTGTTTATCTTCATATTTATAGTTTATTTTAATAAAATTTTAAAAAATCGACAGCCTCAAAATAATTTTCATTTTTTTAAAGTTAACAATTTTTTGCTTTTTGACTGCTATAACAACAATATGCTTACCTTTTATTCTAGAAATTAACACCTAAACAACTAGTGGGATTTTTTAATGCAATTTATATTTGATTTTTTTTCAATTGATTAGTCTTTATTAAAATTATATTCATTTTATATAAAAATCAAGACGTTTGAATTAGAAAATGTATCCACTGTTCAAATAACATTACAAAAGTGTCAAGCTTAAAATTAAAAAATAATTGTAAGTGAATATTGTAGGTTATTTGAAATTCAGTACAAAAGAATAGAACAATGAAAAAAAATAAAATAATTTTTTTTCAAAATGCTTAAAATGATTTCTGAGAATACAGCATGGTGTAATATTCAAAGTTACATCAACTGTAAAAGTCTGCTAATGATGTGCAAAATCGCTGCGAAATACACTACGCTCGATTATATTTCTGTTTAACTCTGCAAGTTTAGTAGACCTTGGTATCTAATGCAACATTGATTGCTGCACTATGTTGCATTTACAGAACAAAGTTTAAACCTTGAGAAAAAAAGTTATTCAATTTTTTACATTTTTTTCTATTCTTTTTATCATTTTGCATTGAATTTCAACAAACCAAATTGTAAGCATTTTCATGAATATAAAAATGATATGCTTTTTTATTTTTAAATGTATAGACCACAGACTTTTCAATAAGACCCATACTTAGATTTAAATATGATACTCCCTCCAATATCATGCATCACGAAGCTTTTAATTAGCTTAAATTACTAACAGTCTCGAATCGACTTTTTGAGTTAAGTGAGAGATATGTTGGGGCAGGACCGAGTCATTCAGATAATTAAACATATGTATCCTGTTACTTCTTATTTCATTTTATCTATTTTTTAATACTTTCTTAACATTTTCCTTTTTAATTATACTTTCTACATTTTATTTTATTTTATTCTTATTTTTTATTTTTATTAAATTATATTTTGTTTATAAATTTTTTTTTTTCAATCTGAAGGAGCATTAGCTCGGTACAGAATACAAATAAAATAATAAATAAATAATATAATAGATCACAAAGATTTATTTTTTGTTCGCAAAATTTTCCTCAAAATAAATTTTGATTCTAAAAATGGACATGACTCAAATTTTGTATTTTTAAAAAAACGAATTTTTTTTGGTTTAAAAATTAAAACAATATTTTTTTATAAAAAAAGTCAAGTTTTAAGTCTATAGTTTTGAAGTGAGATTTGCACGTTATGTTTGCAATAAATAAAAATTCAAATAATTCAAACTTGGGCGCATGCAAATTTTATTTTAAAATTTGGAATTAAAAAGCAAAAATATGGGCGATTACATAGTTCACCGAGCTAGGTTTTTTGATTACCAGCCAAAAGCAATTCAAAGTATGAACTATGATGAAACCATAAAAAAGTTAGCAATATCACGATCTGATAGCACAATCGAAATCTGGTGTACCAAAAATGAATTTCTTGAGTCTGTTATCTATCCAACAGCTGATCGCCAAGTAGAATCAGTTCTTTGGTGTCGTTCGCAGTTGCTGTCTTCAGGCCTTGACGGCTTCATTGTCCTTTACGATTTGGCACGTTTGACTGCCAAAAAACTGGTGCCCTCAATTGGCGGCGCTATTTGGTGCATGAATAAAAATAAATCAGAGACCAAAATAGTTGTTGGAACTGAAGACGGATACGTTGTTATGTACGAAGTTCAAATAGATGGAATATTGTTTGAAAAATCCTTCAATAAATTAGATTGTAATAGAAAATATTTCCTAGATGTAACTGATTTTAGTTTTTGGTTTTTAAGCGCGGATTTTATCCATAGCGTGGCACAAAGATGAAGAAGTATTGATAACTGGTGGCATAGACAATATACGTGTTTGGGACGCCAACAGTGGCCAAGTCTTACAGAGATTATCTTTGGGCCGAATTGACAAAAACAAGGAGACTTTAGTTTGGTGTTTGGCTATCACAAAGTAAATTTTGCTTTTTTATTTTGTAGAATGAAAATATTTACTTTTTTTAAAGTGATTTTCAAATAATCAGTGGAGATTCAAGAGGAAAAATAAGTGTTTGGAATGCCGAACACGGTAATCTTATAAAGAGTTTTCAGACTCATTCAGTTGATGTTCTTTGTTTGTGCATCGATGAGGTAATACATTAAAAATAATAGACATTGGGCCATGTTAAATTACTGTTTAAACAGTTTAATTCTTTCTGATCACATAATTTGGGTTAAAATATTTTTGTTGGCGAAAAACTTTGTGGTTCTCATTAAAATAATTTTATAAAAAATTTTTTCAGAAAAGAAGCAAAAAAAATGAATTGCTTTTAATTTTTTAGTGACCAAATTTTTCTCTGAGGAATACATCCCTTGATAAAATTAGATTGTAACATGAGAAAATTAATTTTTTTTGCTCACCAATTTTTTGACTAGCTGAAAATTTTTAAAAGCCTGCGATTACACTTTATCCTAGGTGATGTTTCTTGACTGTTTACACTTTGTTGACGTAGTTCAGCTCTTATTTCCTAACTGTAAATTAGATTATATTTAATTTTTCTCAAAAAATTTTTAATTTGGAAAAAATCTTTAATCAATGCTTTATTCCATAGCCTTATTTTAAAGAAAATTTTTGTTCATAAGTCATTTTTTTTAAATAAAATTTAAAATTTGAAAAAAAATTCAGCATTTTTATATAAATCACTTTTGTTTTAGGGTTGTTAATTTTGTAAAAAAAAGCGATAAAATTTTTGGAAAGTTCAAAATTGGCTCCACAAATTGTACCATCTAAAAACTTTGCAAAATAATTTTCATATATTTTATGTGAGAGTTTTTTTTTAATTTTTGCCAAGGTCGAAATTAAGTGAGTGAATGAATTTATCGACTGAAACAATTTAGAGAACCAATTTTGAACTTTAGTGATAAAATTAGTGATAAAATCTAATTCGATCTTGAATGATATTAGAATAGTTTAATTTAATTTTTATTTGAATTCAAAGCTAAATTCAAATTTAGTTTTGTGAAAATTATTTAAGTTCAAGACTAAAAAGTTATTGTGAATTTCAAAAACAAAAAGAAAAAAAATTTTCCTTTTTTGATAAATCAAAATTCACTTAAGTAAAATAGATTTAAAAAAATACTGCAACATAGTGCAACAAACTTTGTTGCATCTAATACACTTAAAAAAACTTTTTTTTCTTTCTTTTTTTAGCTACAAAATCAATAATTTTATTATCAAACAGAAATTAAAAAAAAGTATAAATTGGAGGATTAAGAAGATAAAAGAAATCGTTTAGAAATCAAGATTTAAATTTAAATTACTTTTCAACCAAACTTGAATATTAATTTTCTTAAAATTAAAATTTTCCGTTCAATTTTCGAAAATACATTTATTCGAATTATGTTTGAATATCCCATATTTAAATTCATCACTAAAAAAGTTACAGAGTTTTCTAATTTTGGATTTTTTTTGTTCTGAAATTTTTCAAGGGAAAGTGAAGTTAAGAAAAATAGAGCTGGTATGAATTTCAGGATTATGATAATTTTTTTTTATGAAGATGTTATGACTTAAATAAAGTAAAAATTTTTTAAAATTAATTTAGGCTGGAATGGAGACTTAGTCTTTCCTTTCAGCCACATGATTAAATTTTGAAAACACAAAAATTAAAAATAAATTTTGAATTAAGTTTTCTAATTTTTCTTAAATGAATGTCGAAAAAAATTCATTAATGAACATAAAAATATTAAAAATTCATTACGTAAAATTTTAATAAAATTAAAAGATTAATAATTATGTGCTATTTTTAGGAAAAAGTTGAATGGAGTGTTGAATTTTGGTCAATTTGATTGTAATAATACATGTCTCCCGGATTAGAGGAGACGACTAAGAGGGTTAGGGAAATTTTTAGATAACTAAATGCATATATTTTTTAGCAATACAATCTTCAAAGTTTTGTGTATATCAAAATAAGTTAAAATTTTTTATGGTGAAAATACATATAGATCAAAAATCTAGATTCGGCCTCTGCAAAAACTCCGCATGCCACAATTTAAATTTTATTTTTCGCACCACAATAGCAAATTAATGGCAATGTGAAATTTTAAATTACAGTACTAAAAAGAAAAACCTTAATTTTTTTTTTACTAATTGTTCAAAAATGATTATGAAAATAGTATAATTTTGTTCAAATTTGTACAATTTATTGTATATTTTAGTCAAATTTTTTTTGATAGTTTACATTTTACTGTATCTGTAGAGTATTTGCAGAGCTTAGAATTCGAACAAATTTTTACAAAATTTTACAATTAGAACAAAAATTTAAGGTTTTTCTTTTTTGTACTAAAATTTCACATTGCCAAATTTTTTAAAATTTGTTAAATTTATTATTTTTAAATTTAAATTTTAAAACTAAAAAATTTGTTTAAAAAATTAATCACTCACTCACTAACCGAAGACAGGAAATCACTTTTTTAACTTTTTGAAATTATTTTTTTTCTAACCCAACATGATCAGGAATATCTGGGTACAAATTGGACATGACCATAATTTTTGTTCCAAATTTTTATTTGTCTTTTCAAATATTAGACAGAAAAACATATTTATTGCAGTGGCATCGATCCGTCCATAGTCCAACTTGATTATGTAGCCACTTCTCAGGAAGACAATTACAAAACCTGGGTAAAATCGAATGTCTACTATCAGCATAGTCACGATGTGCGCTCACTTTTGATTGCCGACAATCAACTAATTTCTGCCGGAGTCGACACAAAAATAGTCTTCAAGTCACTTGAAAAAAAGCACTCCTCAAAAAACCGCAAGTACAATTCAATGCCTCAAAAGTGTCTGATTCATACATGCAGGGATTATGTTCTTTTACAGCACGATAAACACTTGGAAATATGGAAGCTAGGCCAGTCGGGCGACAGCCTCAATTTTGATGACAAAAAAGACGGAGACTGTCTGTCAATATTGAGATCGGCCAAAAAATTCCTCCACCTTAACTCCAAAAATGACTTGAACATTGTTTGCTCGTCAATCGGAGCCCTTCCGTCCCAGCAAAACACCCAGACCATTTGGATGTCCTATTCAGATTTGAATGCAATACACATTTACAAAGTAGAAATCAGTTCAAAGCAGCTACTGGAGCCCAAAATAAAAGTCAACAAAATAAAATCACTTCCGCTAGCATGCGGAAATCGACCAGCAGTCATGATGAATTTTTACTATTCCACATCCTCTAACCAACTCAGACTTAACTACTTGACCAACAAGTCGTGTCTGCAAAGTTTGTATCTACTGAATGATGAGCTTGGATTTGCGCTCGATTCCACCATACAGTGCATTCCTCAAGATTTACTATTGACCGACAATCGAGTTTATTTAATGGACTTCAAAGAGGACTATGTAGCCACAGCCGATACTGACATGAACATTGTTATTTGGTCTTTGAAGAGCCAGAGTCAGCTTTGCAACTTGCCAAAATATGAAAGACTGGCAACAGGCTTCAAATTTCATCCGAACAAAAGCCTATTGCTTGTTTGCTATGCAAACCGGACAATAGTTGAATATGATTATGAACTGAATGAATACTCAGATTGGAGCCGGGAGTCGAGCAAACTTTGGCCAAAACAGTGGCTAAAATCGAACAACAAAATACTTAACTGTTTCTATGATAGTCGAGATGAGGACAAAATAATACTGCACGATGAACAGTATTTGATAATAATAGATAAAAAAGAAAAGATGCCTGATTTTAATGAAAAAATTTTTCAGCCTAAATATTCAATCAAGAGTAAAAGTGAAAATGGTCATGGCGATAAGCAGCATGCAATTCATGTTTCAGACAAATATAGGGTATGTTTTAATTTAAGGCTAATTATTTTTATTTATTTAAAAAAAAATTTTTTGTAAAGTATATTGTTCATGTGAGTGAACCGATGCAAGCTCAGTTATTAATTGTTGAAGTAACACCTTTGAGTGTTTCGGAGCGACTGCCACCGTCCTTAAAACAGAAAAAATTTGGAACATAAACTTCAATTTTTTTAAAATAATTAAAAATAAAAAAAAGAATAAAAATATCAATTGAGCCTTTTTTTTCTGTAGCTTCAATCAATGTTGGGTTTAAGTCCTTAAGTCAATCGAAATTTATTGAAATGACAAAAATTTTTAATCCAAAAATAGATTTAACAATATGTTTTGGAAAAATTGAAAATGGCAATTTGTATTTGGTTTTATTAATTTTAGAAAAAAAATCTGGTCTAACTTGGGCCAACTCCTAATCCATTCTTTTCAATACATTTTGTTCTACAGGTTCGGATGATAGAGAGGTGGTCTTGATGGAGAAAAAAGTCGCTTCGTGGAATATTCGCTGATAATTGCGAAAAAAATTTGAGTAATTTGTCACAATTTGAAAAAAACTAATGTAATAACTAATAAAAAATTAAGAAAATTCCTAACATTATATCATAAAAAAATTTTGGTTCAACTCAGACATGTATTGTACTTAAAGAAGGTCTTTATACATTTTCCACACTTTTTTTTTCCTATTTTCCCCACCGTACAAATTTTCTTCTTAACATTTTTCCTTCTTGCAAAATTTAGATCGCTGTATAAAAATTAAAATGCGATTACTTTCTTTGCACACTCAACTTAAAGTCAAGATTGGGTTTATTAAAAAGTATTCCAATCAAGTGTGCAATTACATTGCAGAGTTTTTGTAGACATATTTATTTGGATTAAGCAAAGTTGCTTAATCGTTAAGCATTTTACAGAACTAAATTATCTCTTTTAGTAAAAACGTTATTAAAATTTTTCTGAATTGAAACGATCAAATTGAAATGAACTTCACAACCCCGGTTTGATAAAACCGTTTCGATTAACCATTTTCCAGCATCAGCATACAAAGAGCTCATTCAAATATATGAAGGTGAGGAAAAAATTATTTGAACGGAAATGAAACATTTGACGACATTGCAATAGTGAATTTTTATGAAAACTTTTCATGTGACTATTTATTAAGATTAAGTTTAATTTTTATAAAAAGTTGATAAATTTTGAATTTTTAGCTATTATAAAAATCAAATTTTTCTTTAGTAATTGTAGTTCAAATAACCGCTACAAGGTAATTTTATTTGGGTTATATTTAATCGATTTCTATAATTACTGAACCTATCTCCTAAAAAATATTATCTGTTAAATACACAAAAAGCAGTCACTTGGATTACTGGAATTGTCTCTATAAATTATTATTTTTATAACTAAAATTAATGAAAGTATAGCAATTTTTTTTAAATGTTTTATTAAAAATTAATTGAAATTTAAAAAAAAAAAATATGAAACTGACTCTGTTTCTATTTCTTTTTTTGAAACTGCAGCAATTGTTGTAGGTAATGATCTAATGCCTTTCTAGCTTTATTCATTAAAAGTTATAATTTAAAAATTAGATAAGTATAAAATAATTAATTTAAGATATTAATTAAATAATTTAAGATACATTTTTAGAAAGATAAGTATCATATTTCGCATAAATTCTTTCTGTACCTCTAAAATATTAAAATGTACCTCAAATAAATAAAAATTTTCATCTATTAAATTAAAAAATGTGCTATTTTTAAAATTAACCATCTAAACTTAAAAAGTACATCTAATAATTTAAATTACCATTTAATTATTATAAAGAAAGGCTAGTTAATTTAAAGAATCTCTAAATTTTAAATAAAAACCTCTAACTCTTGATGTTTTGTTCAAATTTCACACATTATTAGAATTTTCCTATTTCTTTTATACAATAATTGACAACTAAATAACTAGTTAATTTATGTAAATATCATCAATAAATTTTATATTTATAATTATAAAAATAATTATCCCTATTCTATCCTAGTAGATAATGGGGAGGCGCTCATCTCCTTTTCAAGTACCTTTTTGAGCAACGGCTACGACCTGACACAGAGGCTACTACATCGAGTTGATCATCTACACCGCAATTATTACCCAGTCGAAACTGGTCCCCCTACTTTTATGATGAAAGAGGTTTAAACATTCGCCCCGTATTGCACAGATATTTTGAAGATTTTTTCACCCTCAGCGGGTTTTGAATACTATATTTAGCTACAACTTATTTCCTTAAATAAATAAAAAAAAAGTTATTCTCTATTATCTATTATTAAATTGTAATTGAAATTCTAACACTAAAATGAGTAAAACAGAATCATTAGAACATATATTAGAAAATGAAATCGACGATACCCTCAATGACTCTGATGAGATTGTAAGAAAACCACAATCTAAAAAAGGAAGAGTTTATGTAAAGTTTATGAGCATTATTGAGACTTTGATTCATTCGAAGAAATTATTGAAAAAATCAAAAATGGACTAGAATGAAAAAATGTAACTTTGACCTATTTGCTATTGATTTACCATTCGAATCTAATAGAAAAAGAGGAGCACCAAAAAAAAAAATGCAGCTTGCTAACAACGTCAACAAAATGAAACAAATGCATCAAATGAACCTCCAAAAGGTATTGAATCTGATGCTATCTCTCAGTCGTCAAAAAGAATACGAGTAGACGAAACAAAGGACAACTATGCAGTATGCAACTCAGAAATGCGACGAAAACGTTGTTTGTATTGTCCAAACAAGTGCAAAAATTATTTATTTTTTCTTTTTTATTAGCTTATTTTTCAATTAAAAGCTTTTTTTAAATAAAATATCTGATAATTTACTAAAATAGATACTTTTTTATTAGAATAGAGTATTTTTAATACAATAGATGAAAAAATAAAATTTAGCTTTTGTTTTAATATATTAGAAGTAAATTTTTATTTATTAGAGGTCTATTTTAATATTTTAGAAGTATGCAAAGGACATATGCCGAACTATCGGTTTGTAACACTTTTTTTTAAATAAATGATAAAGCATATAAAAAAATAATTTAAGAGACAAAGTAACAAAAAATATATACATTTTTAGGAGATAGGTTCAGTAATTATAGAGATGGATTAAATATAACCCATTTTATTTTATTTAGTTAAAAATAGGAATCACATTTTGTAGAATAGACCTCGGCTAAATAAACTCAAAAGTTTACTTGATTATCTGTTTTAAAATAGAATTTTCAAGCCAAATGTTTATTCCTGATTTTAGCCCCAAAAAAGCTCATTTGAATAATTATGAAAAGACTTTTGCATAAAACGCTTTTGCGTGCATCAAGAAATAAGTTAAAACTAATTGCAGATAAGACTTGTCTAATTTTAAACTTTTATGATTAAGTTTTTGATCAAATATTTAGCCAAAAATTTTTATTAAATCTTTAATTGACATGAATAAAGTTTGAAGTGTTTGTGTCATTCAATATTATTTTATCTAGAAATTCTGCATTTTTTATATATCTTATTAAATACAAAATTAGCAAAAAAAATCAATATATTCTTTTCATAAATTAGAAGTAAGCTCAATTGGTCAAAAGTGAGTTATCAAATGTGGCCACGTTTGCTTCTATTTTAGGCACCTGTTTGAATCTTCGATTAGACTAGGTCAACTACAAACTTGATAATTTAACATTCATTTAACAATGTAAATTTAAATAAAACATTAAAAAAATTAAATCGATTGCCAATTTATTCAGTTTGCCTAGTTTTTTTTCAATTTGAAATAAATTATGAAATAAAATATGAAATATTTTGATTTTGTTCGTGGAATCAGCAATTTGTGGCTTAATTTGGAATAATTTTAGTTTAGGATTATGAGAATGATGTTGTTTTTTGATAAGAATAAAATCGATTTCATTACTAGAAATTTCACTTTTATTTTTTAGTCATCGTCTTAATCATAATTACATTAGCTCTGGTCAAAATATGAGAATGAGAATTATTTTTTCAGTTTTTCCTTATTTTAATTTAACTCGTTTTTTACTTTTAATTTTTTAATTAAAAAAAAGAATTCTCAATTTTATTAAGATTTAATAAATTAATGCTGTTAATATTTTTATTTAACAAAAAGGAAATTAAAAAAGTCAATTAGCCGCCAAAATTTTTAATTAAGCTATTAGATAATTTAGTCTCAAAATGTTAGAGATCAACACTTTAGAAAACATTAAAACTCAGTGCAATTAAGCTTAGAACATGAATTTTAATTTTATTTAATGACCCATCAAAGTAGCATTTTGAAATTGATAATTTATATTTTGTCTTTAGATGATTCTAGAACTGATCAGAATTCAATTTTCAAGACTTTAGAAGATTTGAAAATTGAATTCTGATCAGTTCTTAAGTAGTCATAAAGAAAAGCTCTTTTCTTTTTTATCTTATCTACAAGTTCAGCTATATTAAATTACCACAATCATCAAGTTTTATCTTGAAGCAAAAGAATAAGTTTCAATGCAAATTTTGACTTTAATTGAACTATCACGTGATTTAAAATTAAAAATTAGAAAAAAATTTAGATCAGATGAAAGTTTCAAAATAACTTCAAATAATGATCGAATCTGGGCTCTGTTTTAACCTAGGATTTATAGACACGGAAAAATTGGCCACTTTTTTAGGAGAAACAAACTTGGATCACTTGACCGATCGATTAAACCAGACAACTTGCAATGCAGTTGAAGAGGCCAGCTATGACAAAGCAGTTAAAAACAATAAATTTAACAGTTTTCCAATGCGAAAAAAAAGCTCCACCAGCTCCAGAACCATGCGACAAAGTCAAAAATCGTTTTCGAATCTCACAAGTTTAAACATTGTGGAAATCAGCCAAGACGAGTTGAACTTGAGTGTTCGTCTTGCCAGCAATAGACAGCAAGAAAGCAACAGACTGAAAAATTTGATTCGTAGCAACTTTTGGCCTCTAAATCATCCGATCAGAAAATACCTTTGGAAATGTCTTCTCCAAAGGCCGCAACTAAGTTCGAATAAAGAAAATTCAAAATCAAATTCCCATTTGAAAAACATAGATTTCAGTGAGTTTGAGTACAACAAAAACTTGAACCAAATTTTTGGAAAAAGTATTTTAAATAATGGCAAAAAATTGCTTTATTTTTTTATTTCAAAAGTGGGAGAAATTGACATTAGTCTACCAGATTTTGTAAATATGAACACAAGGCAAGAGAATTCGAGTGATCACATGAATTATTATTTTTTAAATAGCAAAGGAAAACAGGCAATCAAGCGAATCCTCTGCGTATATGAATACCACTTTCCTCAAGTGACATTTAACCCTGGTCTTCTGTCCATTTCCAGTCTCCTATTGCACTACATGCAAGAACACGAAGTATTCGCCTCACTTTGCTATATGTCTTCAAGTAAAGAGCATTTGATTGAATCAAAAACTTGCTGGGACACCACATGTTCTGTATTTACCAAGTTATTGAAAAATTATTGTGTAAGTAAATTTAAAGCTTAAGATTTAAGTGAAAAAAAAGTCCTCAAATACACGGCTTAAGCTGAATTATAAGCTAGGCATAAATAAATTTAAGTTTTTTTTTTAAGTTAGAAATAAAGGAATTTAATTGAAAATAAAAAAATCGATTTTTAAACAAAAAAGTCCAAAAATGAAAAAATTTAAAGGCTTTTGTTTTTTTTGTTATACAAATAACAATGCTAGAACAGAGCTAATAAATATTTTTTTTGGGAAAAGGAAATCTCTATTCCAGTTTTTCTGGCACATGGAAAAGAAAAGCTTTTGATCAAGCGTTCAAATCTAAGTGCCAAAATTATTAAGAAATTACTAAAGTGTTAAATATTTCAGGGCTAAAGGAAATTAATTTTTTGTTATTTGAATTTAATTTAAAAAAAATGACTATGCTTTGGAATCTTCATTGAGAAAAAAAAAGGCTTCTTGACAAAAAATCTCTGAGAAAAAGCAATGAAAAGATAGTTAGAGATTCTGTTTTTTTTTACAAATTAAAAATATTAATTATCGCTCTTCTAAAGGGTTCTTGCTAATGAAAAAGCAATTGAAGATATTATTGAACCTTATTTAGAAATTTCTGTCAAAAATTGTGAAAAAAAAATTCAAAATCTAAAGCTTTAATAACTTTTTTTATATTTCCGCTTTCGAAAAATTTAAAAAAGACCCTTTTAACAAAGGTTTAAAATGTAATTTTTAATTCACATAAATTTGTTAAGTTAATTTTAGATTTAAAAAAAGTGAAAAAAAATCTTTTAATTCTTGAAAAAATTATTAGAATTATTAATAAAAAAATTTATTTTCTTGGCTTTTAATATTTTACTATTTTTACATAATTAATTATTATACATTATTACACATTTAGCGTCATTTTTTCGAATTCTAATATTTTCTTATTTTGAAGCAATAAAGACTTGACTTGGTCAAATTTTTCAGCTTTATGAAAACAGTATAAAATATAAATATAAAAATGTAAATTAATTGAAAATTAAACTAAATTTTACATTAACGTAACTTAGTGGGTTAAACAATTTTGTTTTTTTTTTCAAATAAACTGTGATAATGATTTAATTTATAATAGTTCTATAATGCCATACTAATGACAGATGAGCTTTATTGAAAAAGATTACCAGAATTAAATCTAAAGTTGATTAGAGTTAAAATAAGGAATATATTAACTCTTTAAATTATAAAAAAAATGAAAGATAATCAATAAACTGAATAATTTTTTACTTTTTTTTTTTTTGCTCTTGATTTGATTTAATTTCACTTATTTAGAAAATATCTAATCGTCTCGAAAATTAAGAAAAATAGTAAAAGTTTGAAAATCTAAAATTCGTAAATAATTTAAATTTAAAATTCTTAATAAATATATCCTAAGATAAATAGTCGCAATAAATAATTTATCCAAAATAACTAATGAATAATGCACACTCTAGTCTGCTCATAAAGTTTAATTAAATTTTTTAAAATAATTAATTCTCAAATATCACATGTTGTAGGTTAATTTATTTTTCTAATTAAGAAATCAAGTTATGAAACCATATCAAAATATGCCATTGTCTCACTTGATTCCATATTAAATGAATGGTACTGGTGGATATTCGACTCTCTTTCATTTGATTATCTAGTCAAAATAATGGATTGCTTTCTGTTCGAGGGACAAAAAATATTCTACCGAGTTAGCTTAGCCCTGGCGCAGCAGTTTTCCCGCTGTAAGTATATCTAAAGAATTTTTATGCTGTTCAAGCTGATTAATGTTGAATGTTGTATCATGCTAGACATCGAGCTAATTGAAGAATGTGAATTGATTGACGAGTATTTTTTTAATGGTATACTAAAATCATCATTTATTAATTTGGATACTAACAATTACTAACAAAGTTTAGTTGACACTTTTAACTATTATTATTAAATCTACTAATAAAAGGTATTCTGAATTTTGGAAAAAATAATAAAAATATAAGACTAAGTGACATTTTTTTTGGGTGTCCAAAATTAGTTCTGTAATTTATTTTAGCTCTTACATACAAAGTGATAAAGAAATTTTCTGTTATGATTATAATTATTATTTAATACAATTTTGAATTCTTATTTACAAAATAGAAAAAAATATGTTAAAAAATTCAAAACACTCTTCAAAATTGAGTTCTAAATAAAAAAAATCATCGGTAAAGTTTCAAAATAATTTCATCTCAATAAAACAAAATTTTTTTACAATTTTTAGAATTTCCAAAATTTCAAATTTCTTTCACTAGCGGAAAAATGACATTTAGCTATATATATGTATAGCAGCTTGGCAAAAGATAAGTGACATTTATTTAGAAAGGAAACTTTTATTTTTAAATGTTAAAATTTAACAAGATAAATTCAAAAGATTTACTTGTACCTAGAGCTTATGCTAGCTATTTAAATGATGCATGTGTAGATTTGGATTGAGTCAATAAATATATATTTAAATATTTTATTTGCTTTTAGCTTTAAAAATGACCTTTTTTGTTATGAAAAATTAATAAATTTTTGATAAAATGATTTTTATTTTAGCCTTAAGAAGCGAGAGTTTAAGAGTGGACAAGCATTCAATTCACCAATTTTGCAAATCTAGTGCGAACCTGGATAGTATAGACAAACTAATGAAGGTAAACCAAGTCGGTAAACTAAAGCAAATATCACCGTGACTTACTAGGTCTTAAATTTAGAATAAGATAAAAGTTTTGTTCTAAATTTTAAAAGAGAATACGAAACGATTATTTTCAAAGGCTTAATATTTCAAAGCAAATATTTGTAGGATCAAATTGGATATTTTTTATTTTCAATTTCGTTGGAAACTTTACCATAATTAGATTTGAATACTAAGAAAATAAAAAAAACAAGAAGAAAATAAAAAATATGCATGTTGTTGATTCAAAACTTCAAATTTTTATTAATAAACAACTGCAAAAGGTTAGCTTTGATATACGCAACTTGAAGCGGTCTACGATCAAAGAATACTATTCAAAAGAAGAGAACAAACGCAAAAACTTCACCAAATATGACAAGAACCACAACAAAACGCTTGTCAGCATTGAAAGTGAGACATTTTTTGCCTAAATTTTTCTCTTGAATAAATTGATTGATTTAGAATATTTTTTGATTATTTTTAAGAAATTTATTTTAGAGCGAGTATTTAGAGCGCAATTATTTTATTAAATTAAAAAAGTTTTAATTTTTGATTATTCTCTAGACAACCAAAAAAGCAGCCCGACCCGGATTTATTTGAACGAAACAATGACCAGTGTACTGTCCCATGCAAATGTAAGATTTTTGCTCAAAAATATTTAGTCCTTTATTTGATACCTACAAATTTTTGTCATCCGTCCTGTCACCTTTATTTTAGAATGCATGAAGATTTTATCTTTTAACCATTTAGTCGATGCATCTTGACCAAAAACATCGTTCCTTAAATAATCTATGCAACTAAATAAAATGTAACTGGTCTTTTAGCTTCACTGATCTAGATTACAAATCCATTTTGTTAAAATGGGTGAATGTAAGACCTGTTTACATAATATTAAATGTCACTTTTGAACTGCTTTAATGTCTTTGTCTATGACCAAGTTAAAAAGAAAAAAAAATAATTTTTTTTTAAAGCTGTGCAGTATTTGGAATTGGATACCGCAACGATTAAGTATTTGCACCCCGAACATGCTGTTCACTACGCAAGAAAATGGCACCAGTCTAAATACATTGTTCAATGTGCTTGACGAGTTGGAATATTGTCTGGTTGTGATAAAAACATTTGATGATGAAATATTTGGAGCGTTTTGTGCCGGAGACTGGAACGAGCGGAAAAATCCAAAAACTTTGTATTTTGGCACAGGGGAAACATTTTTATTTACTCTTAGTCCTGAAAAAAGTGTATTTAAATGGGTTGGTTTGAAGCAAGAAACAAAGCCTAACCAGGAAATGTTTATTCGCGTAAATACGAACAAGATTTCGATCGGAGGAGGGTATTAAAATTTGTCTATCTTGAATAAAAAAGTTTATTTTTTTTTTAAGAAGCAGGGAAGGACTTGTGATTAAATCGAATTTGTTGGAGGGAGAGACAAATCAATGTGATACTTTTGCTAATGAACCTCTTTGTCGAACGAAAATTTTTCAAATAGCTATTTTAGAAGTGGTTGGATTCAGCAGCCGATGATGATTGTTTTTTATTTTTTAAACTTTTTATCAAAAAGAAAGAAAAATTGAAAAATTTTGTTTAATTGTTTTCTCACCCTCCATTTCCTTAAGATTCCTCTTTGCTGACGAAACAAAATAAAGGTTCAAATTTTACGTTCTAACAAAATAAAAGTACATTTAATTTTATTAATTTTTAAAAAAGCTTAAAATTGTAAAGTTTTTAAATGTATAGTAATAATTAGCTTTTTTTAATTTGTCTACTAGTTACAGTAAAAAACAAATTTAAATTTATTTTTTATTTTTTTAAGAAAAAAAAAACTAAAATAAAACTTATTTAGTTTAATCATTTTTTATTAAATTTTAGAAATAAAGCAATTTTAATGAATATTTTTTAATTTTTTTTTTCAGATTGATTTCTAAATTTTAATTTTTTAAATCAAAAATTTTTGAATAAAACAAAAAAGTTGAAAATTGAAAATGTTTTATATCTATTGAGATGAAGTCGATGATTTAAATTGTATCTGGATTCACCCTTATAAAAACTGTATATTTTCTTTATTAAAGCACCTTCATTAAAAAATTATTTATTAGTATGCACAGGAACCAAATTTTCAATTTTTTCTCCCATTTTGAATCATTAATTATTTATATTAGATCGAAATTTAGAATTTAAACTGGAAAAAAATTAAATATTCTCATTTCCTAAGAATCAACAGTTTAATGCATTTTAATGATTGGTATAAAATTTTCCACACAATAAAAAATTTAGTACAAAATTAGTCATCTATTAAAATAATTTCTTTGAAAATTCATTTGTTCATTTAAAAGTCCATCATTACTAAAAAAAATTTTTTTTTATAATCAATGAAATTACATTGCTTTAAACTTCTCTTTTCCTATCTAGTAGAATTTAATTATATTAAAAAGATAAAAAATCGATAGATTTAATTTTTTTAGATTTACTAAATTTGGGAGAAACAAGAAATTTAAATATTTTCTATTTTTTAATTTTTGATATTGTAAAAAAAAGAGCAAGGAATTCAAAATTATTAGAGACAAAATCAAATTGGTAAAATTTTAATTTGCCTCTACAAAAACTTGGTATTCTTATGGAATTTGAACACAAGATCAAATGGCTAAATAAAAATTGTCAGTTCGTATAAAGAGATTTGCTGAACTTAACAAATATCATTTAAAGAAACTTAAACTCAATTCAAAGTACCAAGTTAATTAAATATTTATTTTGATTTAATAATGCAAAACTGCTCTTTTTGTATTAAACAACTTTTTTTAATTGAAAACATTTACTTCAAGAATTATAAATACTTTATCAAGTCTATGAATGGCAATAAGATTTTTTTGCTCACAATTTGGGGTTTATGCTATTTTGCAATATAATTTAGGAGACTAAAAAGTTCTACATCTAGAGTTTAAAGGAGTCCAAAAATGAAAAAGGAGGAGAAATTAGGCGACTTCGAAAATGAGCAAAAAACCCACTTTTTTACGTTTTTCAGATAGGTTTTTTGCAATGAATTTTTCGAATTATGGAAAACCGAAGATACCACTAGATAGATCTTGAAATTTTCTTGACTTTGGCTTTTACAGATCAAAAAAAGGTCAAAGATTCGAAAAGCTATGCACATGGGAAACTTGCAAGTGATTACCAGTCACTTAGTTTTCAATTCACTGCAGAATGGTCAATTTTTTAGCTACGATAATGATTAATAGCTCAAATTCAAGATCGCAAAAAGTTCTACATGATACAATTTACAGGACTCAAAAAATATAAAAGGACAAGATTTTAGGCGACTTCGAAAATGAGCAAAAAACCCATTTTTTGACGTTTTTCAGAAAGGCTTTTTTGCAATAAATTTTTCGAATTATGGAAAACCGAAGATACCAATAGATAGATCTTGAAATTTTCTTGACTTTGGCTTTTACAGATCAAAAAATAGTCAAAGATTCGAAAAGTTATGCACATGGGAAACTTGCAAGTGATTACCAGTCACTTAGTTTTCAATTCACTGCAGAATGGTCAATTTTTTAGCTACGATAATAATTAATAGCTCAAATTCAAGAGCGCAAAAAGTTCTACATGATACAATTTACAGGACTCAAAAAAAATAAAAGGACAAGATTTTAGGCGACTTCGAAAATGAGCAAAAAACCCATTTTTTGACGTTTTTCAGATAGGCTTTTTGCAATGAATTTTTCGAATTATGGAAAACCGAAGATACCACTAGATAGATCTTGAAATTTTCTTGACTTTGGCTTTTACAGATCAAAAAAAGGTCAAAGATTCGAAAAGTTATGCACATGGGAAACTTGCAAGTGATTACCAGTCACTTAGTTTTCAATTCACTGCAGAATGGTCAATTTTTTAGCTACGATAATGATTAATAGCTCAAATTCAAGAGCGCAAAAAGTTCTACATGATACAATTTACAGGACTCAAAAAATATAAAAGGACAAGATTTTAGGCGACTTCGAAAATGAGCAAAAAACCCATTTTTTGACGTTTTTCAGATAGGCTTTTTGCAATGAATTTTTCGAATTATGGAAAACCGAAGATACCACTAGATAGATCTTGAAATTTTCTTGACTTTGGCTTTTACAGATCAAAAAATAGTCAAAGATTCGAAAAGTTATGCACATGGGAAACTTGCAAGTGATTACCAGTCACTTAGTTTTCAATTCACTGCAGAATGGTCAATTTTTTAGCTACGATAATAATTAATAGCTCAAATTCAAGAGCGCAAAAAGTTCTACATGATACAATTTACAGGACTCAAAAAAGTTAAAAGGACAAGATTTTAGGCGACTTCGAAAATGAGCAAAAAACCCATTTTTTGACGTTTTTCAGATAGGTTTTTTGCAATGAATTTTTCGAATTATGGAAAACCGAAGATACCACTAGATAGATCTTGAAATTTTCTTGACTTTGGCTTTTACAGATCAAAAAAAGGTCAAAGATTCGAAAAGTTATGCACATGGGAAACTTGCAAGTGATTACCAGTCACTTAGTTTTCAATTCACTGCAGAATGGTCAATTTTTTAGCTACGATAATGATTAATAGCTCAAATTCAAGAGCGCAAAAAGTTCTACATGATACAATTTACAGGACTCAAAAAAGTTAAAAGGACAAGATTTTAGGCGACTTCGAAAATGAGCAAAAAACCCATTTTTTGACGTTTTTCAGAAAGGCTTTTTTGCAATAAATTTTTCGAATTATGGAAAACCGAAGATACCACTAGATAGATCTTGAAATTTTCTTGACTTTGGCTTTTACAGATCAAAAAAAGGTCAAAGATTCGAAAAGTTATGCACATGGGAAACTTGCAAGTGATTACCAGTCACTTAGTTTTCAATTCACTGCAGAATGGTCAATTTTTTAGCTACGATAATGATTAATAGCTTAAAATTAAGAGCGCAAAAAGTTCTACATGATACAATTTACAGGACTCAAAAAAGTTAAAAGGACAAGATTTTAGGCGACTTCGAAAATGAGCAAAAAACCCATTTTTTGACGTTTTTCAGATAGGTTTTTTGCAATGAATTTTTCGAATTATGGAAAACCGAAGATACCACTAGATAGATCTTGAAATTTTCTTGACTTTGGCTTTTACAGATCAAAAAAAGGTCAAAGATTCGAAAAGTTATGCACATGGGAAACTTGCAAGTGATTACCAGTCACTTAGTTTTCAATTCACTGCAGAATGGTCAATTTTTTAGCTACGATAATGATTAATAGCTCAAATTCAAGAGCGCAAAAAGTTCTACATGATACAATTTACAGGACTCAAAAAAGTTAAAAGGACAAGATTTTAGGCGACTTCGAAAATGAGCAAAAAACCCATTTTTTGACGTTTTTCAGATAGGTTTTTTGCAATGAATTTTTCGAATTATGGAAAACCGAAGATACCACTAGATAGATCTTGAAATTTTCTTGACTTTGGCTTTTACAGATCAAAAAAAGGTCAAAGATTCGAAAAGTTATGCACATGGGAAACTTGCAAGTGATTACCAGTCACTTAGTTTTCAATTCACTGCAGAATGGTCAATTTTTTAGCTACGATAATGATTAATAGCTCAAATTCAAGAGCGCAAAAAGTTCTACATGATACAATTTACAGGACTCAAAAAATATAAAAGGACAAGATTTTAGGCGACTTCGAAAATGAGCAAAAAACCCATTTTTTGACGTTTTTCAGATAGGTTTTTTGCAATGAATTTTTCGAATTATGGAAAACCGAAGATACCACTAGATAGATCTTGAAATTTTCTTGACTTTGGCTTTTACAGATCAAAAAAGGTCAAAGATTCGAAAAGTTATGCACATGGGAAACTTGCAAGTGATTACCAGTCACTTAGTTTTCAATTCACTGCAGAATGGTCAATTTTTTAGCTACGATAATGATTAATAGCTCAAATTCAAGAGCGCAAAAAGTTCTACATGATACAATTTACAGGACTCAAAAAAGTTAAAAGGACAAGATTTTAGGCGACTTCGAAAATGAGCAAAAAACCCATTTTTTGACGTTTTTCAGATAGGTTTTTTGCAATGAATTTTTCGAATTATGGAAAACCGAAGATACCACTAGATAGATCTTGAAATTTTCTTGACTTTGGCTTTTACAGATCAAAAAAAGGTCAAAGATTCGAAAAGTTATGCACATGGGAAACTTGCAAGTGATTACCAGTCACTTAGTTTTCAATTCACTGCAGAATGGTCAATTTTTTAGCTACGATAATGATTAATAGCTCAAATTCAAGAGCGCAAAAAGTTCTACATGATACAATTTACAGGACTCAAAAAATATAAAAGGACAAGATTTTAGGCGACTTCGAAAATGAGCAAAAAACCCATTTTTTGACGTTTTTCAGATAGGTTTTTTGCAATGAATTTTTCGAATTATGGAAAACCGAAGATACCACTAGATAGATCTTGAAATTTTCTTGACTTTGGCTTTTACAGATCAAAAAAAGGTCAAAGATTCGAAAAGTTATGCACATGGGAAACTTGCAAGTGATTACCAGTCACTTAGTTTTCAATTCACTGCAGAATGGTCAATTTTTTAGCTACGATAATGATTAATAGCTCAAATTCAAGAGCGCAAAAAGTTCTACATGATACAATTTACAGGACTCAAAAAAGTTAAAAGGACAAGATTTTAGGCGACTTCGAAAATGAGCAAAAAACCCATTTTTTGACGTTTTTCAGATAGGTTTTTTGCAATGAATTTTTCGAATTATGGAAAACCGAAGATACCACTAGATAGATCTTGAAATTTTCTTGACTTTGGCTTTTACAGATCAAAAAAAGGTCAAAGATTCGAAAAGTTATGCACATGGGAAACTTGCAAGTGATTACCAGTCACTTAGTTTTCAATTCACTGCAGAATGGTCAATTTTTTAGCTACGATAATGATTAATAGCTCAAATTCAAGAGCGCAAAAAGTTCTACATGATACAATTTACAGGACTCAAAAAAGTTAAAAGGACAAGATTTTAGGCGACTTCGAAAATGAGCAAAAAACCCATTTTTTGACGTTTTTCAGATAGGTTTTTTGCAATGAATTTTTCGAATTATGGAAAACCGAAGATACCACTAGATAGATCTTGAAATTTTCTTGACTTTGGCTTTTACAGATCAAAAAAGGTCAAAGATTCGAAAAGTTATGCACATGGGAAACTTGCAAGTGATTACCAGTCACTTAGTTTTCAATTCACTGCAGAATGGTCAATTTTTTAGCTACGATAATGATTAATAGCTCAAATTCAAGAGCGCAAAAAGTTCTACATGATACAATTTACAGGACTCAAAAAATATAAAAGGACAAGATTTTAGGCGACTTCGAAAATGAGCAAAAAACCCATTTTTTGACGTTTTTCAGATAGGTTTTTTGCAATGAATTTTTCGAATTATGGAAAACCGAAGATACCACTAGATAGATCTTGAAATTTTCTTGACTTTGGCTTTTACAGATCAAAAAAGGTCAAAGATTCGAAAAGTTATGCACATGGGAAACTTGCAAGTGATTACCAGTCACTTAGTTTTCAATTCACTGCAGAATGGTCAATTTTTTAGCTACGATAATGATTAATAGCTCAAATTCAAGAGCGCAAAAAGTTCTACATGATACAATTTACAGGACTCAAAAAAGTTAAAAGGACAAGATTTTAGGCGACTTCGAAAATGAGCAAAAAACCCATTTTTTGACGTTTTTCAGATAGGTTTTTTGCAATGAATTTTTCGAATTATGGAAAACCGAAGATACCACTAGATAGATCTTGAAATTTTCTTGACTTTGGCTTTTACAGATCAAAAAAAGGTCAAAGATTCGAAAAGTTATGCACATGGGAAACTTGCAAGTGATTACCAGTCACTTAGTTTTCAATTCACTGCAGAATGGTCAATTTTTTAGCTACGATAATGATTAATAGCTCAAATTCAAGAGCGCAAAAAGTTCTACATGATACAATTTACAGGACTCAAAAAAGTTAAAAGGACAAGATTTTAGGCGACTTCGAAAATGAGCAAAAAACCCATTTTTTGACGTTTTTCAGATAGGTTTTTTGCAATGAATTTTTCGAATTATGGAAAACCGAAGATACCACTAGATAGATCTTGAAATTTTCTTGACTTTGGCTTTTACAGATCAAAAAAAGGTCAAAGATTCGAAAAGTTATGCACATGGGAAACTTGCAAGTGATTACCAGTCACTTAGTTTTCAATTCACTGCAGAATGGTCAATTTTTTAGCTACGATAATGATTAATAGCTCAAATTCAAGAGCGCAAAAAGTTCTACATGATACAATTTACAGGACTCAAAAAATATAAAAGGACAAGATTTTAGGCGACTTCGAAAATGAGCAAAAAACCCATTTTTTGACGTTTTTCAGATAGGTTTTTTGCAATGAATTTTTCGAATTATGGAAAACCGAAGATACCACTAGATAGATCTTGAAATTTTCTTGACTTTGGCTTTTACAGATCAAAAAAAGGTCAAAGATTCGAAAAGTTATGCACATGGGAAACTTGCAAGTGATTACCAGTCACTTAGTTTTCAATTCACTGCAGAATGGTCAATTTTTTAGCTACGATAATAATTAATAGCTCAAATTCAAGAGCGCAAAAAGTTCTACATGATACAATTTACAGGACTCAAAAAAGTTAAAAGGACAAGATTTTAGGCGACTTCGAAAATGAGCAAAAAACCCATTTTTTGACGTTTTTCAGATAGGTTTTTTGCAATGAATTTTTCGAATTATGGAAAACCGAAGATACCACTAGATAGATCTTGAAATTTTCTTGACTTTGGCTTTTACAGATCAAAAAAAGGTCAAAGATTCGAAAAGTTATGCACATGGGAAACTTGCAAGTGATTACCAGTCACTTAGTTTTCAATTCACTGCAGAATGGTCAATTTTTTAGCTACGATAATGATTAATAGCTCAAATTCAAGAGCGCAAAAAGTTCTACATGATACAATTTACAGGACTCAAAAAAGTTAAAAGGACAAGATTTTAGGCGACTTCGAAAATGAGCAAAAAACCCATTTTTTGACGTTTTTCAGATAGGTTTTTTGCAATGAATTTTTCGAATTATGGAAAACCGAAGATACCACTAGATAGATCTTGAAATTTTCTTGACTTTGGCTTTTACAGATCAAAAAAAGGTCAAAGATTCGAAAAGTTATGCACATGGGAAACTTGCAAGTGATTACCAGTCACTTAGTTTTCAATTCACTGCAGAATGGTCAATTTTTTAGCTACGATAATAATTAATAGCTCAAATTCAAGAGCGCAAAAAGTTCTACATGATACAATTTACAGGACTCAAAAAAGTTAAAAGGACAAGATTTTAGGCGACTTCGAAAATGAGCAAAAAACCCATTTTTTGACGTTTTTCAGATAGGTTTTTTGCAATGAATTTTTCGAATTATGGAAAACCGAAGATACCACTAGATAGATCTTGAAATTTTCTTGACTTTGGCTTTTACAGATCAAAAAAAGGTCAAAGATTCGAAAAGTTATGCACATGGGAAACTTGCAAGTGATTACCAGTCACTTAGTTTTCAATTCACTGCAGAATGGTCAATTTTTTAGCTACGATAATGATTAATAGCTCAAATTCAAGAGCGCAAAAAGTTCTACATGATACAATTTACAGGACTCAAAAAAATAAAAGGACAAGATTTTAGGCGACTTCGAAAATGAGCAAAAAACCCATTTTTTGACGTTTTTCAGATAGGTTTTTTGCAATGAATTTTTCGAATTATGGAAAACCGAAGATACCACTAGATAGATCTTGAAATTTTCTTGACTTTGGCTTTTACAGATCAAAAAAAGGTCAAAGATTCGAAAAGTTATGCACATGGGAAACTTGCAAGTGATTACCAGTCACTTAGTTTTCAATTCACTGCAGAATGGTCAATTTTTTAGCTACGATAATGATTAATAGCTCAAATTCAAGAGCGCAAAAAGTTCTACATGATACAATTTACAGGACTCAAAAAAAATAAAAGGACAAGATTTTAGGCGACTTCGAAAATGAGCAAAAAACCCATTTTTTGACGTTTTTCAGATAGGTTTTTTGCAATGAATTTTTCGAATTATGGAAAACCGAAGATACCACTAGATAGATCTTGAAATTTTCTTGACTTTGGCTTTTACAGATCAAAAAAAGGTCAAAGATTCGAAAAGTTATGCACATGGGAAACTTGCAAGTGATTACCAGTCACTTAGTTTTCAATTCACTGCAGAATGGTCAATTTTTTAGCTACGATAATGATTAATAGCTCAAATTCAAGAGCGCAAAAAGTTCTACATGATACAATTTACAGGACTCAAAAAAGTTAAAAGGACAAGATTTTAGGCGACTTCGAAAATGAGCAAAAAACCCATTTTTTGACGTTTTTCAGATAGGTTTTTTGCAATGAATTTTTCGAATTATGGAAAACCGAAGATACCACTAGATAGATCTTGAAATTTTCTTGACTTTGGCTTTTACAGATCAAAAAAAGGTCAAAGATTCGAAAAGTTATGCACATGGGAAACTTGCAAGTGATTACCAGTCACTTAGTTTTCAATTCACTGCAGAATGGTCAATTTTTTAGCTACGATAATGATTAATAGCTCAAATTCAAGAGCGCAAAAAGTTCTACATGATACAATTTACAGGACTCAAAAAAGTTAAAAGGACAAGATTTTAGGCGACTTCGAAAATGAGCAAAAAACCCATTTTTTGACGTTTTTCAGATAGGTTTTTTGCAATGAATTTTTCGAATTATGGAAAACCGAAGATACCACTAGATAGATCTTGAAATTTTCTTGACTTTGGCTTTTACAGATCAAAAAAAGGTCAAAGATTCGAAAAGTTATGCACATGGGAAACTTGCAAGTGATTACCAGTCACTTAGTTTTCAATTCACTGCAGAATGGTCAATTTTTTAGCTACGATAATGATTAATAGCTCAAATTCAAGAGCGCAAAAAGTTCTACATGATACAATTTACAGGACTCAAAAAGAAAAAGGACAAGATTTTAGGCGACTTCGAAAATGAGCAAAAAACCCATTTTTTGACGTTTTTCAGATAGGTTTTTTGCAATGAATTTTTCGAATTATGGAAAACCGAAGATACCACTAGATAGATCTTGAAATTTTCTTGACTTTGGCTTTTACAGATCAAAAAAAGGTCAAAGATTCGAAAAGTTATGCACATGGGAAACTTGCAAGTGATTACCAGTCACTTAGTTTTCAATTCACTGCAGAATGGTCAATTTTTTAGCTACGATAATGATTAATAGCTCAAATTCAAGAGCGCAAAAAGTTCTACATGATACAATTTACAGGACTCAAAAAAGTTAAAAGGACAAGATTTTAGGCGACTTCGAAAATGAGCAAAAAACCCATTTTTTGACGTTTTTCAGATAGGTTTTTTGCAATGAATTTTTCGAATTATGGAAAACCGAAGATACCACTAGATAGATCTTGAAATTTTCTTGACTTTGGCTTTTACAGATCAAAAAAAGGTCAAAGATTCGAAAAGTTATGCACATGGGAAACTTGCAAGTGATTACCAGTCACTTAGTTTTCAATTCACTGCAGAATGGTCAATTTTTTAGCTACGATAATGATTAATAGCTCAAATTCAAGAGCGCAAAAAGTTCTACATGATACAATTTACAGGACTCAAAAAAATAAAAGGACAAGATTTTAGGCGACTTCGAAAATGAGCAAAAAACCCATTTTTTGACGTTTTTCAGATAGGTTTTTTGCAATGAATTTTTCGAATTATGGAAAACCGAAGATACCACTAGATAGATCTTGAAATTTTCTTGACTTTGGCTTTTACAGATCAAAAAAAGGTCAAAGATTCGAAAAGTTATGCACATGGGAAACTTGCAAGTGATTACCAGTCACTTAGTTTTCAATTCACTGCAGAATGGTCAATTTTTTAGCTACGATAATGATTAATAGCTCAAATTCAAGAGCGCAAAAAGTTCTACATGATACAATTTACAGGACTCAAAAAAGTTAAAAGGACAAGATTTTAGGCGACTTCGAAAATGAGCAAAAAACCCATTTTTTGACGTTTTTCAGATAGGTTTTTTGCAATGAATTTTTCGAATTATGGAAAACCGAAGATACCACTAGATAGATCTTGAAATTTTCTTGACTTTGGCTTTTACAGATCAAAAAAAGGTCAAAGATTCGAAAAGTTATGCACATGGGAAACTTGCAAGTGATTACCAGTCACTTAGTTTTCAATTCACTGCAGAATGGTCAATTTTTTAGCTACGATAATGATTAATAGCTCAAATTCAAGAGCGCAAAAAGTTCTACATGATACAATTTACAGGACTCAAAAAAGTTAAAAGGACAAGATTTTAGGCGACTTCGAAAATGAGCAAAAAACCCATTTTTTGACGTTTTTCAGATAGGTTTTTTGCAATGAATTTTTCGAATTATGGAAAACCGAAGATACCACTAGATAGATCTTGAAATTTTCTTGACTTTGGCTTTTACAGATCAAAAAAAGGTCAAAGATTCGAAAAGTTATGCACATGGGAAACTTGCAAGTGATTACCAGTCACTTAGTTTTCAATTCACTGCAGAATGGTCAATTTTTTAGCTACGATAATGATTAATAGCTCAAATTCAAGAGCGCAAAAAGTTCTACATGATACAATTTACAGGACTCAAAAAAGTTAAAAGGACAAGATTTTAGGCGACTTCGAAAATGAGCAAAAAACCCATTTTTTGACGTTTTTCAGATAGGTTTTTTGCAATGAATTTTTCGAATTATGGAAAACCGAAGATACCACTAGATAGATCTTGAAATTTTCTTGACTTTGGCTTTTACAGATCAAAAAAAGGTCAAAGATTCGAAAAGTTATGCACATGGGAAACTTGCAAGTGATTACCAGTCACTTAGTTTTCAATTCACTGCAGAATGGTCAATTTTTTAGCTACGATAATGATTAATAGCTCAAATTCAAGAGCGCAAAAAGTTCTACATGATACAATTTACAGGACTCAAAAAAGTTAAAAGGACAAGATTTTAGGCGACTTCGAAAATGAGCAAAAAACCCATTTTTTGACGTTTTTCAGATAGGTTTTTTGCAATGAATTTTTCGAATTATGGAAAACCGAAGATACCACTAGATAGATCTTGAAATTTTCTTGACTTTGGCTTTTACAGATCAAAAAAAGGTCAAAGATTCGAAAAGTTATGCACATGGGAAACTTGCAAGTGATTACCAGTCACTTAGTTTTCAATTCACTGCAGAATGGTCAATTTTTTAGCTACGATAATGATTAATAGCTCAAATTCAAGAGCGCAAAAAGTTCTACATGATACAATTTACAGGACTCAAAAAAGTTAAAAGGACAAGATTTTAGGCGACTTCGAAAATGAGCAAAAAACCCATTTTTTGACGTTTTTCAGATAGGTTTTTTGCAATGAATTTTTCGAATTATGGAAAACCGAAGATACCACTAGATAGATCTTGAAATTTTCTTGACTTTGGCTTTTACAGATCAAAAAAAGGTCAAAGATTCGAAAAGTTATGCACATGGGAAACTTGCAAGTGATTACCAGTCACTTAGTTTTCAATTCACTGCAGAATGGTCAATTTTTTAGCTACGATAATGATTAATAGCTCAAATTCAAGAGCGCAAAAAGTTCTACATGATACAATTTACAGGACTCAAAAAAGTTAAAAGGACAAGATTTTAGGCGACTTCGAAAATGAGCAAAAAACCCATTTTTTGACGTTTTTCAGATAGGTTTTTTGCAATGAATTTTTCGAATTATGGAAAACCGAAGATACCACTAGATAGATCTTGAAATTTTCTTGACTTTGGCTTTTACAGATCAAAAAAAGGTCAAAGATTCGAAAAGTTATGCACATGGGAAACTTGCAAGTGATTACCAGTCACTTAGTTTTCAATTCACTGCAGAATGGTCAATTTTTTAGCTACGATAATGATTAATAGCTCAAATTCAAGAGAGCAAAAAGTTCTACATGATACAATTTACAGGACTCAAAAAAATTAAAAGGACAAGATTTTAGGCGACTTCGAAAATGAGCAAAAAACCCATTTTTTGACGTTTTTCAGATAGGTTTTTTGCAATGAATTTTTCGAATTATGGAAAACCGAAGATACCACTAGATAGATCTTGAAATTTTCTTGACTTTGGCTTTTACAGATCAAAAAAAGGTCAAAGATTCGAAAAGTTATGCACATGGGAAACTTGCAAGTGATTACCAGTCACTTAGTTTTCAATTCACTGCAGAATGGTCAATTTTTTAGCTACGATAATGATTAATAGCTCAAATTCAAGAGCGCAAAAAGTTCTACATGATACAATTTACAGGACTCAAAAAAATAAAAGGACAAGATTTTAGGCGACTTCGAAAATGAGCAAAAAACCCATTTTTTGACGTTTTTCAGATAGGTTTTTTGCAATGAATTTTTCGAATTATGGAAAACCGAAGATACCACTAGATAGATCTTGAAATTTTCTTGACTTTGGCTTTTACAGATCAAAAAAAGGTCAAAGATTCGAAAAGTTATGCACATGGGAAACTTGCAAGTGATTACCAGTCACTTAGTTTTCAATTCACTGCAGAATGGTCAATTTTTTAGCTACGATAATGATTAATAGCTCAAATTCAAGAGCGCAAAAAGTTCTACATGATACAATTTACAGGACTCAAAAAAGTTAAAAGGACAAGATTTTAGGCGACTTCGAAAATGAGCAAAAAACCCATTTTTTGACGTTTTTCAGATAGGTTTTTTGCAATGAATTTTTCGAATTATGGAAAACCGAAGATACCACTAGATAGATCTTGAAATTTTCTTGACTTTGGCTTTTACAGATCAAAAAAAGGTCAAAGATTCGAAAAGTTATGCACATGGGAAACTTGCAAGTGATTACCAGTCACTTAGTTTTCAATTCACTGCAGAATGGTCAATTTTTTAGCTACGATAATGATTAATAGCTCAAATTCAAGAGCGCAAAAAGTTCTACATGATACAATTTACAGGACTCAAAAAAGTTAAAAGGACAAGATTTTAGGCGACTTCGAAAATGAGCAAAAAACCCATTTTTTGACGTTTTTCAGATAGGTTTTTTGCAATGAATTTTTCGAATTATGGAAAACCGAAGATACCACTAGATAGATCTTGAAATTTTCTTGACTTTGGCTTTTACAGATCAAAAAAGGTCAAAGATTCGAAAAGTTATGCACATGGGAAACTTGCAAGTGATTACCAGTCACTTAGTTTTCAATTCACTGCAGAATGGTCAATTTTTTAGCTACGATAATGATTAATAGCTCAAATTCAAGAGCGCAAAAAGTTCTACATGATACAATTTACAGGACTCAAAAAAGTTAAAAGGACAAGATTTTAGGCGACTTCGAAAATGAGCAAAAAACCCATTTTTTGACGTTTTTCAGATAGGTTTTTTGCAATGAATTTTTCGAATTATGGAAAACCGAAGATACCACTAGATAGATCTTGAAATTTTCTTGACTTTGGCTTTTACAGATCAAAAAAGGTCAAAGATTCGAAAAGTTATGCACATGGGAAACTTGCAAGTGATTACCAGTCACTTAGTTTTCAATTCACTGCAGAATGGTCAATTTTTTAGCTACGATAATGATTAATAGCTCAAATTCAAGAGCGCAAAAAGTTCTACATGATACAATTTACAGGACTCAAAAAAGTTAAAAGGACAAGATTTTAGGCGACTTCGAAAATGAGCAAAAAACCCATTTTTTGACGTTTTTCAGATAGGTTTTTTGCAATGAATTTTTCGAATTATGGAAAACCGAAGATACCACTAGATAGATCTTGAAATTTTCTTGACTTTGGCTTTTACAGATCAAAAAAAGGTCAAAGATTCGAAAAGTTATGCACATGGGAAACTTGCAAGTGATTACCAGTCACTTAGTTTTCAATTCACTGCAGAATGGTCAATTTTTTAGCTACGATAATGATTAATAGCTCAAATTCAAGAGCGCAAAAAGTTCTACATGATACAATTTACAGGACTCAAAAAAGTTAAAAGGACAAGATTTTAGGCGACTTCGAAAATGAGCAAAAAACCCATTTTTTGACGTTTTTCAGATAGGTTTTTTGCAATGAATTTTTCGAATTATGGAAAACCGAAGATACCACTAGATAGATCTTGAAATTTTCTTGACTTTGGCTTTTACAGATCAAAAAAAGGTCAAAGATTCGAAAAGTTATGCACATGGGAAACTTGCAAGTGATTACCAGTCACTTAGTTTTCAATTCACTGCAGAATGGTCAATTTTTTAGCTACGATAATGATTAATAGCTCAAATTCAAGAGCGCAAAAAGTTCTACATGATACAATTTACAGGACTCAAAAAAGTTAAAAGGACAAGATTTTAGGCGACTTCGAAAATGAGCAAAAAACCCATTTTTTGACGTTTTTCAGATAGGTTTTTTGCAATGAATTTTTCGAATTATGGAAAACCGAAGATACCACTAGATAGATCTTGAAATTTTCTTGACTTTGGCTTTTACAGATCAAAAAAAGGTCAAAGATTCGAAAAGTTATGCACATGGGAAACTTGCAAGTGATTACCAGTCACTTAGTTTTCAATTCACTGCAGAATGGTCAATTTTTTAGCTACGATAATGATTAATAGCTCAAATTCAAGAGCGCAAAAAGTTCTACATGATACAATTTACAGGACTCAAAAAAGTTAAAAGGACAAGATTTTAGGCGACTTCGAAAATGAGCAAAAAACCCATTTTTTGACGTTTTTCAGATAGGTTTTTTGCAATGAATTTTTCGAATTATGGAAAACCGAAGATACCACTAGATAGATCTTGAAATTTTCTTGACTTTGGCTTTTACAGATCAAAAAAGGTCAAAGATTCGAAAAGTTATGCACATGGGAAACTTGCAAGTGATTACCAGTCACTTAGTTTTCAATTCACTGCAGAATGGTCAATTTTTTAGCTACGATAATGATTAATAGCTCAAATTCAAGAGCGCAAAAAGTTCTACATGATACAATTTACAGGACTCAAAAAAGTTAAAAGGACAAGATTTTAGGCGACTTCGAAAATGAGCAAAAAACCCATTTTTTGACGTTTTTCAGATAGGTTTTTTGCAATGAATTTTTCGAATTATGGAAAACCGAAGATACCACTAGATAGATCTTGAAATTTTCTTGACTTTGGCTTTTACAGATCAAAAAAAGGTCAAAGATTCGAAAAGTTATGCACATGGGAAACTTGCAAGTGATTACCAGTCACTTAGTTTTCAATTCACTGCAGAATGGTCAATTTTTTAGCTACGATAATGATTAATAGCTCAAATTCAAGAGCGCAAAAAGTTCTACATGATACAATTTACAGGACTCAAAAAAGTTAAAAGGACAAGATTTTAGGCGACTTCGAAAATGAGCAAAAAACCCATTTTTTGACGTTTTTCAGATAGGTTTTTTGCAATGAATTTTTCGAATTATGGAAAACCGAAGATACCACTAGATAGATCTTGAAATTTTCTTGACTTTGGCTTTTACAGATCAAAAAAAGGTCAAAGATTCGAAAAGTTATGCACATGGGAAACTTGCAAGTGATTACCAGTCACTTAGTTTTCAATTCACTGCAGAATGGTCAATTTTTTAGCTACGATAATAATTAATAGCTCAAATTCAAGAGCGCAAAAAGTTCTACATGATACAATTTACAGGACTCAAAAAAGTTAAAAGGACAAGATTTTAGGCGACTTCGAAAATGAGCAAAAAACCCATTTTTTGACGTTTTTCAGATAGGTTTTTTGCAATGAATTTTTCGAATTATGGAAAACCGAAGATACCACTAGATAGATCTTGAAATTTTCTTGACTTTGGCTTTTACAGATCAAAAAAAGGTCAAAGATTCGAAAAGTTATGCACATGGGAAACTTGCAAGTGATTACCAGTCACTTAGTTTTCAATTCACTGCAGAATGGTCAATTTTTTAGCTACGATAATAATTAATAGCTCAAATTCAAGAGCGCAAAAAGTTCTACATGATACAATTTACAGGACTCAAAAAAGTTAAAAGGACAAGATTTTAGGCGACTTCGAAAATGAGCAAAAAACCCATTTTTTGACGTTTTTCAGATAGGTTTTTTGCAATGAATTTTTCGAATTATGGAAAACCGAAGATACCACTAGATAGATCTTGAAATTTTCTTGACTTTGGCTTTTACAGATCAAAAAAGGTCAAAGATTCGAAAAGTTATGCACATGGGAAACTTGCAAGTGATTACCAGTCACTTAGTTTTCAATTCACTGCAGAATGGTCAATTTTTTAGCTACGATAATAATTAATAGCTCAAATTCAAGAGCGCAAAAAGTTCTACATGATACAATTTACAGGACTCAAAAAAGTTAAAAGGACAAGATTTTAGGCGACTTCGAAAATGAGCAAAAAACCCATTTTTTGACGTTTTTCAGATAGGTTTTTTGCAATGAATTTTTCGAATTATGGAAAACCGAAGATACCACTAGATAGATCTTGAAATTTTCTTGACTTTGGCTTTTACAGATCAAAAAAAGGTCAAAGATTCGAAAAGTTATGCACATGGGAAACTTGCAAGTGATTACCAGTCACTTAGTTTTCAATTCACTGCAGAATGGTCAATTTTTTAGCTACGATAATAATTAATAGCTCAAATTCAAGAGCGCAAAAAGTTCTACATGATACAATTTACAGGACTCAAAAAAGTTAAAAGGACAAGATTTTAGGCGACTTCGAAAATGAGCAAAAAACCCATTTTTTGACGTTTTTCAGATAGGTTTTTTGCAATGAATTTTTCGAATTATGGAAAACCGAAGATACCACTAGATAGATCTTGAAATTTTCTTGACTTTGGCTTTTACAGATCAAAAAAAGGTCAAAGATTCGAAAAGTTATGCACATGGGAAACTTGCAAGTGATTACCAGTCACTTAGTTTTCAATTCACTGCAGAATGGTCAATTTTTTAGCTACGATAATAATTAATAGCTCAAATTCAAGAGCGCAAAAAGTTCTACATGATACAATTTACAGGACTCAAAAAAGTTAAAAGGACAAGATTTTAGGCGACTTCGAAAATGAGCAAAAAACCCATTTTTTGACGTTTTTCAGATAGGTTTTTTGCAATGAATTTTTCGAATTATGGAAAACCGAAGATACCACTAGATAGATCTTGAAATTTTCTTGACTTTGGCTTTTACAGATCAAAAAAAGGTCAAAGATTCGAAAAGTTATGCACATGGGAAACTTGCAAGTGATTACCAGTCACTTAGTTTTCAATTCACTGCAGAATGGTCAATTTTTTAGCTACGATAATAATTAATAGCTCAAATTCAAGAGCGCAAAAAGTTCTACATGATACAATTTACAGGACTCAAAAAAGTTAAAAGGACAAGATTTTAGGCGACTTCGAAAATGAGCAAAAAACCCATTTTTTGACGTTTTTCAGATAGGTTTTTTGCAATGAATTTTTCGAATTATGGAAAACCGAAGATACCACTAGATAGATCTTGAAATTTTCTTGACTTTGGCTTTTACAGATCAAAAAAAGGTCAAAGATTCGAAAAGTTATGCACATGGGAAACTTGCAAGTGATTACCAGTCACTTAGTTTTCAATTCACTGCAGAATGGTCAATTTTTTAGCTACGATAATAATTAATAGCTCAAATTCAAGAGCGCAAAAAGTTCTACATGATACAATTTACAGGACTCAAAAAAGTTAAAAGGACAAGATTTTAGGCGACTTCGAAAATGAGCAAAAAACCCATTTTTTGACGTTTTTCAGATAGGTTTTTTGCAATGAATTTTTCGAATTATGGAAAACCGAAGATACCACTAGATAGATCTTGAAATTTTCTTGACTTTGGCTTTTACAGATCAAAAAAAGGTCAAAGATTCGAAAAGTTATGCACATGGGAAACTTGCAAGTGATTACCAGTCACTTAGTTTTCAATTCACTGCAGAATGGTCAATTTTTTAGCTACGATAATAATTAATAGCTCAAATTCAAGAGCGCAAAAAGTTCTACATGATACAATTTACAGGACTCAAAAAAGTTAAAAGGACAAGATTTTAGGCGACTTCGAAAATGAGCAAAAAACCCATTTTTTGACGTTTTTCAGATAGGTTTTTTGCAATGAATTTTTCGAATTATGGAAAACCGAAGATACCACTAGATAGATCTTGAAATTTTCTTGACTTTGGCTTTTACAGATCAAAAAAAGGTCAAAGATTCGAAAAGTTATGCACATGGGAAACTTGCAAGTGATTACCAGTCACTTAGTTTTCAATTCACTGCAGAATGGTCAATTTTTTAGCTACGATAATAATTAATAGCTCAAATTCAAGAGCGCAAAAAGTTCTACATGATACAATTTACAGGACTCAAAAAAGTTAAAAGGACAAGATTTTAGGCGACTTCGAAAATGAGCAAAAAACCCATTTTTTGACGTTTTTCAGATAGGTTTTTTGCAATGAATTTTTCGAATTATGGAAAACCGAAGATACCACTAGATAGATCTTGAAATTTTCTTGACTTTGGCTTTTACAGATCAAAAAAAGGTCAAAGATTCGAAAAGTTATGCACATGGGAAACTTGCAAGTGATTACCAGTCACTTAGTTTTCAATTCACTGCAGAATGGTCAATTTTTTAGCTACGATAATAATTAATAGCTCAAATTCAAGAGCGCAAAAAGTTCTACATGATACAATTTACAGGACTCAAAAAAGTTAAAAGGACAAGATTTTAGGCGACTTCGAAAATGAGCAAAAAACCCATTTTTTGACGTTTTTCAGATAGGTTTTTTGCAATGAATTTTTCGAATTATGGAAAACCGAAGATACCACTAGATAGATCTTGAAATTTTCTTGACTTTGGCTTTTACAGATCAAAAAAAGGTCAAAGATTCGAAAAGTTATGCACATGGGAAACTTGCAAGTGATTACCAGTCACTTAGTTTTCAATTCACTGCAGAATGGTCAATTTTTTAGCTACGATAATAATTAATAGCTCAAATTCAAGAGCGCAAAAAGTTCTACATGATACAATTTACAGGACTCAAAAAAGTTAAAAGGACAAGATTTTAGGCGACTTCGAAAATGAGCAAAAAACCCATTTTTTGACGTTTTTCAGATAGGTTTTTTGCAATGAATTTTTCGAATTATGGAAAACCGAAGATACCACTAGATAGATCTTGAAATTTTCTTGACTTTGGCTTTTACAGATCAAAAAAAGGTCAAAGATTCGAAAAGTTATGCACATGGGAAACTTGCAAGTGATTACCAGTCACTTAGTTTTCAATTCACTGCAGAATGGTCAATTTTTTAGCTACGATAATAATTAATAGCTCAAATTCAAGAGCGCAAAAAGTTCTACATGATACAATTTACAGGACTCAAAAAAGTTAAAAGGACAAGATTTTAGGCGACTTCGAAAATGAGCAAAAAACCCATTTTTTGACGTTTTTCAGATAGGTTTTTTGCAATGAATTTTTCGAATTATGGAAAACCGAAGATACCACTAGATAGATCTTGAAATTTTCTTGACTTTGGCTTTTACAGATCAAAAAAAGGTCAAAGATTCGAAAAGTTATGCACATGGGAAACTTGCAAGTGATTACCAGTCACTTAGTTTTCAATTCACTGCAGAATGGTCAATTTTTTAGCTACGATAATAATTAATAGCTCAAATTCAAGAGCGCAAAAAGTTCTACATGATACAATTTACAGGACTCAAAAAAGTTAAAAGGACAAGATTTTAGGCGACTTCGAAAATGAGCAAAAAACCCATTTTTTGACGTTTTTCAGATAGGTTTTTTGCAATGAATTTTTCGAATTATGGAAAACCGAAGATACCACTAGATAGATCTTGAAATTTTCTTGACTTTGGCTTTTACAGATCAAAAAAAGGTCAAAGATTCGAAAAGTTATGCACATGGGAAACTTGCAAGTGATTACCAGTCACTTAGTTTTCAATTCACTGCAGAATGGTCAATTTTTTAGCTACGATAATAATTAATAGCTCAAATTCAAGAGCGCAAAAAGTTCTACATGATACAATTTACAGGACTCAAAAAAGTTAAAAGGACAAGATTTTAGGCGACTTCGAAAATGAGCAAAAAACCCATTTTTTGACGTTTTTCAGATAGGTTTTTTGCAATGAATTTTTCGAATTATGGAAAACCGAAGATACCACTAGATAGATCTTGAAATTTTCTTGACTTTGGCTTTTACAGATCAAAAAAAGGTCAAAGATTCGAAAAGTTATGCACATGGGAAACTTGCAAGTGATTACCAGTCACTTAGTTTTCAATTCACTGCAGAATGGTCAATTTTTTAGCTACGATAATAATTAATAGCTCAAATTCAAGAGCGCAAAAAGTTCTACATGATACAATTTACAGGACTCAAAAAAGTTAAAAGGACAAGATTTTAGGCGACTTCGAAAATGAGCAAAAAACCCATTTTTTGACGTTTTTCAGATAGGTTTTTTGCAATGAATTTTTCGAATTATGGAAAACCGAAGATACCACTAGATAGATCTTGAAATTTTCTTGACTTTGGCTTTTACAGATCAAAAAAAGGTCAAAGATTCGAAAAGTTATGCACATGGGAAACTTGCAAGTGATTACCAGTCACTTAGTTTTCAATTCACTGCAGAATGGTCAATTTTTTAGCTACGATAATAATTAATAGCTCAAATTCAAGAGCGCAAAAAGTTCTACATGATACAATTTACAGGACTCAAAAAAGTTAAAAGGACAAGATTTTAGGCGACTTCGAAAATGAGCAAAAAACCCATTTTTTGACGTTTTTCAGATAGGTTTTTTGCAATGAATTTTTCGAATTATGGAAAACCGAAGATACCACTAGATAGATCTTGAAATTTTCTTGACTTTGGCTTTTACAGATCAAAAAAAGGTCAAAGATTCGAAAAGTTATGCACATGGGAAACTTGCAAGTGATTACCAGTCACTTAGTTTTCAATTCACTGCAGAATGGTCAATTTTTTAGCTACGATAATAATTAATAGCTCAAATTCAAGAGCGCAAAAAGTTCTACATGATACAATTTACAGGACTCAAAAAAGTTAAAAGGACAAGATTTTAGGCGACTTCGAAAATGAGCAAAAAACCCATTTTTTGACGTTTTTCAGATAGGTTTTTTGCAATGAATTTTTCGAATTATGGAAAACCGAAGATACCACTAGATAGATCTTGAAATTTTCTTGACTTTGGCTTTTACAGATCAAAAAAAGGTCAAAGATTCGAAAAGTTATGCACATGGGAAACTTGCAAGTGATTACCAGTCACTTAGTTTTCAATTCACTGCAGAATGGTCAATTTTTTAGCTACGATAATAATTAATAGCTCAAATTCAAGAGCGCAAAAAGTTCTACATGATACAATTTACAGGACTCAAAAAAGTTAAAAGGACAAGATTTTAGGCGACTTCGAAAATGAGCAAAAAACCCATTTTTTGACGTTTTTCAGATAGGTTTTTTGCAATGAATTTTTCGAATTATGGAAAACCGAAGATACCACTAGATAGATCTTGAAATTTTCTTGACTTTGGCTTTTACAGATCAAAAAAAGGTCAAAGATTCGAAAAGTTATGCACATGGGAAACTTGCAAGTGATTACCAGTCACTTAGTTTTCAATTCACTGCAGAATGGTCAATTTTTTAGCTACGATAATAATTAATAGCTCAAATTCAAGAGCGCAAAAAGTTCTACATGATACAATTTACAGGACTCAAAAAAGTTAAAAGGACAAGATTTTAGGCGACTTCGAAAATGAGCAAAAAACCCATTTTTTGACGTTTTTCAGATAGGTTTTTTGCAATGAATTTTTCGAATTATGGAAAACCGAAGATACCACTAGATAGATCTTGAAATTTTCTTGACTTTGGCTTTTACAGATCAAAAAAAGGTCAAAGATTCGAAAAGTTATGCACATGGGAAACTTGCAAGTGATTACCAGTCACTTAGTTTTCAATTCACTGCAGAATGGTCAATTTTTTAGCTACGATAATAATTAATAGCTCAAATTCAAGAGCGCAAAAAGTTCTACATGATACAATTTACAGGACTCAAAAAAGTTAAAAGGACAAGATTTTAGGCGACTTCGAAAATGAGCAAAAAACCCATTTTTTGACGTTTTTCAGATAGGTTTTTTGCAATGAATTTTTCGAATTATGGAAAACCGAAGATACCACTAGATAGATCTTGAAATTTTCTTGACTTTGGCTTTTACAGATCAAAAAAAGGTCAAAGATTCGAAAAGTTATGCACATGGGAAACTTGCAAGTGATTACCAGTCACTTAGTTTTCAATTCACTGCAGAATGGTCAATTTTTTAGCTACGATAATAATTAATAGCTCAAATTCAAGAGCGCAAAAAGTTCTACATGATACAATTTACAGGACTCAAAAAAGTTAAAAGGACAAGATTTTAGGCGACTTCGAAAATGAGCAAAAAACCCATTTTTTGACGTTTTTCAGATAGGTTTTTTGCAATGAATTTTTCGAATTATGGAAAACCGAAGATACCACTAGATAGATCTTGAAATTTTCTTGACTTTGGCTTTTACAGATCAAAAAAAGGTCAAAGATTCGAAAAGTTATGCACATGGGAAACTTGCAAGTGATTACCAGTCACTTAGTTTTCAATTCACTGCAGAATGGTCAATTTTTTAGCTACGATAATAATTAATAGCTCAAATTCAAGAGCGCAAAAAGTTCTACATGATACAATTTACAGGACTCAAAAAAGTTAAAAGGACAAGATTTTAGGCGACTTCGAAAATGAGCAAAAAACCCATTTTTTGACGTTTTTCAGATAGGTTTTTTGCAATGAATTTTTCGAATTATGGAAAACCGAAGATACCACTAGATAGATCTTGAAATTTTCTTGACTTTGGCTTTTACAGATCAAAAAAAGGTCAAAGATTCGAAAAGTTATGCACATGGGAAACTTGCAAGTGATTACCAGTCACTTAGTTTTCAATTCACTGCAGAATGGTCAATTTTTTAGCTACGATAATAATTAATAGCTCAAATTCAAGAGCGCAAAAAGTTCTACATGATACAATTTACAGGACTCAAAAAAGTTAAAAGGACAAGATTTTAGGCGACTTCGAAAATGAGCAAAAAACCCATTTTTTGACGTTTTTCAGATAGGTTTTTTGCAATGAATTTTTCGAATTATGGAAAACCGAAGATACCACTAGATAGATCTTGAAATTTTCTTGACTTTGGCTTTTACAGATCAAAAAAAGGTCAAAGATTCGAAAAGTTATGCACATGGGAAACTTGCAAGTGATTACCAGTCACTTAGTTTTCAATTCACTGCAGAATGGTCAATTTTTTAGCTACGATAATAATTAATAGCTCAAATTCAAGAGCGCAAAAAGTTCTACATGATACAATTTACAGGACTCAAAAAAGTTAAAAGGACAAGATTTTAGGCGACTTCGAAAATGAGCAAAAAACCCATTTTTTGACGTTTTTCAGATAGGTTTTTTGCAATGAATTTTTCGAATTATGGAAAACCGAAGATACCACTAGATAGATCTTGAAATTTTCTTGACTTTGGCTTTTACAGATCAAAAAAAGGTCAAAGATTCGAAAAGTTATGCACATGGGAAACTTGCAAGTGATTACCAGTCACTTAGTTTTCAATTCACTGCAGAATGGTCAATTTTTTAGCTACGATAATAATTAATAGCTCAAATTCAAGAGCGCAAAAAGTTCTACATGATACAATTTACAGGACTCAAAAAAGTTAAAAGGACAAGATTTTAGGCGACTTCGAAAATGAGCAAAAAACCCATTTTTTGACGTTTTTCAGATAGGTTTTTTGCAATGAATTTTTCGAATTATGGAAAACCGAAGATACCACTAGATAGATCTTGAAATTTTCTTGACTTTGGCTTTTACAGATCAAAAAAAGGTCAAAGATTCGAAAAGTTATGCACATGGGAAACTTGCAAGTGATTACCAGTCACTTAGTTTTCAATTCACTGCAGAATGGTCAATTTTTTAGCTACGATAATAATTAATAGCTCAAATTCAAGAGCGCAAAAAGTTCTACATGATACAATTTACAGGACTCAAAAAAGTTAAAAGGACAAGATTTTAGGCGACTTCGAAAATGAGCAAAAAACCCATTTTTTGACGTTTTTCAGATAGGTTTTTTGCAATGAATTTTTCGAATTATGGAAAACCGAAGATACCACTAGATAGATCTTGAAATTTTCTTGACTTTGGCTTTTACAGATCAAAAAAAGGTCAAAGATTCGAAAAGTTATGCACATGGGAAACTTGCAAGTGATTACCAGTCACTTAGTTTTCAATTCACTGCAGAATGGTCAATTTTTTAGCTACGATAATAATTAATAGCTCAAATTCAAGAGCGCAAAAAGTTCTACATGATACAATTTACAGGACTCAAAAAAGTTAAAAGGACAAGATTTTAGGCGACTTCGAAAATGAGCAAAAAACCCATTTTTTGACGTTTTTCAGATAGGTTTTTTGCAATGAATTTTTCGAATTATGGAAAACCGAAGATACCACTAGATAGATCTTGAAATTTTCTTGACTTTGGCTTTTACAGATCAAAAAAAGGTCAAAGATTCGAAAAGTTATGCACATGGGAAACTTGCAAGTGATTACCAGTCACTTAGTTTTCAATTCACTGCAGAATGGTCAATTTTTTAGCTACGATAATAATTAATAGCTCAAATTCAAGAGCGCAAAAAGTTCTACATGATACAATTTACAGGACTCAAAAAAGTTAAAAGGACAAGATTTTAGGCGACTTCGAAAATGAGCAAAAAACCCATTTTTTGACGTTTTTCAGATAGGTTTTTTGCAATGAATTTTTCGAATTATGGAAAACCGAAGATACCACTAGATAGATCTTGAAATTTTCTTGACTTTGGCTTTTACAGATCAAAAAAAGGTCAAAGATTCGAAAAGTTATGCACATGGGAAACTTGCAAGTGATTACCAGTCACTTAGTTTTCAATTCACTGCAGAATGGTCAATTTTTTAGCTACGATAATAATTAATAGCTCAAATTCAAGAGCGCAAAAAGTTCTACATGATACAATTTACAGGACTCAAAAAAGTTAAAAGGACAAGATTTTAGGCGACTTCGAAAATGAGCAAAAAACCCATTTTTTGACGTTTTTCAGATAGGTTTTTTGCAATGAATTTTTCGAATTATGGAAAACCGAAGATACCACTAGATAGATCTTGAAATTTTCTTGACTTTGGCTTTTACAGATCAAAAAAAGGTCAAAGATTCGAAAAGTTATGCACATGGGAAACTTGCAAGTGATTACCAGTCACTTAGTTTTCAATTCACTGCAGAATGGTCAATTTTTTAGCTACGATAATAATTAATAGCTCAAATTCAAGAGCGCAAAAAGTTCTACATGATACAATTTACAGGACTCAAAAAAGTTAAAAGGACAAGATTTTAGGCGACTTCGAAAATGAGCAAAAAACCCATTTTTTGACGTTTTTCAGATAGGTTTTTTGCAATGAATTTTTCGAATTATGGAAAACCGAAGATACCACTAGATAGATCTTGAAATTTTCTTGACTTTGGCTTTTACAGATCAAAAAAAGGTCAAAGATTCGAAAAGTTATGCACATGGGAAACTTGCAAGTGATTACCAGTCACTTAGTTTTCAATTCACTGCAGAATGGTCAATTTTTTAGCTACGATAATAATTAATAGCTCAAATTCAAGAGCGCAAAAAGTTCTACATGATACAATTTACAGGACTCAAAAAAGTTAAAAGGACAAGATTTTAGGCGACTTCGAAAATGAGCAAAAAACCCATTTTTTGACGTTTTTCAGATAGGTTTTTTGCAATGAATTTTTCGAATTATGGAAAACCGAAGATACCACTAGATAGATCTTGAAATTTTCTTGACTTTGGCTTTTACAGATCAAAAAAAGGTCAAAGATTCGAAAAGTTATGCACATGGGAAACTTGCAAGTGATTACCAGTCACTTAGTTTTCAATTCACTGCAGAATGGTCAATTTTTTAGCTACGATAATAATTAATAGCTCAAATTCAAGAGCGCAAAAAGTTCTACATGATACAATTTACAGGACTCAAAAAAGTTAAAAGGACAAGATTTTAGGCGACTTCGAAAATGAGCAAAAAACCCATTTTTTGACGTTTTTCAGATAGGTTTTTTGCAATGAATTTTTCGAATTATGGAAAACCGAAGATACCACTAGATAGATCTTGAAATTTTCTTGACTTTGGCTTTTACAGATCAAAAAAAGGTCAAAGATTCGAAAAGTTATGCACATGGGAAACTTGCAAGTGATTACCAGTCACTTAGTTTTCAATTCACTGCAGAATGGTCAATTTTTTAGCTACGATAATAATTAATAGCTCAAATTCAAGAGCGCAAAAAGTTCTACATGATACAATTTACAGGACTCAAAAAAGTTAAAAGGACAAGATTTTAGGCGACTTCGAAAATGAGCAAAAAACCCATTTTTTGACGTTTTTCAGATAGGTTTTTTGCAATGAATTTTTCGAATTATGGAAAACCGAAGATACCACTAGATAGATCTTGAAATTTTCTTGACTTTGGCTTTTACAGATCAAAAAAGGTCAAAGATTCGAAAAGTTATGCACATGGGAAACTTGCAAGTGATTACCAGTCACTTAGTTTTCAATTCACTGCAGAATGGTCAATTTTTTAGCTACGATAATAATTAATAGCTCAAATTCAAGAGCGCAAAAAGTTCTACATGATACAATTTACAGGACTCAAAAAAGTTAAAAGGACAAGATTTTAGGCGACTTCGAAAATGAGCAAAAAACCCATTTTTTGACGTTTTTCAGATAGGTTTTTTGCAATGAATTTTTCGAATTATGGAAAACCGAAGATACCACTAGATAGATCTTGAAATTTTCTTGACTTTGGCTTTTACAGATCAAAAAAAGGTCAAAGATTCGAAAAGTTATGCACATGGGAAACTTGCAAGTGATTACCAGTCACTTAGTTTTCAATTCACTGCAGAATGGTCAATTTTTTAGCTACGATAATAATTAATAGCTCAAATTCAAGAGCGCAAAAAGTTCTACATGATACAATTTACAGGACTCAAAAAAGTTAAAAGGACAAGATTTTAGGCGACTTCGAAAATGAGCAAAAAACCCATTTTTTGACGTTTTTCAGATAGGTTTTTTGCAATGAATTTTTCGAATTATGGAAAACCGAAGATACCACTAGATAGATCTTGAAATTTTCTTGACTTTGGCTTTTACAGATCAAAAAAAGGTCAAAGATTCGAAAAGTTATGCACATGGGAAACTTGCAAGTGATTACCAGTCACTTAGTTTTCAATTCACTGCAGAATGGTCAATTTTTTAGCTACGATAATAATTAATAGCTCAAATTCAAGAGCGCAAAAAGTTCTACATGATACAATTTACAGGACTCAAAAAAGTTAAAAGGACAAGATTTTAGGCGACTTCGAAAATGAGCAAAAAACCCATTTTTTGACGTTTTTCAGATAGGTTTTTTGCAATGAATTTTTCGAATTATGGAAAACCGAAGATACCACTAGATAGATCTTGAAATTTTCTTGACTTTGGCTTTTACAGATCAAAAAAAGGTCAAAGATTCGAAAAGTTATGCACATGGGAAACTTGCAAGTGATTACCAGTCACTTAGTTTTCAATTCACTGCAGAATGGTCAATTTTTTAGCTACGATAATAATTAATAGCTCAAATTCAAGAGCGCAAAAAGTTCTACATGATACAATTTACAGGACTCAAAAAAGTTAAAAGGACAAGATTTTAGGCGACTTCGAAAATGAGCAAAAAACCCATTTTTTGACGTTTTTCAGATAGGTTTTTTGCAATGAATTTTTCGAATTATGGAAAACCGAAGATACCACTAGATAGATCTTGAAATTTTCTTGACTTTGGCTTTTACAGATCAAAAAAAGGTCAAAGATTCGAAAAGTTATGCACATGGGAAACTTGCAAGTGATTACCAGTCACTTAGTTTTCAATTCACTGCAGAATGGTCAATTTTTTAGCTACGATAATAATTAATAGCTCAAATTCAAGAGCGCAAAAAGTTCTACATGATACAATTTACAGGACTCAAAAAAGTTAAAAGGACAAGATTTTAGGCGACTTCGAAAATGAGCAAAAAACCCATTTTTTGACGTTTTTCAGATAGGTTTTTTGCAATGAATTTTTCGAATTATGGAAAACCGAAGATACCACTAGATAGATCTTGAAATTTTCTTGACTTTGGCTTTTACAGATCAAAAAAAGGTCAAAGATTCGAAAAGTTATGCACATGGGAAACTTGCAAGTGATTACCAGTCACTTAGTTTTCAATTCACTGCAGAATGGTCAATTTTTTAGCTACGATAATAATTAATAGCTCAAATTCAAGAGCGCAAAAAGTTCTACATGATACAATTTACAGGACTCAAAAAAGTTAAAAGGACAAGATTTTAGGCGACTTCGAAAATGAGCAAAAAACCCATTTTTTGACGTTTTTCAGATAGGTTTTTTGCAATGAATTTTTCGAATTATGGAAAACCGAAGATACCACTAGATAGATCTTGAAATTTTCTTGACTTTGGCTTTTACAGATCAAAAAAAGGTCAAAGATTCGAAAAGTTATGCACATGGGAAACTTGCAAGTGATTACCAGTCACTTAGTTTTCAATTCACTGCAGAATGGTCAATTTTTTAGCTACGATAATAATTAATAGCTCAAATTCAAGAGCGCAAAAAGTTCTACATGATACAATTTACAGGACTCAAAAAAGTTAAAAGGACAAGATTTTAGGCGACTTCGAAAATGAGCAAAAAACCCATTTTTTGACGTTTTTCAGATAGGTTTTTTGCAATGAATTTTTCGAATTATGGAAAACCGAAGATACCACTAGATAGATCTTGAAATTTTCTTGACTTTGGCTTTTACAGATCAAAAAAAGGTCAAAGATTCGAAAAGTTATGCACATGGGAAACTTGCAAGTGATTACCAGTCACTTAGTTTTCAATTCACTGCAGAATGGTCAATTTTTTAGCTACGATAATAATTAATAGCTCAAATTCAAGAGCGCAAAAAGTTCTACATGATACAATTTACAGGACTCAAAAAAGTTAAAAGGACAAGATTTTAGGCGACTTCGAAAATGAGCAAAAAACCCATTTTTTGACGTTTTTCAGATAGGTTTTTTGCAATGAATTTTTCGAATTATGGAAAACCGAAGATACCACTAGATAGATCTTGAAATTTTCTTGACTTTGGCTTTTACAGATCAAAAAAAGGTCAAAGATTCGAAAAGTTATGCACATGGGAAACTTGCAAGTGATTACCAGTCACTTAGTTTTCAATTCACTGCAGAATGGTCAATTTTTTAGCTACGATAATAATTAATAGCTCAAATTCAAGAGCGCAAAAAGTTCTACATGATACAATTTACAGGACTCAAAAAAGTTAAAAGGACAAGATTTTAGGCGACTTCGAAAATGAGCAAAAAACCCATTTTTTGACGTTTTTCAGATAGGTTTTTTGCAATGAATTTTTCGAATTATGGAAAACCGAAGATACCACTAGATAGATCTTGAAATTTTCTTGACTTTGGCTTTTACAGATCAAAAAAAGGTCAAAGATTCGAAAAGTTATGCACATGGGAAACTTGCAAGTGATTACCAGTCACTTAGTTTTCAATTCACTGCAGAATGGTCAATTTTTTAGCTACGATAATAATTAATAGCTCAAATTCAAGAGCGCAAAAAGTTCTACATGATACAATTTACAGGACTCAAAAAAGTTAAAAGGACAAGATTTTAGGCGACTTCGAAAATGAGCAAAAAACCCATTTTTTGACGTTTTTCAGATAGGTTTTTTGCAATGAATTTTTCGAATTATGGAAAACCGAAGATACCACTAGATAGATCTTGAAATTTTCTTGACTTTGGCTTTTACAGATCAAAAAAAGGTCAAAGATTCGAAAAGTTATGCACATGGGAAACTTGCAAGTGATTACCAGTCACTTAGTTTTCAATTCACTGCAGAATGGTCAATTTTTTAGCTACGATAATAATTAATAGCTCAAATTCAAGAGCGCAAAAAGTTCTACATGATACAATTTACAGGACTCAAAAAAGTTAAAAGGACAAGATTTTAGGCGACTTCGAAAATGAGCAAAAAACCCATTTTTTGACGTTTTTCAGATAGGTTTTTTGCAATGAATTTTTCGAATTATGGAAAACCGAAGATACCACTAGATAGATCTTGAAATTTTCTTGACTTTGGCTTTTACAGATCAAAAAAAGGTCAAAGATTCGAAAAGTTATGCACATGGGAAACTTGCAAGTGATTACCAGTCACTTAGTTTTCAATTCACTGCAGAATGGTCAATTTTTTAGCTACGATAATAATTAATAGCTCAAATTCAAGAGCGCAAAAAGTTCTACATGATACAATTTACAGGACTCAAAAAAGTTAAAAGGACAAGATTTTAGGCGACTTCGAAAATGAGCAAAAAACCCATTTTTTGACGTTTTTCAGATAGGTTTTTTGCAATGAATTTTTCGAATTATGGAAAACCGAAGATACCACTAGATAGATCTTGAAATTTTCTTGACTTTGGCTTTTACAGATCAAAAAAAGGTCAAAGATTCGAAAAGTTATGCACATGGGAAACTTGCAAGTGATTACCAGTCACTTAGTTTTCAATTCACTGCAGAATGGTCAATTTTTTAGCTACGATAATAATTAATAGCTCAAATTCAAGAGCGCAAAAAGTTCTACATGATACAATTTACAGGACTCAAAAAAGTTAAAAGGACAAGATTTTAGGCGACTTCGAAAATGAGCAAAAAACCCATTTTTTGACGTTTTTCAGATAGGTTTTTTGCAATGAATTTTTCGAATTATGGAAAACCGAAGATACCACTAGATAGATCTTGAAATTTTCTTGACTTTGGCTTTTACAGATCAAAAAAAGGTCAAAGATTCGAAAAGTTATGCACATGGGAAACTTGCAAGTGATTACCAGTCACTTAGTTTTCAATTCACTGCAGAATGGTCAATTTTTTAGCTACGATAATAATTAATAGCTCAAATTCAAGAGCGCAAAAAGTTCTACATGATACAATTTACAGGACTCAAAAAAGTTAAAAGGACAAGATTTTAGGCGACTTCGAAAATGAGCAAAAAACCCATTTTTTGACGTTTTTCAGATAGGTTTTTTGCAATGAATTTTTCGAATTATGGAAAACCGAAGATACCACTAGATAGATCTTGAAATTTTCTTGACTTTGGCTTTTACAGATCAAAAAAAGGTCAAAGATTCGAAAAGTTATGCACATGGGAAACTTGCAAGTGATTACCAGTCACTTAGTTTTCAATTCACTGCAGAATGGTCAATTTTTTAGCTACGATAATAATTAATAGCTCAAATTCAAGAGCGCAAAAAGTTCTACATGATACAATTTACAGGACTCAAAAAAGTTAAAAGGACAAGATTTTAGGCGACTTCGAAAATGAGCAAAAAACCCATTTTTTGACGTTTTTCAGATAGGTTTTTTGCAATGAATTTTTCGAATTATGGAAAACCGAAGATACCACTAGATAGATCTTGAAATTTTCTTGACTTTGGCTTTTACAGATCAAAAAAAGGTCAAAGATTCGAAAAGTTATGCACATGGGAAACTTGCAAGTGATTACCAGTCACTTAGTTTTCAATTCACTGCAGAATGGTCAATTTTTTAGCTACGATAATAATTAATAGCTCAAATTCAAGAGCGCAAAAAGTTCTACATGATACAATTTACAGGACTCAAAAAAGTTAAAAGGACAAGATTTTAGGCGACTTCGAAAATGAGCAAAAAACCCATTTTTTGACGTTTTTCAGATAGGTTTTTTGCAATGAATTTTTCGAATTATGGAAAACCGAAGATACCACTAGATAGATCTTGAAATTTTCTTGACTTTGGCTTTTACAGATCAAAAAAAGGTCAAAGATTCGAAAAGTTATGCACATGGGAAACTTGCAAGTGATTACCAGTCACTTAGTTTTCAATTCACTGCAGAATGGTCAATTTTTTAGCTACGATAATAATTAATAGCTCAAATTCAAGAGCGCAAAAAGTTCTACATGATACAATTTACAGGACTCAAAAAAGTTAAAAGGACAAGATTTTAGGCGACTTCGAAAATGAGCAAAAAACCCATTTTTTGACGTTTTTCAGATAGGTTTTTTGCAATGAATTTTTCGAATTATGGAAAACCGAAGATACCACTAGATAGATCTTGAAATTTTCTTGACTTTGGCTTTTACAGATCAAAAAAAGGTCAAAGATTCGAAAAGTTATGCACATGGGAAACTTGCAAGTGATTACCAGTCACTTAGTTTTCAATTCACTGCAGAATGGTCAATTTTTTAGCTACGATAATAATTAATAGCTCAAATTCAAGAGCGCAAAAAGTTCTACATGATACAATTTACAGGACTCAAAAAAGTTAAAAGGACAAGATTTTAGGCGACTTCGAAAATGAGCAAAAAACCCATTTTTTGACGTTTTTCAGATAGGTTTTTTGCAATGAATTTTTCGAATTATGGAAAACCGAAGATACCACTAGATAGATCTTGAAATTTTCTTGACTTTGGCTTTTACAGATCAAAAAAAGGTCAAAGATTCGAAAAGTTATGCACATGGGAAACTTGCAAGTGATTACCAGTCACTTAGTTTTCAATTCACTGCAGAATGGTCAATTTTTTAGCTACGATAATAATTAATAGCTCAAATTCAAGAGCGCAAAAAGTTCTACATGATACAATTTACAGGACTCAAAAAAGTTAAAAGGACAAGATTTTAGGCGACTTCGAAAATGAGCAAAAAACCCATTTTTTGACGTTTTTCAGATAGGTTTTTTGCAATGAATTTTTCGAATTATGGAAAACCGAAGATACCACTAGATAGATCTTGAAATTTTCTTGACTTTGGCTTTTACAGATCAAAAAAAGGTCAAAGATTCGAAAAGTTATGCACATGGGAAACTTGCAAGTGATTACCAGTCACTTAGTTTTCAATTCACTGCAGAATGGTCAATTTTTTAGCTACGATAATAATTAATAGCTCAAATTCAAGAGCGCAAAAAGTTCTACATGATACAATTTACAGGACTCAAAAAAGTTAAAAGGACAAGATTTTAGGCGACTTCGAAAATGAGCAAAAAACCCATTTTTTGACGTTTTTCAGATAGGTTTTTTGCAATGAATTTTTCGAATTATGGAAAACCGAAGATACCACTAGATAGATCTTGAAATTTTCTTGACTTTGGCTTTTACAGATCAAAAAAAGGTCAAAGATTCGAAAAGTTATGCACATGGGAAACTTGCAAGTGATTACCAGTCACTTAGTTTTCAATTCACTGCAGAATGGTCAATTTTTTAGCTACGATAATAATTAATAGCTCAAATTCAAGAGCGCAAAAAGTTCTACATGATACAATTTACAGGACTCAAAAAAGTTAAAAGGACAAGATTTTAGGCGACTTCGAAAATGAGCAAAAAACCCATTTTTTGACGTTTTTCAGATAGGTTTTTTGCAATGAATTTTTCGAATTATGGAAAACCGAAGATACCACTAGATAGATCTTGAAATTTTCTTGACTTTGGCTTTTACAGATCAAAAAAAGGTCAAAGATTCGAAAAGTTATGCACATGGGAAACTTGCAAGTGATTACCAGTCACTTAGTTTTCAATTCACTGCAGAATGGTCAATTTTTTAGCTACGATAATAATTAATAGCTCAAATTCAAGAGCGCAAAAAGTTCTACATGATACAATTTACAGGACTCAAAAAAGTTAAAAGGACAAGATTTTAGGCGACTTCGAAAATGAGCAAAAAACCCATTTTTTGACGTTTTTCAGATAGGTTTTTTGCAATGAATTTTTCGAATTATGGAAAACCGAAGATACCACTAGATAGATCTTGAAATTTTCTTGACTTTGGCTTTTACAGATCAAAAAAAGGTCAAAGATTCGAAAAGTTATGCACATGGGAAACTTGCAAGTGATTACCAGTCACTTAGTTTTCAATTCACTGCAGAATGGTCAATTTTTTAGCTACGATAATAATTAATAGCTCAAATTCAAGAGCGCAAAAAGTTCTACATGATACAATTTACAGGACTCAAAAAAGTTAAAAGGACAAGATTTTAGGCGACTTCGAAAATGAGCAAAAAACCCATTTTTTGACGTTTTTCAGATAGGTTTTTTGCAATGAATTTTTCGAATTATGGAAAACCGAAGATACCACTAGATAGATCTTGAAATTTTCTTGACTTTGGCTTTTACAGATCAAAAAAAGGTCAAAGATTCGAAAAGTTATGCACATGGGAAACTTGCAAGTGATTACCAGTCACTTAGTTTTCAATTCACTGCAGAATGGTCAATTTTTTAGCTACGATAATAATTAATAGCTCAAATTCAAGAGCGCAAAAAGTTCTACATGATACAATTTACAGGACTCAAAAAAGTTAAAAGGACAAGATTTTAGGCGACTTCGAAAATGAGCAAAAAACCCATTTTTTGACGTTTTTCAGATAGGTTTTTTGCAATGAATTTTTCGAATTATGGAAAACCGAAGATACCACTAGATAGATCTTGAAATTTTCTTGACTTTGGCTTTTACAGATCAAAAAAAGGTCAAAGATTCGAAAAGTTATGCACATGGGAAACTTGCAAGTGATTACCAGTCACTTAGTTTTCAATTCACTGCAGAATGGTCAATTTTTTAGCTACGATAATAATTAATAGCTCAAATTCAAGAGCGCAAAAAGTTCTACATGATACAATTTACAGGACTCAAAAAAGTTAAAAGGACAAGATTTTAGGCGACTTCGAAAATGAGCAAAAAACCCATTTTTTGACGTTTTTCAGATAGGTTTTTTGCAATGAATTTTTCGAATTATGGAAAACCGAAGATACCACTAGATAGATCTTGAAATTTTCTTGACTTTGGCTTTTACAGATCAAAAAAGGTCAAAGATTCGAAAAGTTATGCACATGGGAAACTTGCAAGTGATTACCAGTCACTTAGTTTTCAATTCACTGCAGAATGGTCAATTTTTTAGCTACGATAATAATTAATAGCTCAAATTCAAGAGCGCAAAAAGTTCTACATGATACAATTTACAGGACTCAAAAAAGTTAAAAGGACAAGATTTTAGGCGACTTCGAAAATGAGCAAAAAACCCATTTTTTGACGTTTTTCAGATAGGTTTTTTGCAATGAATTTTTCGAATTATGGAAAACCGAAGATACCACTAGATAGATCTTGAAATTTTCTTGACTTTGGCTTTTACAGATCAAAAAAAGGTCAAAGATTCGAAAAGTTATGCACATGGGAAACTTGCAAGTGATTACCAGTCACTTAGTTTTCAATTCACTGCAGAATGGTCAATTTTTTAGCTACGATAATAATTAATAGCTCAAATTCAAGAGCGCAAAAAGTTCTACATGATACAATTTACAGGACTCAAAAAAGTTAAAAGGACAAGATTTTAGGCGACTTCGAAAATGAGCAAAAAACCCATTTTTTGACGTTTTTCAGATAGGTTTTTTGCAATGAATTTTTCGAATTATGGAAAACCGAAGATACCACTAGATAGATCTTGAAATTTTCTTGACTTTGGCTTTTACAGATCAAAAAAAGGTCAAAGATTCGAAAAGTTATGCACATGGGAAACTTGCAAGTGATTACCAGTCACTTAGTTTTCAATTCACTGCAGAATGGTCAATTTTTTAGCTACGATAATAATTAATAGCTCAAATTCAAGAGCGCAAAAAGTTCTACATGATACAATTTACAGGACTCAAAAAAGTTAAAAGGACAAGATTTTAGGCGACTTCGAAAATGAGCAAAAAACCCATTTTTTGACGTTTTTCAGATAGGTTTTTTGCAATGAATTTTTCGAATTATGGAAAACCGAAGATACCACTAGATAGATCTTGAAATTTTCTTGACTTTGGCTTTTACAGATCAAAAAAAGGTCAAAGATTCGAAAAGTTATGCACATGGGAAACTTGCAAGTGATTACCAGTCACTTAGTTTTCAATTCACTGCAGAATGGTCAATTTTTTAGCTACGATAATAATTAATAGCTCAAATTCAAGAGCGCAAAAAGTTCTACATGATACAATTTACAGGACTCAAAAAAGTTAAAAGGACAAGATTTTAGGCGACTTCGAAAATGAGCAAAAAACCCATTTTTTGACGTTTTTCAGATAGGTTTTTTGCAATGAATTTTTCGAATTATGGAAAACCGAAGATACCACTAGATAGATCTTGAAATTTTCTTGACTTTGGCTTTTACAGATCAAAAAAAGGTCAAAGATTCGAAAAGTTATGCACATGGGAAACTTGCAAGTGATTACCAGTCACTTAGTTTTCAATTCACTGCAGAATGGTCAATTTTTTAGCTACGATAATAATTAATAGCTCAAATTCAAGAGCGCAAAAAGTTCTACATGATACAATTTACAGGACTCAAAAAAGTTAAAAGGACAAGATTTTAGGCGACTTCGAAAATGAGCAAAAAACCCATTTTTTGACGTTTTTCAGATAGGTTTTTTGCAATGAATTTTTCGAATTATGGAAAACCGAAGATACCACTAGATAGATCTTGAAATTTTCTTGACTTTGGCTTTTACAGATCAAAAAAAGGTCAAAGATTCGAAAAGTTATGCACATGGGAAACTTGCAAGTGATTACCAGTCACTTAGTTTTCAATTCACTGCAGAATGGTCAATTTTTTAGCTACGATAATAATTAATAGCTCAAATTCAAGAGCGCAAAAAGTTCTACATGATACAATTTACAGGACTCAAAAAAGTTAAAAGGACAAGATTTTAGGCGACTTCGAAAATGAGCAAAAAACCCATTTTTTGACGTTTTTCAGATAGGTTTTTTGCAATGAATTTTTCGAATTATGGAAAACCGAAGATACCACTAGATAGATCTTGAAATTTTCTTGACTTTGGCTTTTACAGATCAAAAAAAGGTCAAAGATTCGAAAAGTTATGCACATGGGAAACTTGCAAGTGATTACCAGTCACTTAGTTTTCAATTCACTGCAGAATGGTCAATTTTTTAGCTACGATAATAATTAATAGCTCAAATTCAAGAGCGCAAAAAGTTCTACATGATACAATTTACAGGACTCAAAAAAGTTAAAAGGACAAGATTTTAGGCGACTTCGAAAATGAGCAAAAAACCCATTTTTTGACGTTTTTCAGATAGGTTTTTTGCAATGAATTTTTCGAATTATGGAAAACCGAAGATACCACTAGATAGATCTTGAAATTTTCTTGACTTTGGCTTTTACAGATCAAAAAAAGGTCAAAGATTCGAAAAGTTATGCACATGGGAAACTTGCAAGTGATTACCAGTCACTTAGTTTTCAATTCACTGCAGAATGGTCAATTTTTTAGCTACGATAATAATTAATAGCTCAAATTCAAGAGCGCAAAAAGTTCTACATGATACAATTTACAGGACTCAAAAAAGTTAAAAGGACAAGATTTTAGGCGACTTCGAAAATGAGCAAAAAACCCATTTTTTGACGTTTTTCAGATAGGTTTTTTGCAATGAATTTTTCGAATTATGGAAAACCGAAGATACCACTAGATAGATCTTGAAATTTTCTTGACTTTGGCTTTTACAGATCAAAAAAAGGTCAAAGATTCGAAAAGTTATGCACATGGGAAACTTGCAAGTGATTACCAGTCACTTAGTTTTCAATTCACTGCAGAATGGTCAATTTTTTAGCTACGATAATAATTAATAGCTCAAATTCAAGAGCGCAAAAAGTTCTACATGATACAATTTACAGGACTCAAAAAAGTTAAAAGGACAAGATTTTAGGCGACTTCGAAAATGAGCAAAAAACCCATTTTTTGACGTTTTTCAGATAGGTTTTTTGCAATGAATTTTTCGAATTATGGAAAACCGAAGATACCACTAGATAGATCTTGAAATTTTCTTGACTTTGGCTTTTACAGATCAAAAAAAGGTCAAAGATTCGAAAAGTTATGCACATGGGAAACTTGCAAGTGATTACCAGTCACTTAGTTTTCAATTCACTGCAGAATGGTCAATTTTTTAGCTACGATAATAATTAATAGCTCAAATTCAAGAGCGCAAAAAGTTCTACATGATACAATTTACAGGACTCAAAAAAGTTAAAAGGACAAGATTTTAGGCGACTTCGAAAATGAGCAAAAAACCCATTTTTTGACGTTTTTCAGATAGGTTTTTTGCAATGAATTTTTCGAATTATGGAAAACCGAAGATACCACTAGATAGATCTTGAAATTTTCTTGACTTTGGCTTTTACAGATCAAAAAAAGGTCAAAGATTCGAAAAGTTATGCACATGGGAAACTTGCAAGTGATTACCAGTCACTTAGTTTTCAATTCACTGCAGAATGGTCAATTTTTTAGCTACGATAATAATTAATAGCTCAAATTCAAGAGCGCAAAAAGTTCTACATGATACAATTTACAGGACTCAAAAAAGTTAAAAGGACAAGATTTTAGGCGACTTCGAAAATGAGCAAAAAACCCATTTTTTGACGTTTTTCAGATAGGTTTTTTGCAATGAATTTTTCGAATTATGGAAAACCGAAGATACCACTAGATAGATCTTGAAATTTTCTTGACTTTGGCTTTTACAGATCAAAAAAGGTCAAAGATTCGAAAAGTTATGCACATGGGAAACTTGCAAGTGATTACCAGTCACTTAGTTTTCAATTCACTGCAGAATGGTCAATTTTTTAGCTACGATAATAATTAATAGCTCAAATTCAAGAGCGCAAAAAGTTCTACATGATACAATTTACAGGACTCAAAAAAGTTAAAAGGACAAGATTTTAGGCGACTTCGAAAATGAGCAAAAAACCCATTTTTTGACGTTTTTCAGATAGGTTTTTTGCAATGAATTTTTCGAATTATGGAAAACCGAAGATACCACTAGATAGATCTTGAAATTTTCTTGACTTTGGCTTTTACAGATCAAAAAAAGGTCAAAGATTCGAAAAGTTATGCACATGGGAAACTTGCAAGTGATTACCAGTCACTTAGTTTTCAATTCACTGCAGAATGGTCAATTTTTTAGCTACGATAATAATTAATAGCTCAAATTCAAGAGCGCAAAAAGTTCTACATGATACAATTTACAGGACTCAAAAAAGTTAAAAGGACAAGATTTTAGGCGACTTCGAAAATGAGCAAAAAACCCATTTTTTGACGTTTTTCAGATAGGTTTTTTGCAATGAATTTTTCGAATTATGGAAAACCGAAGATACCACTAGATAGATCTTGAAATTTTCTTGACTTTGGCTTTTACAGATCAAAAAAAGGTCAAAGATTCGAAAAGTTATGCACATGGGAAACTTGCAAGTGATTACCAGTCACTTAGTTTTCAATTCACTGCAGAATGGTCAATTTTTTAGCTACGATAATGATTAATAGCTCAAATTCAAGAGCGCAAAAAGTTCTACATGATACAATTTACAGGACTCAAAAAAGTTAAAAGGACAAGATTTTAGGCGACTTCGAAAATGAGCAAAAAACCCATTTTTTGACGTTTTTCAGATAGGTTTTTTGCAATGAATTTTTCGAATTATGGAAAACCGAAGATACCACTAGATAGATCTTGAAATTTTCTTGACTTTGGCTTTTACAGATCAAAAAAAGGTCAAAGATTCGAAAAGTTATGCACATGGGAAACTTGCAAGTGATTACCAGTCACTTAGTTTTCAATTCACTGCAGAATGGTCAATTTTTTAGCTACGATAATAATTAATAGCTCAAATTCAAGAGCGCAAAAAGTTCTACATGATACAATTTACAGGACTCAAAAAAGTTAAAAGGACAAGATTTTAGGCGACTTCGAAAATGAGCAAAAAACCCATTTTTTGACGTTTTTCAGATAGGTTTTTTGCAATGAATTTTTCGAATTATGGAAAACCGAAGATACCACTAGATAGATCTTGAAATTTTCTTGACTTTGGCTTTTACAGATCAAAAAAAGGTCAAAGATTCGAAAAGTTATGCACATGGGAAACTTGCAAGTGATTACCAGTCACTTAGTTTTCAATTCACTGCAGAATGGTCAATTTTTTAGCTACGATAATAATTAATAGCTCAAATTCAAGAGCGCAAAAAGTTCTACATGATACAATTTACAGGACTCAAAAAAGTTAAAAGGACAAGATTTTAGGCGACTTCGAAAATGAGCAAAAAACCCATTTTTTGACGTTTTTCAGATAGGTTTTTTGCAATGAATTTTTCGAATTATGGAAAACCGAAGATACCACTAGATAGATCTTGAAATTTTCTTGACTTTGGCTTTTACAGATCAAAAAAAGGTCAAAGATTCGAAAAGTTATGCACATGGGAAACTTGCAAGTGATTACCAGTCACTTAGTTTTCAATTCACTGCAGAATGGTCAATTTTTTAGCTACGATAATAATTAATAGCTCAAATTCAAGAGCGCAAAAAGTTCTACATGATACAATTTACAGGACTCAAAAAAGTTAAAAGGACAAGATTTTAGGCGACTTCGAAAATGAGCAAAAAACCCATTTTTTGACGTTTTTCAGATAGGTTTTTTGCAATGAATTTTTCGAATTATGGAAAACCGAAGATACCACTAGATAGATCTTGAAATTTTCTTGACTTTGGCTTTTACAGATCAAAAAAAGGTCAAAGATTCGAAAAGTTATGCACATGGGAAACTTGCAAGTGATTACCAGTCACTTAGTTTTCAATTCACTGCAGAATGGTCAATTTTTTAGCTACGATAATAATTAATAGCTCAAATTCAAGAGCGCAAAAAGTTCTACATGATACAATTTACAGGACTCAAAAAAGTTAAAAGGACAAGATTTTAGGCGACTTCGAAAATGAGCAAAAAACCCATTTTTTGACGTTTTTCAGATAGGTTTTTTGCAATGAATTTTTCGAATTATGGAAAACCGAAGATACCACTAGATAGATCTTGAAATTTTCTTGACTTTGGCTTTTACAGATCAAAAAAAGGTCAAAGATTCGAAAAGTTATGCACATGGGAAACTTGCAAGTGATTACCAGTCACTTAGTTTTCAATTCACTGCAGAATGGTCAATTTTTTAGCTACGATAATAATTAATAGCTCAAATTCAAGAGCGCAAAAAGTTCTACATGATACAATTTACAGGACTCAAAAAAGTTAAAAGGACAAGATTTTAGGCGACTTCGAAAATGAGCAAAAAACCCATTTTTTGACGTTTTTCAGATAGGTTTTTTGCAATGAATTTTTCGAATTATGGAAAACCGAAGATACCACTAGATAGATCTTGAAATTTTCTTGACTTTGGCTTTTACAGATCAAAAAAAGGTCAAAGATTCGAAAAGTTATGCACATGGGAAACTTGCAAGTGATTACCAGTCACTTAGTTTTCAATTCACTGCAGAATGGTCAATTTTTTAGCTACGATAATAATTAATAGCTCAAATTCAAGAGCGCAAAAAGTTCTACATGATACAATTTACAGGACTCAAAAAAGTTAAAAGGACAAGATTTTAGGCGACTTCGAAAATGAGCAAAAAACCCATTTTTTGACGTTTTTCAGATAGGTTTTTTGCAATGAATTTTTCGAATTATGGAAAACCGAAGATACCACTAGATAGATCTTGAAATTTTCTTGACTTTGGCTTTTACAGATCAAAAAAGGTCAAAGATTCGAAAAGTTATGCACATGGGAAACTTGCAAGTGATTACCAGTCACTTAGTTTTCAATTCACTGCAGAATGGTCAATTTTTTAGCTACGATAATAATTAATAGCTCAAATTCAAGAGCGCAAAAAGTTCTACATGATACAATTTACAGGACTCAAAAAAGTTAAAAGGACAAGATTTTAGGCGACTTCGAAAATGAGCAAAAAACCCATTTTTTGACGTTTTTCAGATAGGTTTTTTGCAATGAATTTTTCGAATTATGGAAAACCGAAGATACCACTAGATAGATCTTGAAATTTTCTTGACTTTGGCTTTTACAGATCAAAAAAAGGTCAAAGATTCGAAAAGTTATGCACATGGGAAACTTGCAAGTGATTACCAGTCACTTAGTTTTCAATTCACTGCAGAATGGTCAATTTTTTAGCTACGATAATGATTAATAGCTCAAATTCAAGAGCGCAAAAAGTTCTACATGATACAATTTACAGGACTCAAAAAAGTTAAAAGGACAAGATTTTAGGCGACTTCGAAAATGAGCAAAAAACCCATTTTTTGACGTTTTTCAGATAGGTTTTTTGCAATGAATTTTTCGAATTATGGAAAACCGAAGATACCACTAGATAGATCTTGAAATTTTCTTGACTTTGGCTTTTACAGATCAAAAAAAGGTCAAAGATTCGAAAAGTTATGCACATGGGAAACTTGCAAGTGATTACCAGTCACTTAGTTTTCAATTCACTGCAGAATGGTCAATTTTTTAGCTACGATAATAATTAATAGCTCAAATTCAAGAGCGCAAAAAGTTCTACATGATACAATTTACAGGACTCAAAAAAGTTAAAAGGACAAGATTTTAGGCGACTTCGAAAATGAGCAAAAAACCCATTTTTTGACGTTTTTCAGATAGGTTTTTTGCAATGAATTTTTCGAATTATGGAAAACCGAAGATACCACTAGATAGATCTTGAAATTTTCTTGACTTTGGCTTTTACAGATCAAAAAAAGGTCAAAGATTCGAAAAGTTATGCACATGGGAAACTTGCAAGTGATTACCAGTCACTTAGTTTTCAATTCACTGCAGAATGGTCAATTTTTTAGCTACGATAATAATTAATAGCTCAAATTCAAGAGCGCAAAAAGTTCTACATGATACAATTTACAGGACTCAAAAAAGTTAAAAGGACAAGATTTTAGGCGACTTCGAAAATGAGCAAAAAACCCATTTTTTGACGTTTTTCAGATAGGTTTTTTGCAATGAATTTTTCGAATTATGGAAAACCGAAGATACCACTAGATAGATCTTGAAATTTTCTTGACTTTGGCTTTTACAGATCAAAAAAAGGTCAAAGATTCGAAAAGTTATGCACATGGGAAACTTGCAAGTGATTACCAGTCACTTAGTTTTCAATTCACTGCAGAATGGTCAATTTTTTAGCTACGATAATAATTAATAGCTCAAATTCAAGAGCGCAAAAAGTTCTACATGATACAATTTACAGGACTCAAAAAAGTTAAAAGGACAAGATTTTAGGCGACTTCGAAAATGAGCAAAAAACCCATTTTTTGACGTTTTTCAGATAGGTTTTTTGCAATGAATTTTTCGAATTATGGAAAACCGAAGATACCACTAGATAGATCTTGAAATTTTCTTGACTTTGGCTTTTACAGATCAAAAAAAGGTCAAAGATTCGAAAAGTTATGCACATGGGAAACTTGCAAGTGATTACCAGTCACTTAGTTTTCAATTCACTGCAGAATGGTCAATTTTTTAGCTACGATAATAATTAATAGCTCAAATTCAAGAGCGCAAAAAGTTCTACATGATACAATTTACAGGACTCAAAAAAGTTAAAAGGACAAGATTTTAGGCGACTTCGAAAATGAGCAAAAAACCCATTTTTTGACGTTTTTCAGATAGGTTTTTTGCAATGAATTTTTCGAATTATGGAAAACCGAAGATACCACTAGATAGATCTTGAAATTTTCTTGACTTTGGCTTTTACAGATCAAAAAAAGGTCAAAGATTCGAAAAGTTATGCACATGGGAAACTTGCAAGTGATTACCAGTCACTTAGTTTTCAATTCACTGCAGAATGGTCAATTTTTTAGCTACGATAATAATTAATAGCTCAAATTCAAGAGCGCAAAAAGTTCTACATGATACAATTTACAGGACTCAAAAAAGTTAAAAGGACAAGATTTTAGGCGACTTCGAAAATGAGCAAAAAACCCATTTTTTGACGTTTTTCAGATAGGTTTTTTGCAATGAATTTTTCGAATTATGGAAAACCGAAGATACCACTAGATAGATCTTGAAATTTTCTTGACTTTGGCTTTTACAGATCAAAAAAAGGTCAAAGATTCGAAAAGTTATGCACATGGGAAACTTGCAAGTGATTACCAGTCACTTAGTTTTCAATTCACTGCAGAATGGTCAATTTTTTAGCTACGATAATAATTAATAGCTCAAATTCAAGAGCGCAAAAAGTTCTACATGATACAATTTACAGGACTCAAAAAAGTTAAAAGGACAAGATTTTAGGCGACTTCGAAAATGAGCAAAAAACCCATTTTTTGACGTTTTTCAGATAGGTTTTTTGCAATGAATTTTTCGAATTATGGAAAACCGAAGATACCACTAGATAGATCTTGAAATTTTCTTGACTTTGGCTTTTACAGATCAAAAAAAGGTCAAAGATTCGAAAAGTTATGCACATGGGAAACTTGCAAGTGATTACCAGTCACTTAGTTTTCAATTCACTGCAGAATGGTCAATTTTTTAGCTACGATAATAATTAATAGCTCAAATTCAAGAGCGCAAAAAGTTCTACATGATACAATTTACAGGACTCAAAAAAGTTAAAAGGACAAGATTTTAGGCGACTTCGAAAATGAGCAAAAAACCCATTTTTTGACGTTTTTCAGATAGGTTTTTTGCAATGAATTTTTCGAATTATGGAAAACCGAAGATACCACTAGATAGATCTTGAAATTTTCTTGACTTTGGCTTTTACAGATCAAAAAAAGGTCAAAGATTCGAAAAGTTATGCACATGGGAAACTTGCAAGTGATTACCAGTCACTTAGTTTTCAATTCACTGCAGAATGGTCAATTTTTTAGCTACGATAATAATTAATAGCTCAAATTCAAGAGCGCAAAAAGTTCTACATGATACAATTTACAGGACTCAAAAAAGTTAAAAGGACAAGATTTTAGGCGACTTCGAAAATGAGCAAAAAACCCATTTTTTGACGTTTTTCAGATAGGTTTTTTGCAATGAATTTTTCGAATTATGGAAAACCGAAGATACCACTAGATAGATCTTGAAATTTTCTTGACTTTGGCTTTTACAGATCAAAAAAAGGTCAAAGATTCGAAAAGTTATGCACATGGGAAACTTGCAAGTGATTACCAGTCACTTAGTTTTCAATTCACTGCAGAATGGTCAATTTTTTAGCTACGATAATAATTAATAGCTCAAATTCAAGAGCGCAAAAAGTTCTACATGATACAATTTACAGGACTCAAAAAAGTTAAAAGGACAAGATTTTAGGCGACTTCGAAAATGAGCAAAAAACCCATTTTTTGACGTTTTTCAGATAGGTTTTTTGCAATGAATTTTTCGAATTATGGAAAACCGAAGATACCACTAGATAGATCTTGAAATTTTCTTGACTTTGGCTTTTACAGATCAAAAAAAGGTCAAAGATTCGAAAAGTTATGCACATGGGAAACTTGCAAGTGATTACCAGTCACTTAGTTTTCAATTCACTGCAGAATGGTCAATTTTTTAGCTACGATAATAATTAATAGCTCAAATTCAAGAGCGCAAAAAGTTCTACATGATACAATTTACAGGACTCAAAAAAGTTAAAAGGACAAGATTTTAGGCGACTTCGAAAATGAGCAAAAAACCCATTTTTTGACGTTTTTCAGATAGGTTTTTTGCAATGAATTTTTCGAATTATGGAAAACCGAAGATACCACTAGATAGATCTTGAAATTTTCTTGACTTTGGCTTTTACAGATCAAAAAAAGGTCAAAGATTCGAAAAGTTATGCACATGGGAAACTTGCAAGTGATTACCAGTCACTTAGTTTTCAATTCACTGCAGAATGGTCAATTTTTTAGCTACGATAATAATTAATAGCTCAAATTCAAGAGCGCAAAAAGTTCTACATGATACAATTTACAGGACTCAAAAAAGTTAAAAGGACAAGATTTTAGGCGACTTCGAAAATGAGCAAAAAACCCATTTTTTGACGTTTTTCAGATAGGTTTTTTGCAATGAATTTTTCGAATTATGGAAAACCGAAGATACCACTAGATAGATCTTGAAATTTTCTTGACTTTGGCTTTTACAGATCAAAAAAAGGTCAAAGATTCGAAAAGTTATGCACATGGGAAACTTGCAAGTGATTACCAGTCACTTAGTTTTCAATTCACTGCAGAATGGTCAATTTTTTAGCTACGATAATAATTAATAGCTCAAATTCAAGAGCGCAAAAAGTTCTACATGATACAATTTACAGGACTCAAAAAAGTTAAAAGGACAAGATTTTAGGCGACTTCGAAAATGAGCAAAAAACCCATTTTTTGACGTTTTTCAGATAGGTTTTTTGCAATGAATTTTTCGAATTATGGAAAACCGAAGATACCACTAGATAGATCTTGAAATTTTCTTGACTTTGGCTTTTACAGATCAAAAAAAGGTCAAAGATTCGAAAAGTTATGCACATGGGAAACTTGCAAGTGATTACCAGTCACTTAGTTTTCAATTCACTGCAGAATGGTCAATTTTTTAGCTACGATAATAATTAATAGCTCAAATTCAAGAGCGCAAAAAGTTCTACATGATACAATTTACAGGACTCAAAAAAGTTAAAAGGACAAGATTTTAGGCGACTTCGAAAATGAGCAAAAAACCCATTTTTTGACGTTTTTCAGATAGGTTTTTTGCAATGAATTTTTCGAATTATGGAAAACCGAAGATACCACTAGATAGATCTTGAAATTTTCTTGACTTTGGCTTTTACAGATCAAAAAAAGGTCAAAGATTCGAAAAGTTATGCACATGGGAAACTTGCAAGTGATTACCAGTCACTTAGTTTTCAATTCACTGCAGAATGGTCAATTTTTTAGCTACGATAATAATTAATAGCTCAAATTCAAGAGCGCAAAAAGTTCTACATGATACAATTTACAGGACTCAAAAAAGTTAAAAGGACAAGATTTTAGGCGACTTCGAAAATGAGCAAAAAACCCATTTTTTGACGTTTTTCAGATAGGTTTTTTGCAATGAATTTTTCGAATTATGGAAAACCGAAGATACCACTAGATAGATCTTGAAATTTTCTTGACTTTGGCTTTTACAGATCAAAAAAGGTCAAAGATTCGAAAAGTTATGCACATGGGAAACTTGCAAGTGATTACCAGTCACTTAGTTTTCAATTCACTGCAGAATGGTCAATTTTTTAGCTACGATAATAATTAATAGCTCAAATTCAAGAGCGCAAAAAGTTCTACATGATACAATTTACAGGACTCAAAAAAGTTAAAAGGACAAGATTTTAGGCGACTTCGAAAATGAGCAAAAAACCCATTTTTTGACGTTTTTCAGATAGGTTTTTTGCAATGAATTTTTCGAATTATGGAAAACCGAAGATACCACTAGATAGATCTTGAAATTTTCTTGACTTTGGCTTTTACAGATCAAAAAAAGGTCAAAGATTCGAAAAGTTATGCACATGGGAAACTTGCAAGTGATTACCAGTCACTTAGTTTTCAATTCACTGCAGAATGGTCAATTTTTTAGCTACGATAATAATTAATAGCTCAAATTCAAGAGCGCAAAAAGTTCTACATGATACAATTTACAGGACTCAAAAAAGTTAAAAGGACAAGATTTTAGGCGACTTCGAAAATGAGCAAAAAACCCATTTTTTGACGTTTTTCAGATAGGTTTTTTGCAATGAATTTTTCGAATTATGGAAAACCGAAGATACCACTAGATAGATCTTGAAATTTTCTTGACTTTGGCTTTTACAGATCAAAAAAAGGTCAAAGATTCGAAAAGTTATGCACATGGGAAACTTGCAAGTGATTACCAGTCACTTAGTTTTCAATTCACTGCAGAATGGTCAATTTTTTAGCTACGATAATAATTAATAGCTCAAATTCAAGAGCGCAAAAAGTTCTACATGATACAATTTACAGGACTCAAAAAAGTTAAAAGGACAAGATTTTAGGCGACTTCGAAAATGAGCAAAAAACCCATTTTTTGACGTTTTTCAGATAGGTTTTTTGCAATGAATTTTTCGAATTATGGAAAACCGAAGATACCACTAGATAGATCTTGAAATTTTCTTGACTTTGGCTTTTACAGATCAAAAAAAGGTCAAAGATTCGAAAAGTTATGCACATGGGAAACTTGCAAGTGATTACCAGTCACTTAGTTTTCAATTCACTGCAGAATGGTCAATTTTTTAGCTACGATAATAATTAATAGCTCAAATTCAAGAGCGCAAAAAGTTCTACATGATACAATTTACAGGACTCAAAAAAGTTAAAAGGACAAGATTTTAGGCGACTTCGAAAATGAGCAAAAAACCCATTTTTTGACGTTTTTCAGATAGGTTTTTTGCAATGAATTTTTCGAATTATGGAAAACCGAAGATACCACTAGATAGATCTTGAAATTTTCTTGACTTTGGCTTTTACAGATCAAAAAAAGGTCAAAGATTCGAAAAGTTATGCACATGGGAAACTTGCAAGTGATTACCAGTCACTTAGTTTTCAATTCACTGCAGAATGGTCAATTTTTTAGCTACGATAATAATTAATAGCTCAAATTCAAGAGCGCAAAAAGTTCTACATGATACAATTTACAGGACTCAAAAAAGTTAAAAGGACAAGATTTTAGGCGACTTCGAAAATGAGCAAAAAACCCATTTTTTGACGTTTTTCAGATAGGTTTTTTGCAATGAATTTTTCGAATTATGGAAAACCGAAGATACCACTAGATAGATCTTGAAATTTTCTTGACTTTGGCTTTTACAGATCAAAAAAAGGTCAAAGATTCGAAAAGTTATGCACATGGGAAACTTGCAAGTGATTACCAGTCACTTAGTTTTCAATTCACTGCAGAATGGTCAATTTTTTAGCTACGATAATAATTAATAGCTCAAATTCAAGAGCGCAAAAAGTTCTACATGATACAATTTACAGGACTCAAAAAAGTTAAAAGGACAAGATTTTAGGCGACTTCGAAAATGAGCAAAAAACCCATTTTTTGACGTTTTTCAGATAGGTTTTTTGCAATGAATTTTTCGAATTATGGAAAACCGAAGATACCACTAGATAGATCTTGAAATTTTCTTGACTTTGGCTTTTACAGATCAAAAAAAGGTCAAAGATTCGAAAAGTTATGCACATGGGAAACTTGCAAGTGATTACCAGTCACTTAGTTTTCAATTCACTGCAGAATGGTCAATTTTTTAGCTACGATAATGATTAATAGCTCAAATTCAAGAGCGCAAAAAGTTCTACATGATACAATTTACAGGACTCAAAAAAGTTAAAAGGACAAGATTTTAGGCGACTTCGAAAATGAGCAAAAAACCCATTTTTTGACGTTTTTCAGATAGGTTTTTTGCAATGAATTTTTCGAATTATGGAAAACCGAAGATACCACTAGATAGATCTTGAAATTTTCTTGACTTTGGCTTTTACAGATCAAAAAAAGGTCAAAGATTCGAAAAGTTATGCACATGGGAAACTTGCAAGTGATTACCAGTCACTTAGTTTTCAATTCACTGCAGAATGGTCAATTTTTTAGCTACGATAATAATTAATAGCTCAAATTCAAGAGCGCAAAAAGTTCTACATGATACAATTTACAGGACTCAAAAAAGTTAAAAGGACAAGATTTTAGGCGACTTCGAAAATGAGCAAAAAACCCATTTTTTGACGTTTTTCAGATAGGTTTTTTGCAATGAATTTTTCGAATTATGGAAAACCGAAGATACCACTAGATAGATCTTGAAATTTTCTTGACTTTGGCTTTTACAGATCAAAAAAAGGTCAAAGATTCGAAAAGTTATGCACATGGGAAACTTGCAAGTGATTACCAGTCACTTAGTTTTCAATTCACTGCAGAATGGTCAATTTTTTAGCTACGATAATAATTAATAGCTCAAATTCAAGAGCGCAAAAAGTTCTACATGATACAATTTACAGGACTCAAAAAAGTTAAAAGGACAAGATTTTAGGCGACTTCGAAAATGAGCAAAAAACCCATTTTTTGACGTTTTTCAGATAGGTTTTTTGCAATGAATTTTTCGAATTATGGAAAACCGAAGATACCACTAGATAGATCTTGAAATTTTCTTGACTTTGGCTTTTACAGATCAAAAAAAGGTCAAAGATTCGAAAAGTTATGCACATGGGAAACTTGCAAGTGATTACCAGTCACTTAGTTTTCAATTCACTGCAGAATGGTCAATTTTTTAGCTACGATAATAATTAATAGCTCAAATTCAAGAGCGCAAAAAGTTCTACATGATACAATTTACAGGACTCAAAAAAGTTAAAAGGACAAGATTTTAGGCGACTTCGAAAATGAGCAAAAAACCCATTTTTTGACGTTTTTCAGATAGGTTTTTTGCAATGAATTTTTCGAATTATGGAAAACCGAAGATACCACTAGATAGATCTTGAAATTTTCTTGACTTTGGCTTTTACAGATCAAAAAAAGGTCAAAGATTCGAAAAGTTATGCACATGGGAAACTTGCAAGTGATTACCAGTCACTTAGTTTTCAATTCACTGCAGAATGGTCAATTTTTTAGCTACGATAATGATTAATAGCTCAAATTCAAGAGCGCAAAAAGTTCTACATGATACAATTTACAGGACTCAAAAAGAAAAAGGACAAGATTTTAGGCGACTTCGAAAATGAGCAAAAACCCATTTTTTGACGTTTTTCAGATAGGTTTTTTGCAATGAATTTTTCGAATTATGGAAAACCGAAGATACCACTAGATAGATCTTGAAATTTTCTTGACTTTGGCTTTTACAGATCAAAAAAAGGTCAAAGATTCGAAAAGTTATGCACATGGGAAACTTGCAAGTGATTACCAGTCACTTAGTTTTCAATTC